>PVIC010000050.1:0-197709 GCA_004025085.1 Thryonomys swinderianus
GTTTCTCTTGCTGTGCAGAAGCTTTGTAATGAGGTGAGATCCCAGCTGTTGATTCCTTCTGCTGGTTCCCATGCTGCTGCTCTGGTTTTGTCCATAAAGTCTCTCTCTAAGCCAATCTCTCCAAAAGTTCTACCTAACTAGTTTTGCAGCAGGTTTAGTGTTTCTGTTTTAATATGTAGGTCTCTATTCACTTTGATTTTAGTTTAGTGCATGGTGAAAAGACATAGATCTAGCTTTGGTATTTGGCAGGTTGAAACTCAGTTTTTCCAGTACCATTTGTTAAAGAGGCTGTCTTTCCTCCATTGAGGGTGTTTGGCTCCTTTGTCAAAGATGAGGTGGCTTAGTATATCTGGAGTTGTTTCTGGATCTTCTAGTCTGTTCCACTGATCCTTTTCAGAACCGTGCTGTTTTTATCACAGTAACTTTGTAGTATAGTTTCAAGTTGGGAATCATGATACCCCCTGCCATGTTCTTGTTGCCTAGAATTTCTTTTGCTATTCTAGTTCTCTTGTGGTTCCAGATGAATTTTTGGATTGTTTTCTCTAGCTCTGTGAAATATGCTATTGGGATTTCAATCAGGATTACCTTGAATCTATTAGCAGTTGTGGGAATGTAGCCATTTTCATGATATAGGAAGGAATAAAGGATGCCTTTCCATTTTCTGATATCCTCATCAATCTCCTTTTTCAGAGTGCTGTCGTTTTCAAAGGAAAGGTCTTTCACCTCCTTCTCAGATTGATTCCTAGATATTTCATTTTTTTGGATGCTACTGTGCCCCTAGACGTGACTCTTTATTCCAGGAAAAGCTCAGAAACTATGGTATTTTGAATGGGCCCTAAGGAAGAGAAAGATCTTTGATGATGCTGTCCTCGAATACCCACCTGTCTCAGGATGATATGGATCTCTACTGTCTGTTTAATAAAGAAACTTCAGATGGGTAGAAGACACCTATAACCCCATTGTTGAATATGGGAACTAGAAGAGACTCAAAAGAAAAAAGCTAGAATTATAGATGGTGCAATTGGCAATATTTTAAACTCATCGAAGTCATCCAAGGGAAAACCCAAGAATGACTTAGGATAAGAGGTCTGGACATAGGGTCGAGTCACTGCCTGGTCCTGTTCTGAGTGTGAGGCAGCCCATGCGCCCGACCCACAGCACTAGAGGGTTGTCTGTGCCTCCTCCTAGTGAGAGGTCGACTGAACGAAGCCCTTATTTCCTGCTCTCAGGAGTCCCAAGGGAACATCCATGTTCCTGTCCGTGGGTATTATCATCTATGAGGAAATGTGTGATGCTGGACGTCACGGTGAGCCAGTTTAATTACTTTATTGGCTTTGAGTTATCTCTCTGGAAACCATGCCCTGGTTCCTTAGCCATGCTTTGGGTGAAGGGGACCCCCCACCCCGTCAGAAATTCTCTTACTCCTGCTCTGACTTTGACTTTGAAGGCCAATTTTAAACCATGAGTTTCTAGTTGTCTCACAATGAACTTTGCTAAGAAAAGATTCACTAGCAAAATTGTGGGGAATTTTCGACTTCTAGTTAAGGCCCAAATTGATTTTACCCACGGGGAATAGGCCATGTCTCCCTGACCTAAGAGATGAACAAGTGGATCCTGCCGCGTGGTGGGGTAGAATATGCTTAAGAAAAACCCTCCTTTTACATGTCGGAAGACAGAGGAATTCCTTTGGCTACCTTGCCCCAAACGCTAGAACAAAGACTCTGCCTGGGGCAGCATTTTTCAGAAGTTAGGCGGAGGCGTTGCTGGGTGGACACCCTGCCTGAAACCACTAGCAGCTACTACTGTGCTAACAGTACAAGCTACGAAACTAACCTTAGGGCAGAGACTAGAGGTCCTGACTCCCCATGAGGTCAGAGCAATTCTTGAAAGCACAGATTTCTTGTAGCTAACAGGGGAACAGCTTGCCTGGAACTAGGCTATGCTCTCTGACACCCACGAAATTATTATAAAACTTGCGCTATTCCTAATCCTGCTTCTTTGTTGCCTACGGTCCTGAAAGTTACTCACTCTTCTGGCAAAGTGCTCTCCCTATGCAACCGGGCAGAACATCATCTGCCTCTCCAAGACCTTTAGAAGGACAGCTGACAGAAGTATCTTTGCTCAAGAAGAACATTGAAGGGCAGGTCGTGCAGTTGTGACTTTACTGCAGGTCACTGGGGCACTTTCCCCAGGTCCTCTGCTCAAACGTGGAACTCGCATCTTTTATTGGACATTGATATTGGGAAAACACAGAAAGCTATAGATGTAGCTAGACTGCAAAGATGCCCTTCTCCTGCTACAGTCCCATAGAGCAATCTGGAAAGAAAGAGCTTGTTGACCAATAAGAAATCATATATAAAATATAAGCAAGGAATTCTACAATTTCTACAGGTAATCTTTCTTCCCACTCACATAGCTGTCACTCATTGCAAGGAATCACAAAGAGACGTGACTAAGGTCTCCTTGACGAACCCCAAGTCTGACAGAGTAGCGAGAAGTATAGCCCGACAGCTCAAGCCTCTGGCCTTATTCCCATTTCCAGAGGAACCGTTCTGCCCTTCCTCAAGGGACACAGTGACAAACTATAAAAAACCACATATGGGAAATCGTCACTGGAATTTTCACAGCACTGAGAAGAAAGGTATTCCTGAAAACCTCTGGAAGATTCAAGGCTCCTCTTCAGAAGGCAGAACTTTAGTACTGCTCTGGAAGCAGTTACACAGTCACTAATGATCTATTTCACCACAGCTTGAGTGGACACCTGGATTAAGGCTCCCACTTTTAATTAGACCCATAATGGAGGAACTGTTGCTAAACCTGTGACTCTCAGGTTCTCAATGGTTTATCTAACTTCCCTCTTCCCTCCACAAGAAGCATGGAAATCTGACCTGCTCCTCATGGTTGGGTTCTATATCTGCAACATAACATTAAACTTACTTTCTTAAAGGACAGCTCAACAGACACAAATTCTTTTCCTATTATCTTCTAACAGTTTTTCTCTTCGGCCCAGTCAGTGGGTCACAACAAGGCACCCGGAAAGCACATGATCCCCACCACGGTCCCCCCACTTGACAGAAGCTACCTAAGACAGAGACCTCCACGCTCTCAGGACCTCATAAAGAATTATGGGTATATGTTTCAGGGGAAATCAGAGAAGAGATTAGGGCGTGGCGAAGCCAGCTGGGAGGTAGACATAACTTGAATTACAAGATCCCAGGACATGTGTGCAAGACAGACCCAGAAGTCCTACATGTCACCCTCTTGTGAGAATTTGAGTAGGTTCTGGATAGGATGGGCCAAACCTGACATCAGCCTGAGGAGTCCGGATTCAAAGATGGCAGTCCTCTGGAGGTGCTGGCCACCGTCCTCTCTTGCACTGTGGCCTGCCTTTCCCATGTAGGGTATGCAGTTCGACTTGGTCCAGACACGCTTTACTTAGCCTTTCCATTTTCCTACCTTTAGTAAAACTTTGCTATTGTTACATAACATTGGAGATCTATTAAAATATGGTTGTGAGCCGGGCGTGGTGGCTCGCGCCTGTCATCCCAGCACTCGGGAGGCAGAGGCAGGAGGATTGCTGAGTTCCAGGCTTGCCTGGGCTCCATAGTGAGCTCAGGGCCAGCCTGAACTACAAAGCGAGACCCTGTCTCAAAAAAAAAACGGTGACTTCAAAATATGGTTGTGATAGTTAAGTGAATGAATGAAGATGTACCAGCCAGGTCAGGGAGCTGTTTGTTTCTGATTGACACGGAGGCTGCTGGTAGGCTAAGGAGTGAAGGCGCACCGCGGATGTGGGCGGGGCCAAGCAATAGGCTCACAGCCGGGTCGGGTGCAATGGGAAAGAGGGAAGCGTGCTCTCTGGAAGGCCTCTGTGTTTGCCGTTGCCTTTGGACACTTGTCTCCATTCCGTCCTCTCTCCAGGCACAGAGTCCTCCGTTTTCTGGCCCCAGCTGCGTGAGCTCCAGACCTTTGCCTCGATTCTCTGGCTCTGCAGTGTGCAGACAGCCGTGTTGCGTTCTTCCATCGTGTTTCCGCAGGTGGCGCTGAAAGCCTTCTTAGTGAATCTTGCTGCATTACACATCGGGTCTGTTCCTTCAGTGAACCTCGCGGGTACAACAGGAAGCGTCTGGGTGGTCCCTCCGGTCATCTGCAATGACCTCAATTCCACCAGCATGTACTTTCAGATCTCCGCTCTTTGGGCAGGCACACCCCAGATTTGACCGAGGCCGGGGTGATCTTGAGGACTGAGGGACGCTGAGCTCTGACCCGCACGGTTTTTACCCTGATGTGTCTAGGTCCCATCTCACCCAGCTTCCTTGTTGGTGAATATTCCGTGCAAGTGACCTGCTGTGTGCTGGGAGTCAGCTCCCTCCCCCAGGTGGTCTCGGTTAGCTTCTTGGAAGCTTCCAGAATCATGGCTGCTCCGCAGAGAGAACCATTCCGGGCTCCTCTTGGTGTCAAGGGCTGTGTCTGCCTCCTACCTCCGGTCTGGCTTCCTGCCAAAGGCTCTGCTCCTTTTCCTTATCCCGAATCTCCAAATGCCCCTGGAAGGAAAAAACGTGGGGTTAATCTAATCTCAAAGAGCTTTTCTCTTCTCTTGAAGTGTAGTGTCTACTTTTATTGGCTTCCCCACCCCTTGGCTGCTTCTTAAACATGATATTTCAAGCGATCTGGCTGCTCATTTGAACATTGTAGTGTTTTCTCCTGCAAGGTGGCAAAGCTGACCCGAAAGCTCAAGTTCGCACTATTGTTATCCAATCTCTTTGCAGAAGCTCTGATTTGTTACTTTGGACAGCAAGAGTAAGACACCCCCCCCCCCAGATAGGATGTGGTAGTTTTAATTAGCATAAACCCCCAAGCAAATACTGGTGTCTTCTACTTTAGTGGCCTCATGCATCTAGGCACAGAAGAAGAGTTTGGAAGAGCTGGGAGACCCAGGACTTTGACTCTTGACACGTGAGGGTTCATCCTGACCTAGCTCTCCCTTCTGCAAAAAACAAGGATGTACTGAAACTTCACCACAAGGTGGCATGATTCTGTTTTTTATTGTTTCTTTTGAGAACAAATAGGACACACACACTCACATTATGTGTATGAAATACACACATTTATTTGATATAAGTGTGCTTTATCATTGCTACATGAGTGATAATACAGGTGTGAAAAAATAAGTCACACATACTCATTTCTACTGTTGTCCCCATATCATCAGTGGAAGTGTCTAGATTCCTGAGGATGCCTGGAACTTTGGATGGCCCTAAAGCATATCTATACAGAACTGTAAAAATTTATGAATCAGGTACAATAAAGGATTAATTAATAACAACAATGATAACAATGATAATCATAACAATACAATTTACTCTAAGTGAATTGAAAAGTTATGAACTGTTTTGTTTATGGAATTTTTCTACCCCCTTAATGTACCCAAGGAAGCCACCAGGCTTGATGGCTCCAGATTTTCTGAAATAAATCAGACCTGGTGTGTCAGTCACTTTCCAGTTCCCAGGAAAAAAAAATACCCAACACCTGAAACTTAAGAGAAGAGAGGTATAGGGCCGGAGGGTTAGCTCAGTGGTTCCAGTGCCTGCCTCGCAGGCGCAAGGTCCTGAGTTCGATCCCCGGTACCCACATACAATGCTGGGCATGGAGACTCACACCCACCAGCAATCAATACCGCATACCACAATGTCGGGTGTGGTGGCTCATGCCTGTCATCCCAGCACTAGGGAGGCAGAGGCAGAAGGATTGCTGAGTTCCAGGCTTGCCTGGGCTACGTAGTGAGCTCAGAGCCAGCCTGAACTACAAAGCGAGACCCTGTCTCAAAAAAAAAAAAAAAAAAAAGAGAGAGAGGTATATTCTGGGTCATAGTTTCATTGGATTCCATGATTACTTGGCTAATAGGTAGAAATAGCATGGCTAAGAGAGCTGTTTTTTGCAGGACTTCCAGGACAAGAAAGAGAAGGGTGGACCCAGAACAAGAACACACTCTTACTAACATCCCTAGCAACGCCCATTCCGACCTCGTCATTCCCTCGGGGCGGCACACTGCTGTCTTCTTCCCCGCCTTCTGGAACCTTTGGGGAAGCCTCCCTAGCCCCTTGCGTGCTGTATGCCAATCTAACTAGCACCACATCAACAACGCCTGTACCTGATGCCACCCTGAGCAGCAGTCGGTCCCCTCTGGGATATGGCTGCAGGGGTCCCGGTGGTTGACTTGGGAATACACGTGCCTAGGCGCCCCTGATCGAGCAGTAACTCCAGGAGTCCCCTCTCAAGGGCAAGATTTATGGTTTTGCATTTGTGATACCACAATGAGTGAGATCTTGCTGATTTCTGAGGTATCTTTATGGCGTGTTTCTTCCCGTCCCTGCACAAAGTACTTGACTTCTTTTAATGTTAATCTATTCAGTAACCATTTTTGCCTTTGCCTCAATCTTCAGGTGCTTCCTTTATGGTAAAAGTGCAAACATTTCAGATCTCTCTGCTATTTGCTTTTGCTTCCCACCATAGATCTGGCTACAAGCAGCCATCAGTACTCGTACCAAGGCCTGAACACTGGGCTGCCTAGAAATGCTCCTTTTCAGATTAAATAGTACGCAGCTGTTACTCTCAATGACCTGCAAAGTGTTAGGGCATGGGCAAAATAGTGACAAATTTTCTCTGTATGCCAGAGTGTAATACCTACGATATTTGGTCCTACTACCGATGTTTTGAATTTTTCCTTGTACTGAAACCTCCCGAATTTGACCCCCGCCGGCACGGTGGTGTAACGCCATTAGCACAGTTTCTAGTAAGGGAGCAGGTGTTTATTTGAAGAGGGCAAGCAAGGTCATGTGGTCTTGAAAAGTAGTGAAGGACGCCGGAAGTAACACCTTGGGAGGTGAAGGGTACAGAGCGTAATAGGATGTGTCCTCGTTAGCGCACTGAGCGTGCGCTCAGGTACAGAAAAGAGCCCTCAGGGCCGGAGCTCCTGAACCCTCTCTAGGGCAGGGAACTGCATGGCACCAAGTGCTCAGCATCTCCCGTGCGCCTTGAGAACCTCCTTCCCCAGCGCTTTGTCCCAGCAGAGGCCCTGGCGGGAGGGAGCGGGTGATAAAGGGCGGGAGGTCCTGGAGGCTCCGCCCCGAAGCTCCCCGCCTCACCGGGTTCAGCCCCCCAGCCAGGGGAGGCCGCACAAAGGGCCCGCTCTGCAGGAAGAGGCGCTGGCTTGAAGAGTCAGACGTAGGGATCCACAGACCCCGAGGACCCCCAGACAGAAGCGTCCCCAGGGCAGACGCAGGGAAGAACCTGTGCTCTGTGTGCTTCCCTAGGCCTCTGTCCTTCCGGTCTAGGCCCCTCCTGCTGCAGTACGCACTAACTTCCGGGGCTTCAGCACACAAAAGAAAAATATTACCTTCATTTTTAGCATATAACGTTATCAAGGCCCCAGTACCTGTAGGAACAAAACTTAGTTTCTGGGTGAGAGGGTAAGACACAACCTTTCTGTTCTCTATAAAGCACCAATGTACCTTCAACATTTTTGTGTTTCTACAGTAAGCGCATATTTTTAAAAATTATCTTTCCGTACTAGGGTTAGATCCAGGGCCTCTTGCACGCTAGTCTAGCTATCCACAGCGCCCTACAAACCCAGCCGCACCACAGCAAGAGTTACCTGAGGCGATTAGGAAAACGGTGGAAAACCATCTCTGAGAGGACTGAGGATGACGAGGAGGGGAAGAGGAGGTGGAGCAGGGTCAGTCCGAAAGGGAGGGTCAGTGGGGAGGGGAAAGAAAAAATTGTGATGGGGAAAAAGCTTATGTGTATAGGGGCTCGGGGTGTAGGGTGGGAGGGGAAAGGGAAAAAATGAGAATTAAATCACGTCATGTACTGCTACAAATTCTCGATGCTGAGTGTGGTCACCTGTGCGTGTAAAACGTACCTACTTTTTCCCCAAGATAAGACCCCCGGAGTGAGAGTCACCCAGGAGACCAGAGACGGGAAAGGCCCGGCCCGGGGCGCCCGTCCTTGCGCGGCCTTAGGAGCAGCCAGCGAGCAAGCGCGGGATCGCGGCGAGTCCTTGGGGGGCGCCCGGGGCTCGGCCTTCCGCAGGGCTGTGCGCCCGCATCCCCAGAGCAGGGCGCGCCCGCGTCCTCCGGGCCCCGGCGCTTGTCAGCGCCCGTCCTCCTCCTCCGCAGCCCCGTGGACGTCCCGCGCGCCCTCCCCGGCTGCCGGCTGCCTTTCCCCGGCGCTGGCGACGCCCGCGGCCCCCCGCGCCTCCCGCCACCCTCTGTGTCCCTGGAGGACGGTCCGCTCGGCCCCTCCGCCTGGCCCTCCGGGCTGCTCACTTTGCGCTGCTGTGTTTCATCGCGCCGCCCAGGCCCGCGCCCGCCCCGCGGAATCCAGCCCGGTTCCCGCAGGCCCCTTGCCCGCCGGGCTGCCGAGGCTGGTCGCCGCCCCGCCCCGTGCCCGCGCTCCCGGCTCCTGCCCCCGCGGGCCACGCAGCGCTGGCGGGCTGCCTCCTGGGCGCGAGTCTGGGCTCCTGTGCTGTCGCGTCCACGCTCCCTGGGACCCGCCGCGACCCGCCGCGCCCGCGGGGCTGAGATCCTCCCGGGCCGAGGGGACAGAGACACCTGCCGCCCGGGCGCGGCGGCTGCGGGGCAGGAAGGGGCGCGCGGGCAGGAGGGGCCGGGGCCGAGGGCCGAGTCCCCAGGACTGGGGCGGGGCGGCGGCAGAGTACCCAGCGGGGCAAGGGGGCGCCCGAGCAGGAGCCCGGGCGCAGCCTCTCAGGGCGGCGGGGTCCGGGGAGCCGCGGAGCCCGAGAGCGGCGGGAGGACGGGGAGGGGAGGAGCGCGCAGCGCGCAGGGCTGGTGGGGCCGGGCCAGCTCCGCTCGCTCCCAGCTCCCAGCGGGGCCTGTGCCCACCAGAGCGGTGCGGCGGGGTGCCCGGCAGAGGGCCCGAGTGGAGGGCTCAGGGCCACCCTGGGGCACAGGACCCCGAGGGCTGCGGCCCGGGCAGGACGAGCTCGTGGGCAGCGAGGTCCGCAGCTCACACACGCCCACGGGAGTTCGGGGCCGTCGGGTGGCCCGGACGTGCGGTGACGGGGACAGGGTCCTGGCGCGGCTCAGGATCCTGAGTGACACCGCCCACCCACCCCTCCCGTCCCGCGCCTGCCTGTCACAGCTGAGCACGTGGTCCCTGAGCCTCGCTGTGGGTGTCGCCGGTCGCGGCTGGCCCTTCCCTGCCCCCGTCCTGCCCTGACCCCCAGGCCGCTCTTGCTCTTGGGAGATTTTGTCGCTTACGTGCAGCGCAACAAGCAGCACTGCCGTGCTGGGCGAAAGGCGGCCTCTGTGCAACTTTCAAATGCTCCCATGTCCCCCGGGGGTGCTCACAGGGCTCCCCGCCCCCCCCCCCGTGTCACCAAGCCAGTGCCCACCAAGCCCTCTGCTCCCTGCAGAGCTTGTCTTTTGCACGGGGCGTGCAGTCTTCCCGGGGGTAGCGTCCTGTGCTACTCAGTGCAGATGCCGGCTCCTCCGTGGAAGCCCTCCTGCCTCAGCCCCATTCTGGGCACTGTGCTCCCATGCTGTGCAGTCTTCCCAGGCAAATAGCACCAGATGCCTGGATCGTCCTTCGGATGCCCGGGATCCAGGGTCCTGTGCCCTCTGTTGTCCAATTTAATAAAGCTTCGAGTGAAGTTTTCCAGGAATAATGATGTCTGGCCCGTTGCCTTTCCGTGTCATTCTAGAAAAGTGTCAAAAATAAAAGCAGTGCCAGGCCAGAGATTTAGCTCAGTGGTTCCAGCACCTGCCTCCCAAGCTCAAGGTCCTGAGTTCGATGCCGGAAACCACATACAGTGCTGGGCGTAGTGACTCACGCCCACTAACCATCAATGCCACATACCACAGTGCCGGGCGTGGTGGCTCACGCCTGTCATCCCAGCTCTCGGGAGGCAGAGACAGGAGGATTGCTGAGTTAGCGGTGGCTTGCCTGGGCTCCATAGTGAGCTCAGGGCCAGCCTGAACTATAAAGCAAGACCCTGTCTCAAAATAAAAAATAAAAAATAAAATAAAAGCAGTGCCATTAAGAATAATTGTCATTTTATTACAATATGGTTCCATCTAGCCAATCAGAGAAAATATTTTTTTTCGATACCAAGGATTGAACTCAGGCCCTTGTGCATCCAAGATAGACGTGGTACCACTTGAGCTAAGTCCCCAGCCCTAGAAAATCTTTTTTTATAATATGACTTTCACATGAATTTTATAATTTTTGAATGTTTTTAAGGACACTTGCATGCTCACTGCCCTTCTGACCCAAAGCAGCCCAGGTGCTTGGTGGGGGAAGTAGCCGGCGCCTGGCTCTGTTTCCTGTGTGCATTTGTAAGTCAAAAATGGAGCATAATTTAAAAACCAGAAAAAAAATTGAAATGTGTCTTAACAGAGTATAAAAGGATACCACTCACCATGTTGTTTTTAGTAACAAAATATAAAAATAATCCAATCTTTTAAAGCACAAAAGTTGAGCCAGGGATGGCGGTGCACAGCCATACTCGCAGCTACTTGGGAGGCTGAGACAGGAGGACCACACCTCTGAGCCCAGCCTGGAAAGCGCGTTCACCAGGTTTTCATCAATGAGGAAATGCTGGGGAAACCACTTAGGGGAGAAAAAAGATTGATCCCGGCTTCTATCCGCAGAGGGTCAGTCCACAGTCAGCCGGCAGAAGCAACACGGGGGATGATGCGGAGTAAGACGCCTGCTCCCAGGAAGCAGAGAAGGGGGAAGAAGCAAAGAGGAAGTGTCCAGGACCAAATGTCCTCCCGCCCCACCCCCAGCACTCACTGGGCTCAGTGAGGCCCCGTCTCCATTTCCATCACCCCCATAGTCCACACAACCATGGCAGAGCCGGCCCTGAACACAAGAGACGTTGCAGGCACATTTTAGGCCCCACCGCTGGCCGCGGCTCGGCCAGACCTTCTCAGTGCAGACTGCAGACTCCACGCTCCTTGAGGTCAGTTCTCAGCGCGCCCTTCAAAAGGAAACAGACATAAGTGGTTCAAATATCACCACATGCCCATAAAATACACCAGCACATAGACGTTTATAACCAGGTTGTGGGAAGCAGCGACACGGGTGACTCTCCAACAGACTCCTCCGTGGAGGAAGCCCAGGCGCAGGACGGCTTCCCGGGCAGCGATCGGTCGGGAGGGGGCGGCTGGCAGCCGAAGAGGCCAGAGTGCTGCCCCCAATGATCCCGGTGCACAGCGGCCGGACCATCCACCTGAGTGGCGAGTGCCCGGGCCGGCGGGAGGGGCCGCGTCAGCGTGGAGCCTGACCTAACAGAACTCCCGGGGCTGGGTGTGGTTTGGAGTAGCGCACAGGCCCAGCCCGCACCAGACCCCAAGTCCCTTCCCAGTGCCACAGTAGAAACGCAGAAGCAAGGGGAAACCATCTGCTTGAACCTGACGTGGCCATTTCGCTGGCTCCACGCCACAGCTTAGGGCTCCCTCGAGCCTCAACTGCCCCAACGAACCGGATCAGCGTGATTGCTCCGCCTCCCCAGGAGGGGTCGCCAGGTCGGGCCTCCCTCAGCGGCGCCCTGCTGACGCCAGAGGGCGCGCTAGGACCATCCACGCGCCGCCCGGCCACGGCCGGCAGACGGCCCTGTGCGCTTAGCCACCGCATTGGATGCCGGCAGCTGAGCCTGGAGAGGATGCAGCCACGCCGGCCCACTGGGTCCTCGAAGGCTGGGATCTGCTGGGAACTGGGCTGGAGGCGCCCAGAGCTGTCCTCCCCTGCTTGTGTGGAGCCTAAGGCTTTAACTGCGGGATGGCCAGTGGGCATCCTGTGCCAGTGGGCAGAGGGCAGAGTGGGTTCCCGCCCACTCCTGAGGGATTGCAGGAGAAGTGACACACCCGTCACCTCCCGCGGGGCGGGCATCCTTCCTCCTGCGCCCTCTGCCCCTTCCCACTTTCCAGTCAGGACCCACGCCGACCTGGCTGACCTGAGTCGGGTGCCTGCGCCTCCACTTGGCCAGGGCCAGGATCTCTACCATGTCGGGGCCTAGGGCCTCCGTCCAGGCTCCCCCAACTGATGTCTGAGCCAGGAACCCACTCTGCCCTCTGCCCACTGGCACAGGATAGCGAGCTCTTCTCCCGCTTGCAAGAAGGAGCAGAGGCCACAGCGGCGGCCACACCACTCCCCATTCACACTGGGCCCCTGGGCCCCTGGGCCCCGAGTGCCTCATGCCCAGCAGGGCTGATGGCCAGCCAGCCCCGCCGCCGCCCTTCGGCACCACACCTTCCCCAAGCCCAAGGGACCCCAGAGGTTTTTAGCTGGGTCCCACGGTGCCAGAGGCTAACCCTGTTGTCCACGCAGCCATACACCCGGAGAACTCCGCTTCATCCAGTGTCTCTGTCCTGCGCCCCAACGCGGATGACTGTCGGAGGCTGGGGCGGGGCTCACCTTCCTCTGGCCTGTGTCCCTCCCAGTAGGCACCGAATGAATGTTCAGGAGGCACCAGCCACCTGACCCCTCCTGGGTCGGACACCCCAACCCTCCCACTGTGCCTGAGCCCTGGAGCGCCCGCCCGTCTGGCGGAGGGAGGCCGAGGGCCGGACTCCACACTCAGCCTGGGGGGGCGGGTGCGGGCTGGGTCAGGGTGGCCTGGAGAACCACCCGCCGTGGCTCTGCCCTGCAGCCTCAAGCGTGGGACGCAGGGCCAGGCCGGGATGTGCGGGGCCGGGGAACCGTCCTGGCTGGCTGGGTTGAGGCCATCGGTGCTGGAGGTCTCCTGCTGGAGGCCACTGGGAGTGTGACCCGGGCCACCTTGTCGCCTGCGGTGCGCCTCCTCCCTCGCGCACTGGCGCTCGGGCTCCCCTGCAGGGTCGCGGGAACTTCGGTGCGCCCCATCCCCGCGGGGAACTCGGGCAGTGCCCCCTAAGGCCATGTCCTCTCCACCCAGTACACTCAGACCTGGGTGGGGGCAACTGCGCGGACAAAGGAACGAAGGGGACACCCGGCGCCAACTCCACTGGCGGGCGGAGACGGCACCCTGGGACAGCCAGGCCCTCGGGATTTGCCCGTAGGTCTGCGAGGGGCGAGCGGCGGGGTTCCTAAGCCACACAGAGCCTTGGGCTGTGAGTCCCCCCAGGTGGGTCTGCGCGAGGAACCGACGCCGGGCGGCCCCTTTAAGAAACGGTGCCGGCCCGTACGGCACCGCCCCCGACTGCCGCCTCTCCTCCGCAGCCGCTTACGTCACCTGCCTCGGGCAGTGCGTGCTGATTGGCTGCGGGTGACGTCAGGGGCTTTTTCGCCCGGGTGACCTCATCCCTGAGCCCCGCCCTCCGCCCCGGGCTGTCACTCGCGGTCCCGGCTGCCCGGCTCCGCGACCCCGCCCGCCGGACCGGACCCGCGCCCGCCGAGCCGGGCCGAGCCCAGCCGAGCCGGGCCGCAAGCCGGCCGCGCCCGCTGAGCCGCGGGCTGGGATGCGCGCCGCGAGTGCGCGTGCCCGCCCGCCGTGCGCGCGCCCCGGCCCAAGCGAACGCTCCCCGCGACGGCGAAGACGGCGGCGGCGGCGGCGACGCGGCTCGCGCGCCCCCCCGGCCCCGTCCCCGGCCTCGCGGGCCCCCGGCGGGCCCATGGGTGGCGCGGCAGCGCGGGCGCCCTGAGCGCGGCTCGGGTCCCGGGTGCGCGCCCGCGGCGAGCGGCGGCCAGGTGAGCGGGTGGGGGGTCCCCGCTTTCTTCCCCGCTTCCGCGCCCGGTCGGGGCCTCGGCGAGGCGAGGCGAGACGGTGCCGCGGCGAGGGGCGCAGGGACCGGGGACTGGGCTGGGGACGTGGGCCAGCTGCGGGCCCTGCCGCAGAGGGGCGCGGGGCCTGGGCGCAGCGCGGGCGGGGCTGCAGAAGGAGGGGCTGCGCGCGGCGGTGCGGACTCCCGGACCTCCGTGCGCCGGCGCTTCCCAGGGCGCGGCGCCCCTCCCGGCCAGCGGCACCTGCGTGGAGGGAAACCCGTGCCCCCATGGGGCAGCGGGAGGTGCATCCTGAAGGCCGCCGGCTGCGCTGGCCGGGCCTCAGGTCGGGCGATTCTGGGCCAGCCACCTGGACGGAGCTCTGTGCCGGAGACGCGGGCACTGCCTGGCCCGCAGCACCCGTGCCGCTCCGGGAGCGCCGCTCCGCTTGGCTCGGGGCCTGGGTCGGAGGGCCCTGAAGCGCTGCTCACGCGGGAAGAGGATGGCCCAGACCGAAGCGAGGGAGCGAGCCGGGTGCCGGAAACCAGGGCTCCGGGGCCCAGGCTGCCTCTGCCTGACCTACAGGGCGCCGGCCACGGAAACCGTAGGCCGTCCCGCGTGCGGTTGGGAACAGTGGCCAGAGGAAGCCCTAGGCCATCCAGTGTGCCTCGGGGACAGTGACTAGGGGGAGCCCTGCAAAGCTCTGGCAGGGCCAGGCCAGGTGGGATGGGGTGGCCGCCTGCCTGGCTCTCAAGGACGGGGACGCCCACGCATACCCTCCGGTGACGGGCTTGGCATGCAGCAT
This sequence comes from Thryonomys swinderianus, assembly GCA_004025085.1. Lineage (NCBI taxonomy): Eukaryota > Metazoa > Chordata > Mammalia > Rodentia > Thryonomyidae > Thryonomys > Thryonomys swinderianus. The sequence continues at coordinate 14,510 of PVIC010000050.1, forward strand.
AGTGTTGGTCAGGGGTATCTCTGCTTGGCCTCTACATCGGACAGCGAGGCCATTGGTGCCCTCCCCACTACCCTGGGGGGCCGAGGGATGGGGGCAGAGCTGGGATGTGCCCCTGGCCCTCTCTCAGCACCTTGTCCTCCAGCCATTTCCTGAGGGCTGTCCAGGTGTGAACAGGGGCGGGCACCACTGTGTCGAGTGGCATCCCGGTGCTCAGAGCCACGGTCCCGACAGCCACGCTGAGGCAGTGAGTGCCCTGCTGTGGCCCCAGTGTGGGAGCCACGTGGTGGGATGCTGTCGGGGTGGCAGCCCTGGGCCTGGTCGTGCATGTGCTGAGACAGGAATACGCTGTGTGGAGGCCCTGGTGTGGGAGCCAGTGGGGTTGGCAGCCTCGGGAAGCTGGCCTGGGGCAGTCGGCCGCGAGCACGCGTGCGCGCCAGCATGCTCGTGAGCATGTGTGCGTATTGTGCGTCTGCAGTCATGGCATGTGTGCACATGCTGGTGTGTGGTGGGAGGAGGTAAGGCCCGCGGGCTGCACACGCAGAGCGGCTGTCGCGTGTGAGCCAGAGGGTCCTCCCTCCAACCCTGGACTTGGGAACTGCTCAATGCTTGGCCCAGAGCCCCTCACCCAGCCAGGCCTGGGCTGGGAGGGCTGCACAGGAGGTTGGCCATGCTTGGCCTGTTTTGGCCACACACCTGCCCATGGCTGACCCAACGCTGCCTGCCTCTGCCACTCTGCCAGCCCTGGTCCTGGTCCCTGGCAGAGCAGGCAGGGGAGGGGCCCTCCTGCCCTCCAGGACGCCTGCTCTGAGGGTGGGAGTGGGCGAGGAGAGGCGACCTGCCCGCTCTGCAGAGCAGCCGCTCGCTCGCTCCTTCTAAGGCTGCTGCAGGAGCAAGCCGTTGCCTGGCACCTCTGCTGTTGCCATGGTGACCGCGGAGGTGCTAACTTGCTAATGAGTCCCCCTCGGCTGCAAATAACCACAGTGCAGCAGTCAACGGACCAAGCTCTCTCTGAGGGAGCCCGGAGAGCAGGGGTGGAGACAGATACTGCCCTCCGGCCCTGCCCCACCCGCCTCATCCACCCCAGCCTCAGGCCCAAGTGGGCATCCCCAGCCCAGTGCTCCAGGGCGGGCCATGGGTGGCCCGCTCTAGGGCTCAGCAGCGGATCCCACCCCACCACGGCCCTTCAAGAGTCTGGTCTCTTGAGATTCTGCCAGGGGGTGGGGGTGGCAGTGGTCTTTGCTGCCAAATATGAGGTTTGAGACGAGAACTCAGCCTAACACCCCAGCAGAGTGTGGCAGAGCTCCCCCTCAGTGGGGTAGGGACCTTCTGTGGTACCAGGATCCCCATGGCAGGCTGGCCTTTAGCTGCTGATCTGGCCAATGAAGGGACTGAAGAGAAGTTGGGGCACAGGAATCCATCAGGAACCCCAGGCCTAACTGCTCATGTGCTCCTGTCCCCCAGGACGCAGCACCCCAGAGCCGGACCTTGCAGAGGTCACCAGAGCCTTGGGTTCTGTCCAACCTCCTTGTGTGACCTCGGGTTGACTCCACCCCTCTTCTGCACCTCCATTTCCCCGTCTTTCCAGAGCAAACTTACAGGCATGACACTGTCCCTCCTGAGGGCTGTTAGCTTCACAAGGTGGCTGGCGGTAGGGGCTCAGGTCTCTACCTCCCGCATACTGCCCTTAGCCACCAGTGCCCTGCTGAGGCCCACTAAGGTGGGTACATGACAGGGAGGCCACCCCTACCCTCACACAGGACGGGTGCACAGAGCCCCAGCTGGTGGGGTGGACAGCCGCTATAGTGAAGGAACCCCCAACCAAGCCCCAGTGCCCATCCTGCAGCCCCCAGAGTGCCCCCACCCTTGGAGCCTGCATTATTGGCTTAGGGAGCTGGCCCTAGAGATGGGGGGCCACAGGGCAGCCAGCTGGGGGTGGGGAGAGGGGCAAGCTCCGGGCCCTGTCATGCGGGCTCACGGGGTAGGGAAGGCCTGCCTGTAGATGGCCCACGCGGACACCAGCTGGGGTGGCTGTGAAACCCCCTGCCCTCTGCCGCCTCCGTGTCCACCGCAGCATGCTGGACAGGGGCTTTCCTGGAGACTGCAGCCCTTCGCAGGAGGAGGTCCCCACGGTATTGTGAGGACCCTGCACCCCCATGCTGCTAAACCCTCGCCTCTCCCTCAGGTCGGGCGCCATGTGCTAGGTGCTGCGAGTGCCTCGGGCTGAACCCTCCTCACCGCGCAGTCACTGCCGCTGCCCACGCCCCACCATGGCTGGGGACCGGCTCCCGAGGAAGGTGATGGACGCCAGGAAGCTGGCCAGCTTGCTGCGGGGCGGGCCCGGGGGGCCCCTGGTCATCGACAGCCGCTCCTTGGTGGAGTACAACAGCTGGCACGTGCTCAGCTCCGTGAACATCTGCTGCTCCAAGCTGGTGAAGCGGCGGCTGCAGCAGGGCAAGGTGACCATCGCTGAGCTCATCCAGCCTGCCACACGCAGCCAGGTACCCGCTGCAGCCCTCGCTGTGGGGTCGGAGAGGAGCCCCCGACGGGACGGCCCTCCAAGGAGGCCCCGGCTCTCCTGAGCCTCCCGGTCCTCACCTCACGCCTGCCTGGAAGGCCCAGCCTGCCGCTGCTCTGGCCCCACAGGGGCAGGGGTCACCACAGCTGGGTCTGGGCCTCTCCTGCTGTGGGGCTGGGGGTGCCCAGGGCTTGCCCCCCATATCCTACTTCTCCCTGGACACCTGGAAATTATCTCTGTGCTCCTCAGGAATCTCCTTCCGGACAGGGGCCCCATCCCCCCCCCCCCGCTCCTGGGGAGGGCCCAGCTGGGCCAGGACTTTCCCCACCACCACCACCACCACTGGCTGGGTGGGGCAAGCCAGCCACTTGGACATAGGAGAGGACTCTGGTGGGACACGGCTTGTCCCAGAAGTCCCTGCTCCAAGGCCAGGCCTAGCCAGGGAATCCATGATTAATTACCCCCAGCCAGGACTCCTGTCCTCCTAGACTGCAATCTCATTGGCTGCCGGTGACATCATCCAGCCAGGCTGGAGGCTCAGCCGGCTTAAGGGCTGAGTGTGCTTAGGGGCGGAGGCATCGACCTGTCGGAGCAAAAGCCGCCCAACATCTGGCCCAGGGCAGCCCGGGGTGGGGGAGGGGAAGCAGGCACCCCAGCCTCCAGGGCCGCCTCTGCCTTGGTGGAGGGTAGATCCTGCTCCAGGCCTCAGTTTCTCCGTGAGGATGGAGGTCTGGGGAGGGCGTGCTTGGCCTGCAGTCCTTCAGAGACAGCCCCGGCCCGAGGCCCTGCCCTGCTCCAGATCCCAGCACCTGCCCGCAGGGCCTCCAGAAGAAGGGGCTCTCTCTGCCCGCCCCCAGGACCCAGCACTCACTGTGTCTGCTCACTGGACGCCCCTTCCTCCCCTGTGGGCGGCTCCCCAGCTCTCCCTGCCCAGTGGCCCACCTGTGTAGCTGTGAGCATCTCCACCGATCCGAGCGGGCACTTTCCCCGGGGGCAGCAGAGGAAAGCCTGTGAGGTGTATCGTGGCTCACCTGCCCTCTCCCCAGGTGGGAAGGTGACAGCAGCCCCTCCCTTCCTGTCCTAAATCCTAGCTCCTAGTCAGAGGTGGGGCAAGGCCTGGAGCCCGAGGGGTGCCTGCAGCACCCTGACCTGCTCGCACGGTCCCAGGTGGAGGCTTCGGAACCACAGGACGTGGTGGTGTACGATCAGAGCACACGAGATGCCAGCGTGCTGGCCGCAGACAGCTTCCTGTCCATCCTGCTCAGCAAGCTGGACGGCTGCTTCGACAGTGTGGCCATCCTCACGGGTGAGCCTCCCCTGCCCCTGTCCGCCGGGCTGGGGTGTCCGAGGAGGCCAGTGCAGGGGGAGGGTCTTTGGCTCTGGATGGCTCGGGCCTCACACTTCAGGAGCCCTGTACAGGGGCCTGTCCCCACCGCACAGTGAAGAAGGGGACAGGAAGAAACCCCAAGACCTCCTTGCCATGCAAAGCAGGGGTGAGGCACCTTGCCAGCACCTGGGCAGAGGGAAGGGGCAGATGCCCCGCCAGCTGGAGACCTGGGTCTGAGCCTGAGCTGGTCCCACACAAGGGCCTCCCTCTGGCCAGCAAAGGCAGGTTGCCTGGCAACAGGTACCTCTTCCAGAACCGGGGCGGAGGACTCGCCAGCTTCCTGTGCCCCAGAAGCAGGCTGGACCCCCTCCAGACAGGAGCACTCGGGACAAGAAGCCCCCCACACTCAGACCACTCACTCTGTTCACACCCATGCACATATACTCAAGTACCCATGTATACACACTTGTTGTTTTTAGGAATCATGTTTATATTTTCTTGTTTTATTGGTACATCATACACACACATCACAATTACACTCCACATTGAGAATTTGTACCAGTATATGACACAACTTAATTCTCACTTTTCCCTTCCCCTCCCCACCCAACCACCCCCCACCCTTATATACACGAGCTGTGTTTCCTTTTTTAACCATCACTTTTTTCTTTCCATGTTATTTACCCCTAAACCCCATTTCCCTTTGCCTATTTACTATTTCACAGTATCAATCATGCATTCTAGAACACATTTACAATTTCAGTTTCTCATACACCAAAGAGATGGTATTTACACATCTGTGACTTACTTACTTCACAATGAGTATGTCCTGAAGGTGCGTCCATTGGAGTATGATTCAATCTCATCATTCTTTATATATTTTCTTTCTAAAAACTACATATATTTCACTTTTTATTGGTCATACAGGTTATTAGGCTTCACAGTAGCAGATTTATGATGCATAAAACATACTTTGACCACTTGAGCCGCCTCCAGCCCTTCCCCAGCCGCACGTTGGTTGGGAAGGGGCCCGGAGTGTGTAACACGTCTTGCTCACATCCATCCACCCTATTCCCTGCCCTTATAGCCGTCTCCTTTCTTCCCTTCCCCTTCTTTTTTTTCTCTGATTGGTTCCTCTTATATATACATTAGGATCACATTCAACATTGGGGGTTTGTACCAGCACATGACAGATCTCGATTCTCATATTTCCCCTTCCCCTGCCTTCCCTCCACCCCACCCCTCTCTATATAAGCTGTTTCCTTTTTTAACCGTCCAATATTTTCTTTTCCTTTTTCACAAGCCTTACCCCCTTTTCCCTTTTAACATTCTCTTCCTGTCCTCGCACTCTCTTGAAGACTCACACACACACAGGCACGGTCACGTATCCCTTGTGGACATTCACATGCATTTCACTCTCGTGCACTCTCACCCACACACACTCACACTTGTACACACGCACAAATGCATACTCTGTCATGTGCACTCACATACACTTACCCTCGTGCTCACCCCCACTTGCACCTGCCTACATACACCCTCAGGGGCCCCAGCAGAGCCCAGCCTGTGGGCCCGGGCATGGCTGGCACCGCGGACCCCGCAGAGGGCGGGTGGGGCTCGCTCGGATCTGCAGAGGGGCCGCGACCTGGCCGCACTCGTGCTTCAGGGCACCCTGGGCCGGACTGCAGGGTGCTGCGAGTCTGGGTTCCCTCGTGCACCCCCACCCCCTAGAGTGGAGCGAGCCGCGGAAGTGGGGTCCAGCCGGAAGGTGCCCTCGGGAGTGCCTAAGAACAGGGTACTCGTCCCTTTGTGTCCACCTTGAGCCCTGGGTGCATCCCGGAGCCTCAGGCCTTGCCGGAGCCGCCTGGGCCTGCCCCTGTCCTGGGAGGTTTCCACAGGGGAGCTGGGGACGGGGCGTCCCTGTCCCTGTCCCCGCCCAGCAGCGCTGCCGCCCCTCCCGCGGAGGATGGGGAGGAAGAGTGGAGAAAACCTTTTCCCTCCTGGAGCTGGCCCCGCACAGCGCCACCTAGGGGTCCCCGTGGGCTCAGCACCCAGTCGCCTCGCCGCACACCCGTGAGCTGTGTGTGACGGGGCTGGTGCCAGGGCCACCTGCTGCTCCCCGTCCGGCCACAGGTTCTCAGGGAAGGAAGCAGACCTCCTGGGAGGCTGGTGCCTCGCCCCCCCTGCCGGGGGCCTTCCCACCCCCATGGGCCCCCAAAGCCTGGCACAGGGAACCCGTGCAGGGCACGCTAGGTGGGATTCCTCACTCTGAGCTGGGCCAGGAGGAGGCACCAGCTTACACAGGTCCCTGGTGCTGCTTCCACTCATGGGGTGAGCGGCCTTGGCCTCTGTTGCCCTGAGGCCACTGTCAGGAGCCGGTATGCCGGGGCCGTCACCAGCAGTGTGCAGGGCCAGTCGTGGGGCTGCCAAGCGGGAGCTCAGCCTTCGGAGCCGAGGCGCTGGGCCGCACGGCTGGCTGTGCTCACTGTCCTCGGCGAGCCTCACAGCGACGCGCTAGCAGGCGGATGAGGAGACTCGAGGCCAGCGGCAGCTCGGCTGTGGTCCCTGAGCCACCGGCTCCTTCACCAGCCTGCGCCACCTCCCTCTTGCTGGGTAGAAGGGAGCCTGACTGGACAACAGACGCCACTGTGGGCCACGCCAGTTCGAGGGCTGAGGTCATGCTTTGTGCCAGGAGGGCTCTCTGGAAGCCCTCCCTCCTGGGCCTGGCACCTGAGCCCAAGCTAGGGCTCGAGGCGACTGCAGGGAGCGAGATTGCCTGAGCTGCGGGGGACGGCAGCCAGGATGGGGGCACTGGGGGTCTGGACCGGCGCTGCTGGCCCGGCCACGTGCTGTGCCGCTGCCACCCAGCCCACTCTCACAGCGTCGCAGCAGCGTCCTCGCGGGACAGTCCCCTAATTAGCAGCAGGAGGAATGTGGGCGGGCACAGGCTGCAAGGGCATCCGCACGCGCCTCGGTGCGGTGTGAGTGGCCTGCCAGGGAAGCAGGTGCCTGGCCAGCCGGCCAGGCTGGTCCGCAGGGTGTGGCAGAGCGGCAGCAGATGTGGTGCTAGGGTCTCTCCTGCCCCAGCCGGCCAGCCTGCCTGACGCACGTCCCTGCCTCGGCCCGCAGGGGGCTTCGCCACCTTCTCCTCCTGCTTCCCTGGCCTCTGCGAGGGCAAGCCTGCCACCCTCCCGCCCATGAGCCTCTCCCAGCCCTGCCTGCCCGTGCCCAGCGTGGGCCTGACCCGCATACTGCCTCATCTCTACCTAGGCTCTCAGAAGGATGTCCTCAACAAGGTGTGTGCACAGCGGGGCTCTGGCCGCCAGGGAGGGGCGGGCGGGCGGGTGGAGAGGAGGGCGGGGGAAGGTGCCGGCCGGCGCAGGTGCGCGGAGGGTGTGGAGAAGGGCCTGGCGGCCGGGCGGAGGATTGGGCCTTCCGTCCTGTCCTGAGCCCAGCGTGTCCAGCTGCTGATGTCACTGGGCTCTGCGCCAGCTTTGGAAGAATCTGTGTTTTAAAAATGGTGAGGAGGGAAAAGAATGAAGCCACCGCCCAGGCAGCCACAGAGTTCCTGGGGCGTAGGCCAGCTTCAAGCCCGACTGGCAGGAGCTGTGTCCCTACCCCACCCATCACGCTGGGCGGGCCCCGAGCTCAAGGTGGGAGGGGCCCCAGGCCAAGCGCCTCCGGTCCAGGACTGCTTCTGGTGCATCCCCAAACTGAAGTCCATCCCAGCCTCTGCCACGCCTCTCCAGCCTGTCCTCCCACCCTCCAGGATCTTATGACCCAAAACGGAATAAGCTATGTTCTCAACGCCAGCAACTCCTGCCCCAAGCCGGACTTCATCTGTGAGAGCCGCTTCCTGCGCATTCCCATCAATGACAACTACTGTGAAAAGCTGCTGCCCTGGCTGGACAAGTCCATCGAGTTCATCGGTGAGGGCAGGCGAGGCCCAGAGGGCGGGCTGCGGGGGGGCGGGCTACAGAAGAGGCGGGCTGTAGAGGGGGGCGGGCTGCAGGGGGGTGGGGGAGAAGCTCTGGGAGGAAGGGTCTGCCACCTGGGCAGGGCTGCGCCTGCACACCCAGCCCTCACCCACCCCACGGCCGGCTGCCCAGATAAAGCCAAGCTGTCCAGCTGCCAGGTCATCGTCCATTGTCTCGCTGGCATCTCTCGCTCGGCAACCATCGCCATCGCCTACATCATGAAGACCATGGGCATGTCCTCTGATGACGCCTACAGGTACGCCTTGGCCTGTGGGGCCTCCCTCCGCCCGCACACCTGGCGCGTAGGGCAGATTGCGCGGGCGCGGGGCTGGGCAGCCTGACCGCCAGGCCCTACCGCGGAGCCGCTCCTACCCAGGTTTGTGAAGGACCGGCGCCCGTCCATCTCGCCCAACTTCAACTTCCTGGGCCAGCTGCTGGAGTACGAGCGCAGCCTGAAGCTGCTGGCCGCGCTGCAGGGCGACGCCTCCCACCCGGGACCCCCCGAGCCCCTCCCAGGCCCCGCAGCAGGGACCCCACTGCCAAGGCTGCTGCCACCACCTACCTCAGAGAGCGCCGCCACCGGGGGCACAGCAGCCGCCGCAGCTAGGGAGGGTGGCATGTGTGCGGAGGCCCCGGCTGCCATGCCGGCCACCAGCGCGCTGCAGCAGGGCCTGCGTGGCCTGCACCTGTCCTCTGACCGCCTGCAAGACACCAACCGCCTCAAGCGCTCCTTCTCCCTGGACATCAAGTCGGCCTACACCCCGAGCCAGCGGCCCGAGCTCCCTGGGCCGCCCAACCCCAGTGAGGCACCCAAGTTGTGCAAGCTGGACAGTCCATCAGGGGGCACGCTGGGCCTCCCCTCACCAGGCGCCGACAGCCCGGATGCCACCATGGAGACACGCCCCAGGCCCCGCCGGCGGCACCGGCCCCCCACCAGCTCCCCAGGGGCACATAGCCTCGGCCTGAACTTCGGGGATGCGGGGCGCCAGACTCCACGGCACGGACTCTCAGCCCTGTCCGCACCCGCGCTGCCTGGCCCGGGTCAGCCAGCCAGCCCCGGGGCCTGGGCACCACCACTCGACTCCCCGGGGACGCCGTCGCCCGACGTACCCTGGAGCCTCAGCCCTGAGGGTGCGCAGGGGGCCTTCAGTCTGACCGGCATCCCAGGGCCCGGTGGTGGTGGCAGCAGTGCCACACAGGACACGTGCCCCGGCTGGCCTGAGGAGCCAGCCCCAGACGCGCAGTTCAAGAGGCGCAGCTGCCAGATGGAGTTCGAGGAGGGCATGGCCGAGGGGCACACTCGCAGCGAGGAGCTGGTAGCCCTGGGCAAGCAGCCCAGCTTCTCAGGCAGCGTGGAGGTCATCGAGGTCTCCTGACCCCCGTGGGCAGTGGTCCCTTGCCTGCTGCTTGGCACCCCAGGTAGCAGCCGGCCCAGTATAAATATAGATTATATATAATACAAAGAAAGGTAAACGATTTTACTGCAATTTTTACCGAGAAGTAAATATTTCAATTTTTTATTTATTTTAAGCAGTTCATGCTGGCAATGATTCGGCACCTGTGCGGGAGGCCTTGGCCCTCTATTTTTACTGTCTGGTATTTAACTGAAACACTTGTCTCTGAGCAATAGGGGGCCACCTTCCATCACTGTCGCCGAGCTGTGGTGCCAGGCCTGGGACCTCCCTGCGCCCCCTCCCTCTGAAACACTGCTGATATTGCAAAGAGGCTGCCCGGCTTTTGTGCACTTTTTACGTAAGAAAAAGGGGAAAAAGAAAAAAAAAAAACTTTGCCACAAACTGAGCCGCAGAACCCCCCCCCTTGTTTCCCCCTCCCCGGGCTCTGCACCAAAGCCATAGGTGGGGGCGGGAGGCCACAGGACCAGGGCCCTGCCAGCTCCGGGCCAGCCCTGGACGACACGGGTGCACCCCTGCTGCCTGTCACCCAGGCAGCCCTGGCTGCTGTTGGCCAGCGCGGGCTCCTGAGTCAGGAGGTGGGCCCCTGGTCAGGAGTGGGTGAAGGCACCCTTCCCTCGTACCCAGGTCCAGAGAGGCCTGCAGGGCTCCGCTCCCCCTTCTCTCCTTTCGGGTGGGAGGCGCCTGGCTGGGGGCTGCACTGATGAGACAGGCCAGGTCCGAGGGCTGACGTGTGGTCTGCCCGGGCTCCTCTCCCGAGCTGTGCCAAGCGCCAGTGCGCCAAGGCTGGGGTCCTTAGCCTCAGGAGGGCTCCCTGACAGTGCAGGCGAGAGAAAAGTCCCTCATCTGCCTGATCCCCAGGCCTCTCAGGAGAGAACCTTCATGCACCCCTTCCTTTCCAGGCACTTGCCCCACATCTTGGGGTGATGTGCCAGCCTGCACCTTCTGGGGTTTTGGGCCCAGCAGAGTCGGCCAGGGGTGCAGCAGAAGCCCTGGCACCCCACCCTGTACTGGGCCTGAGGCTTTGGGGCAAGAACCACTCAGATGTCCTGGAGCTGGGCTCACCTGTCCCTCCGGGAAGAGGCCAGGGCATGGCCAGAGTGCCAGCCTGCCCAGCCCGCCACCGTGTCCTCTGTTTGTTCTTCTTTTGGTCCTGCCCTGTATCCCGTCTTCCCTCCTTTAGCAAAGTCCTGTTCCACTCTCTCTGTCCCCTTGCCCTGTTTCCAAGAAAATAAGCTATCATTGTTGTATTTGCAATCTATGGATTAGAGGTTTAAGTATTTATTATTGGTTAATTATTATTGTTATTATTATTATTGATTATGTAAATCTGCCTCTTGTCTGTTGCTCTGGGTTTCTGAAGTGACCCCGAGTGTGCAGGTGCACTGCCCCACCCCCACCCTCTGCTGTCCCGGAGACGGTGGTTGGGGACCTCCGGTTGGGCCCCCAGAAGGCCGGGGCGGGTCCTGGCCCTGCCTGCTTGGCGAGGGCGTGGGGCCTGAGCCTCAGTCTGTCTTTGCTCTGCCCTCCTGGCACTGCCCCCCGAAGTGAGCAGCCGGGATGGGGAGAGGCCTCCCTGTGTGGGAGCTGAGCACGAGGCCCTCCAGCTCCTGGCATCGCGTCACCCAGACCGGACCTGGTCCCTCCAGCCTAGCGAGGAGGGTGCCACCCCCAGGCCCCGGCCCTGTGGACCGAGGCGTCCGACTGCTCCCAGGAACCCTGCCCTGGGGCCGCACTCCCCTGCTCCCTCTTTTGTATTTGGAAACCACGTGTTGTAATAAACCCCAAGACAGATGTTTTCCCCACGTCTCTGCTTCCTTTCTCTGGGCCACGGTGTGAGGTGGGGGTAAGGGCTGGGGGCTCTGAGGCGCCCCGAGGCCTGGAGCCTGGGGCTGGGGCATGGGCAGCACCTGGAGGTAGCAGCTGTCCCGCCACCAGGTGGGGCTTGGGGGCTTCAGTGTGCCCTGGATGTGGACCTTCTGGGTCCTTCCTGCCGTGGCCTAACTGGCTTAGAACTGCCGACCATAGCCCCTTCGCCAGCGGTGCTCCTCCAGGGCTGCGGTGCCGTGCGCCAGGACAGCTTTTCCAACAGAAACGGGGTCTCTGAGCTGCACTTGCCTGGAGCTCGAGCTCCGGGAGAGTTCCGGGGCTGGGCAAGCCTGTGGACACCTCCCTCCCTCGCTCCCTCTGGGTGCCCTCGAAGACCTGACCCTCCTGTACAGCAGGCTTCAGGGCATGGCTTTTCCGGGTGGCATCCACCTGGGTGCCCAGCCAGCCAGCCTCTCTGCGGTTTTCCCGCAGGATCCCAGGGACCCTCCTGCTCTCCAAGCAGGGGGAGGGGGACCTGCCAGCGTCACTTGGGGATGGGGGTGGGGTGAGCGCAGGACACAGGTGCTGCCTGCCTGACGTTTGCAGCAAGAGGAGGACTCGGAGAAGGGGCTGCAGCACCCGGAGTTCTCAGAGGCAGGTCCTGCAGGCCTCCGAGGCTGAAGGCTGAAAGCAGCTCTGACTCCAGCAGGGCTATTTTTAGCTCAGGAACGTCTATTTATAGGCTTGACAGGCCCCAGGAGCCAATACAGGCTGGGCTGGAGAAGAGAGAGGGGCTGTCTCCGCCCACGCTGAGGAGGCCGTGCAGCCGAGGGAAAGCCCGGCGGATAGCCCAGCTGCACAGGGCTCAGGACCCTGGGCGCAGCGCAAGGAGACTCTTCGTGGGTGTGGGAGGTGCCTCTGCCGGCTCAGCGTGGCCCTAGAGGTCACCTTGACTGCACGGCCCAGCCTGATGTGCTGGGCTGGCCTCCAGAGGCTGCGCCCCTGCTCGCTTCTGCCTCGCCTCCGCCTGGCCTCCAGGATGGGGGGGGGCAGGTAAGATGAGGACTAGACAGACCCCTTGTGGGCAGGTGGAGCCCAGAGCAGTGGCACATACCAATAATCCCAGTGGCTCAGAAGGCTGAGGCAAGAGGATCTGAATTGGGGACCAACCTGGGCAACTTAGTAAAATGTCTCAAAACAAAAAAGAAATCGTTTTTTAAAAGTTGGGATATAATTCATCAGTAAAATGCTTGCCCAACATGAGTCAGGCCCTGGGTTCAATCCCTAGTACAGAAAATGCCAATTTATGAACATTCATGTTGTGAACTTTCACAGTTACAAACAGATCTCACATTTGGTTTTGATTTGTTTTGTTTGGATGCTGTACCTTGTGTTTTGTATCAAAGGCGCCTAAGACTCACTTTGTCCGACCTACTGTGTTTGCCTGGAAGGGAGCTCCTGAGTCAGAGACTTACTGTATTGCCCGGAAACTTTTTTTTTTTTTTTTTCGAGACAGGGTCTCACTTTGTAGTTCAGGCTGGCCTTGAGCTCACTATGTAGCCCAGGCAAGCCTCGAACTCATCAATCCTCCTGCCTCTGCCTCCTGAGTGCTGGGATGACAGGCGTGAGGCACCACACCCGGCACTGTGATATGTGGTATTGATTGCTGATGGGTGTGAGTCAACATGCCCAGCACTGTATGTGGTTACCGGGATCGAACTCAGGGCATTGCGCTTGCGAGGCAGGCGCCAGAACCGCTGAGCTAAATCTCTGGCCCTGCCAGAAACATTTTAAGTAAGAAACAAAGGCATAAGAGCAGGTGAGTTAGTAGTGGGGGGAGGTGGCTGGCTGTCACTGAGGGAAGGCAGGCAGGAGTCTGGCGCTGTGCAGATAGTCCTCCTTTACCCACCATGCTCCAGGCCTGCCACTAGGCCGTTAAGTGAATCAGTCGCTAAATTCAGAGTTGTATGTGACATGTACATTACAATATTCAAAACAAAGAAATGGTCAAAGGAAACTCCACCTCGACGCCTCTGCTTCTACAGCGGACCCTGGCTTGTGAGCTCAATTTGTTCCCAAAAGTTGATTGTAACTCAAGTTGGTCAGTCACCTTCCAAGTCTCTCTCCTGTACACAGGCAGATCTCTGAGAGCAGCCAGCGCTCTGAACAGCAGGCAGTGCCGTCAGAGTCCACGGGCAGCGCTTCACGGCAGGCCAGGAGGAACAAGCCTCAGAGGGTCTGAACAGCGGGGGGCAGAGGGCGTCCTGGTCTCCCGGAAGGCGCAGTGGCAGGTGGGCCTGGACGTATGGGCAGGTGTTCTCCGTGGCACCTGGACAGCCTGGGTCTGGGGAAGCCAGGCCTCCAGAGAAAACGAATTCTCTTCTGCAGGCTGAGGACAACACTGGAGAGCAGGGTATAGGCTGGACCTCTGGGCCCAGGAATCCAGGGCCTACGCGATCACTCCCGGAAGGAGAGGAAGCGCCACGCGGAGTGTGCTCTGGACCAGCCCTGCTGCTGCCCAGGCAGGAGAGAGGGAGGTGCACGCCTGGCCCAGCACCAAAGCCGGGAGTCCTGGGGCCAGGAGCCCATGTGTGTCCCCTCCCTGGCCAGTGCCCCCCACCAGGACCCTTCCAAAGGAGGACAGGGCTTCCCCAAAGCCCAGGCGGCATGTGTGTCACTGGGTGGGAATTTTCAGGACCAATTAGGAAGAGGCACAGGAAGAGTTTATTGGGCGGAAAGTCAAAAGTATATACTCAAAGAAATAGAGGACAGGCTCTTAAGAGAGAAACACTTCATTTTTTGAAACTGGGGTCATTCAAGCTTCTTTCCAGGGGGTGGAGACCACAGGAAAAGGTGGCCCACACCCCAGAAAGCTACTGGCTCATTTTTTGTTCTTAAGGTCTTGCTCGGTGTTCCAGGTAGGACTTCTCCTCTCAGCATATTCTTCTGCCTCAAACTAGGAGTGCTGGGGTTGTAGGTGTATACCACCATGCTGGCTTGCCTCTATTTTTTCAAACTATATAATTTAAACATTCTTTGGATTCTTTCACCTGCTCCATTATTTCAGGATTGAGGTCCTGATCTTTACTTTCTCAGTTGTGGATTTAGTTAGTGTATACCTGAGGAATCTGAGGTGCACTGGTCTTCAAGGGCAGGGCCTCAGTGTACCCAGAGAATGCTGACAGGTGTCCATGAGGGACTTGGTGAGTCTGAAGTTGCAGTCTTCTTCTTCTTTTTTTTTTTTTTTTTTGAGACAGGGTCTTGTTTTGTGGTTCAGGCTGGCACTGAGCTCACTATGTAGCCCAGGCAAGCCTGGAACTCAGCAATCCTCCTGTCTCTGCCTCCCGAGTGCTGGGATGACAGGTGTGAGCCACCACGCCCAGCACTGTGGTATGTGCTATTGATGGCTGGTGGGCGGGAGTCACCACACCCAACATTGTATGTGTTTATCGGGATCGAACTCAGGACCATTGCGTGGCAAGGCAGGCGCCAGAACCACTGAGCCAAATCTCCGACCCAGTTGCAGTCTTCTTAAAAGTACAAGTTTCAAAAGAAAAAATGTGATGCTTAAGAAAAAGGAAGCAAAGCTTATGTATATGGGGTGGGGGTGTAGGTTGGATAGGAGAATGGGAAAAAATGAGAAGTCGTGCCATATATTGGTACAAATTTTCAATGTTGAGTGTGATCATGATGTGTATATATAATGAACCAATAAAGATTTGAATTTTTAAAACGTACAAGTTTCAGACGAGCATAGTGGCACTGCCTGCAATCCCAGCACCTGTGCGGCTGAGGCAGGAGGGTCACCATGATTTCATGGCCAGCCTGAATTACAGAGGAAGACCTTGTCTCAAAAAAAACAAAAGCAGGGCCGGAGGGTTAGCTCAATGGTTCCAGCGCCTGCCTCGCAAGCTCAAGGACCTGAGTTCGATCCCTGGTAACCACATATAACGCTGGGCGTGGAGACACGCCCACCAACAATCAACACTGCATACCACAATGCCGGACCGCATACCGCAATGCGGGACGTGGTGGCTCACACCTGTAATCCCAGCACTCGGGAGGCAGAGACAAGAGGATTGCTGAGTTCGCAGCAGCTTGCCTGGGCTCCATAGTGAGCTCAGGGCCAGCCTGAACTTCCAAGTGAGACCCTGTCTCCAAAAAAAAACAAAAACAAAAACAAAAGCAAACAAAACAAGAACATATTTCAGTTATGACCTCCTGTCCGCTCTCTGCCTATCTTTTATTTCCTTTCTTCTCCCTCCTGTAAGCATCAGCCCCTCCCCAGGAGCAAGGGCCTGTCTGGCCCCAGGGCTCCAGTGCTGGCTGCAGCGGTGCTCGGCCAGGGAGGGTCTCCCCTAGTCAGTGCAGCGGACTCTCAGGGCGGCCCGGGAGGAAGAAGCCGAGGCGGGCAGGCAGGGCAGCAGAGGCCCCACTGGGCTGACTCAAGGCGACACAGCTATAAATAGTGAGGGGCCCTGGAAATAGACCGGGGAAGGGGCAGGGAATGGGGTGGGAGTGGCAGGCTGGGAGGGGCATCAGGGCTTCCTTGGCTCTGTACCCCCAGCCTTGGCACGACCTACTGGCCTCCACTCTGGCTGAGACCCTGCACAGCACATACCTGCCCCAGGTGTACAAATACCTGTCAGACCCTGCAGGGTGGCCCCATCTGGCCCTGAGCCAGCCTCTGCCCCACCTAGCCAGGCAGTGCCCCCTCCTGCCCACCACACTGCATGAGCCGGAGCAGTGCACTGGCCAGGCCTTCCCAGCTGGCCCGTCCTGAGCCCTCCCCGTCTCCAGCAGCCTCTGCCCCCACGCCTGCCCTGGATGCCCCATCGCACAGAGAGGTCAGCCACCGCCATGCCAGCCTGCCTTCCTTCTTGACCTTCACGTCTAGAGCTGTGGAGCTGTCTGGGGGGCCTTGCCAGTTCCCATGCCCCACCACTCAGCTTGCTGGGAGCCCCCTTGGCCCGGCACCCTGTGTCTGCCCCTCAGCCACCTTGCAGGACTTACACAGGGTCTCCCTAGGCCAGGGTGGCATGGGGAGCCCACCCCAAGATGCTGTGTGTTCTGGGGTCACTGTCACAAAGTCCCCACGCCAGGTGGCTTGGACACTGGAAATTCCTCTCCAAACTCTGGAGGTCAGAGTCCGAGGCAGGGCGGGCTCCTCTGAGGGCCGTGGGGGCGGACGCGTCAGGACCGCTGTGACGAGTTACGTCCACGTGACGCTCTCCAAGGCACGGGGCGGGGATCCCACATATGAATTTGGCAGGCACAGCCGAGGGAGGCTTCACGTCCGTGTACTCAAGACCAACATCAGGAAGCCCTCCTGGACCCCTGGCACTGCTTGGCAGGAACCCAGAGAGGCTGCCCACATAAGGTGGTCAGGAAAAGCCAGGGGACACACCTAGACAGCGGGTATATTATTCATTCCACGCCCTGAGATAAAATATCCAACACCTGAAACCTAAAGGGCAGGTTTGTTTGGCTCAAGGTTTCCAAGAGCTTGGTCCACGGTCAGCCCGCACCAAGTAGAAGCTGCCAGGGGAAGGGAGCTGCTCAACCCACGGGGGCCAGGAAGAGGGGAGCAGGACTAGGACACACCCTGCAGTTCGCGTCCTCGGTGACGTCCTGCAACCGAGCCCACCTCCTAAGCACCCCCAGCCATGAACTCATCAGGGGACGGATCACTGATGAGACTCGTGACCTTCCAAACACATACGACTGGGGCGCGCTTTAGGGTAAACCGTGACATCTACAGAGCAGAGGGCAGGGAACGGGGCCCAGGCAGCTGCGTCCCCGAGGCCTCTCCAGGGAGGCTGCTCTACCTGTGGATGGGAAGACGTGGCCCTGCGGAGCCTGCTCTCGGTTGCTGAGCATCCGCTGGAGGGTCAGGGCTCGGCATGGCGGGACAGCCGGGGGAGGGCTGTGTCTTTGGGCTTCTTTCAGGGTCGTCTTGCGCTACCGCCTGCCCGGGGCCATGCCTGGGCCCCGCAGCACGCCCTGCCAGCCTTGGGAGGGCAGTGCCCTCAGGTGGCTTGGCACTCTGCTTCAGTGGCTGGTGCTAAGACCCATGACATTCAGCTGGCAGGTCAACAGCAAAGGATAAGCCATCGCTCCTCCCCGCAGCAGCCCCCATGGTTCCCGCCAGCTCCCTCCTCTCAGTGCCCCTTGAACACCATCCACCTCCAGAGGGTTGGGGAGCTCGAGGCCTGCTGAGCTGAGGGGAGGAGGCCCGGCCATCCCAGCAGTGCCCAGCCGCCCTGGAGCTAGGCTGACGCCATCCTCCGCAGGCCTTGTCCCTGTGTCTCCAGTGCTGGGCCATCCACTGCACCTCCCTTCCACAGGCCTGCCCTGGCAGGGTGCCAGGCTCCTGCCAGCACAGCCTCTCTCACACCAGAGCCAGCTCCAGGTTGGCAACTGATAGCCTGGGGTTCTGCCCCCCCAGGAAGGTGGCCGTGGAGAGAGTTGAGCTGAGCCTCAGCATCCTCGCCCAGGAGCAGGAGCAGGCCTGGCAGCCCTTCTCCACCCTGGAGTCCAGGAGACAGGGCCAACCCCAGCGCTACCACCCCGGGCATCTCACCCTTCCAGAGCCTCGGTTTCTCGTCTGTAAAATGGAGCAGGGCCAGGCGGGCTCGGAGGTGGCTGACTTACTTTCCTGGCCCTGCCCCCCCAGGTGCTGGGGTCTGCACGAGGCCCGTCCCTGAACCCCGGAGCCCCAGCACAACCTGTGAGACTTGCGGTTATGGGATCAGGCGTGCGAGAGCCAGGGGCCTGGGCAGCTGCCCGGATGAAAAGCCACTGGAGCAGTTCCAAGGGACTAGCAGGAGTGCTCCAGGCGGAGCAGCCGTGTGGCAGTGCCTGCTCCCGGCCTCGATGGCCACTGTGCCCTGCCCCTGCCCCAACCTGGCACTCTGCGTGCGGTGACACAGCCACACCCACTCCAAGGAGCTGCCTGAGTGCAGAGCAGAGTGCACGGCTGTGCCCAGACACGCCTGCGCTGGGACTGGCAACACGGTGGAAGGGCGGCAGCCACCAGGTAGGGTGTCTTGAGGTCGCCAGGGACCAACGAGGCGGCTGCAGAACCGCCAGGGGGCCTCGGAGTCCTCCAGGGCCTCGGGAGCCTCAGCCTGCCTCCCCGCGCCCTCTCCACCCAGGCGCCAGCTGGGAGCCCCCTCGGGCTGTCCGGGGTTCTGCGGCGAGTCCTTTGACCCAGAACCTCCCAGGGTCACCGCCCCCACCCCCACCTGACCCAGGATACGTGCCAGGGTGGGCCCCTTTGGCTGGACACGCTCCCTGGGAATGAGAACCCTTTCCTATGGTTCTGCCACCTCCCCCTCTCCTGGTCTGGGGTCCCCAGGAGACCTCTGTGGGAGGGGAGACGGTGACAGCAGTGTTAGGGCGCCCTCTGCTGCCCACCTCTTCCCGTCTGGACTTGGGCCAGGACAAGGGTCTCAGGACCAGCACCAAGACCAGGGCCACAGTGGAGGCGAGACGCACCGAGGGCACCACCCTGTCTCCACAGTGGCACCCGCTTGGACAGGACTCACTCACAGCTGCCTTCAAACTGCCAGCGGATCTCCGGCTGGGCTGCAGCCCAGCTCCCGTCCTCACAGACTCGGTTGCTGAGACCTCTGCGGTGCACCAGACCCTCCGAACCCAGAGCCCAGAGCCAGAGCCAGAGCCAGAGCCAGAGCCGCAGAGCGAGGCCATGCAAACAGACTATGCACATGCCTGCTCGTCTTCGCTGAACAGGCTGGTCACAGGCGCCCAAAGCGGCAACCATCTGCAGAGGATCAAAACCCAGCTGCCCTTTGGCAAGTGGCACAGGATGCCCACATGCTGTCTTCTCACATCCGTTGCGTCCTGGTCCTTGAGACTCCAGGACATCTATGTAGACGGAAACCGCCCTGTCTTCCAGGCAGCCTCCCTCTCTCTGCTGGAAGAGGCCCTGGAGAAGGAGTGCAGACCATCGAGACAGTGCTCACAAAGCTTTGGGGGCTGCCGAGGACTCGGGCGAGCAGGTTGCCAGAGCCCAGAGGGCAGAAGCAACAGCATCATCTCTGGCTCCACCTCCGACAAGTGGCTTGAACTGTCAAGGGAGATCAGAGCTAGCCGGCGACAGGTGCTATCCGGCTCCAGCCACAGTGGGGCGCTCTGGGGCCTCAGACCTAAGGAATGATAGGGTCAACTGTGTACCCCCAAAGATGGGCTCCAGTCCTGACCCCTGGCACCTGGAGTGTGACTGTTTGGAAACAGGATTTTTGCAGATGTCCTGTTAGCATGAGTCATGCCATGGGGGGCTAGCAACAAGGGTCCTCACAGAAAGGAAGTTTAGACAAGGACACCGAGAAGCTGCGTGAAGACAGGTAGAGCTGGAGCTGGGCACAGACATCTGGGACCACAGAGGAGCACCGAGGATGCCAGGAGCAGGAGAGGCCAGGGCAGGCTCCCTGTGCACTGAGCCTTGGACTTCTGGCCATCAGGACAGTGGAGGATCCGTCCTGCTGTGTCGTGTGTTACGGAGTGCCAGGAGACTCGTGTAGCCCCTGCCCGTCCACACGGTCTGCGTGGAAGTTAAGTCCAGCAGCAGGAATCTTGCAGCCCTGGCAGTGTCTTGGGTGGGTGGGGCAGGGCAGGCACAGCCTTGGAGCTGGAGGTGGCGGTGCCATCCCCTTCTGGAGCCCACAGCCCCTCCCTGGGAAGCACCTCAGTTAAAAGCACAGGCTGGGGGGGGGGTGGCTCACGCCTGTAATCCCAGCACTTGGGAGGCAGAGACAGGAGGATTGCTGAGATCGCGGTGGCTTGCCTTGGCACCATAGTGAGCCCAGGGCCAGCCTGAACTACAAAGCGAGACCCTGTCTCAAAAAGCAAAAAAAAAAAAGCACAGGCTGGGTTTCCACACCAGGGCCCATGGAAAGAAGCAGCGGGGAAGGACCAGCCTGAGCAGGGCAGATGGCACAGCAGGAGGCGACAGCCCTGGAAGCAGGTGCTCTAGCTGCTACCTCCCGCCTGGCATGCACCCCAGGCCAGGGACTGAGCCACACCTGTAAGGCAGGGTCGCTGAGGCCCAGTACATGGAGGCCACTGGGAGGTCGCTGGGAGGCTGCCATGGCGTGCGCGCACACACACACACACACACACACACACACACGAAGCAAGCTGTGCCTGGAAACAACTCTGGGGTACTTATCTCACAACCTGCTCTGGCTCCCAGAACCCCGGGCACAGCACTCCTCCCTGTGCCCAGCTAACGCAGCATGACAGGGATCTCCTGCTCTTTGCTGAGGACACTTGGGTGGGGTCTCCTGCCACCCCAAAGCAGCTGTTTTGACTGTCCGGGCCGGTGCGGGGCGCAGTCCTGGAGCAGAGGAGACAGAGATGGAGCCCAGCTCCCCGAACGACTTCAGATTAATCACTGCCCTCTTGGGGCCTTGGTCTCCACACTGGTAGCCACCAGCTGGACCCTTGTGAGGGGAACAGGAGCAGGGCCAAGGCCGCGGAGGGGCTGGCCCCTGGGTGGGCAAACATGGCCCTCATAGGTGGTGGGTGCAGGGCACCATGATGAGGTCAGGCCTCTCCACTGCCCGGCCGACACAGCAGCTGCTGGTGCCCACAGCCTTGCTGGGGACGGTCCCCAGAGCCAGCACCAGCTTCTGAGGTGAGAGGGAGCCATTGTTCCCAGAGTCCCGAGGGAAGGGGGTGTGTGTCACGAGGCCCACCCCGTGCCAAGCCCTCCCCGTGGGACAGCAGGGGTGGGAGGAGCACCGTGGGCCCAGCCGGTGACCCTGCCCCTGACTGGCTGTCAGGGGAAGAACTGGGACAATGGGAAGGCAGCGAGGGGACCAGGAAGTTACAGGGTGGGGTCAGGCCCCCTCAGCGCTGTGGGACGGAAGGGAGGAGTGCCAGCGGGGGCTGGAGTCACCTTTGTCCCCCGGAACCTGGCCGGTGGCTGCCCTCAGCTGGAGGCCTAGCCTTCCCCTCTCACTGCACAGTGACCTTGGGGCCCTGTGGGACCCGCTTTCAGGCTCTTCCAACCCGGAGTGGAGCGGAGTTGGGAGCATCACATCCTCCTCTCCCGGCCCAAGACCCTGCCAAACTGGGCAGGGGAAGAGAGGCTCAGAGCCTTTCAGTCCCAGGGCCACAAAGGGCCACAATCAATGGCTTAGAGGGACACAGGGTCTTCAGTGCTCTGGGCTGGTTCCCCCGAGTCAGATCTGCTCCAGGCCATCTCTGTGGCTTCTGATGGCTGTGTCCAAATGTCCTGCTTTTATAAGGATACCGATCATGTAGGCTTAGGGCCAAGTAGAAAACGATGGCTTCACCTCTTCACCACAACCCCCAGAGGGTGGCACCCTCCTTGCTTGACAGCTGGGGGAGGGGGGACAGGAAGGGGGCACAGCCTCACAGTTTTCCTCCTGTGTGCCCTCTGAGGGGAGACAGACACAGGGGGCCAGGTCTGCTGGGAGACGGAAACTCCAGACAGCAGAAGACCAAACAGCCAATAACCACATGAAAAAATGCTTGATATCGCTGGCCATTTGTTTGTCTTTTCTATTTGTTTGTTTGTTTTCTGAGACAGGGTCTTGCTTTGTAGTGCAGGCTGGCCCTGAACTCACTAGGTAGCCCAGGCTAGTTTCAAACACCCAGCAATCCTCCTGCCTCTGCCTCCCGATGTTGGGATTACAGGTGTGAGCCATCATGCCCGGCATTGTGGTATGTGGTTACCAGGATCAAACTCAGAAACTTGAGGTGGCCAGGTAGACACCAGAACCACTGAGCTAAATCCTGGGTCTGTCACTGGCCATTTGAGAAATGCAAATTAAAACAACACTGAGATTCCATCTCACCCCAAAAAGAATGACCATCATCAAGAAATCAATCAGTACTAAATTCTGGCAAGACTTCAGAACCCAGGGATCATTCTACATGGTTAGAGGGAGCATAGACTGCTACAACCACTGTCCAAATCACTGTGGAAGCTCCTTAAAAAACTAAAAATAGAAACTCTTATTGACCCAGCTACTTCTAAGTAGCTTCCTGAAAGTTACATGTTATAGTGCTACATGCATATCCATGTTTACAGCAGCACAGCTGACAGTGGCTAAATCTCAGAAGTGCCATCTATGTCCTTCAACAGGTAAATGGACAAAGAAAATGTGGTATCTACACACAGTGGGGTACTACTGTATCATAAAGAAGGATAGATAGGAAATGGGGATAGATTTTTTTTTTTTTTGAGATAGGGTCTCACTTTGTAGTCCAGGCTGACCCTGAGCTCACTATGTAGCAAGGCAAGCTTCGAACTCAGCAATCCTCCTGCCTCTGCCTCCCGAGTGCTGGGATGACAGGCGTGAGCAGGCACGCCCTATGCAGGGATAGAAGTTTTGCATATGGGGAGAGGATCAAGAGATGAAGGGAGAGGAAGGGAAGGAGATGAAAGAATTAAATGTGTTGTGTACATGTGCCAACTCAGCATGATGGATGCAATCATTATGTACTATAAACACGGACTAATAATAAAACATTAAGCCAGGTGTGATGATGCGCACTTATAATCCCAGCACTTAGGAGGGGGAGGCAGGAGGGTCACCTTGTATTTGAGGCCAATCTGGGATCCACAATGAATTCAAGGCCAGCATGAACTACTTAGCAAGAGCCTGACTTAAAAAAAAAAAAAGTAAATAAATACAACTTAAAAAAAAAAAAAAGAGACTCTGTCCAAGGAGAGCTTCCTGGTACATGAGTTCCTGATCGGTGACTGACCAGTGCGTTGGTCAGCTCGTGGTCACGATCTGAGCTACCCCACACAGCCTAGCCATAAAGTCAGGAGGTTCTGAGGCTGACAGTCCGAACGGCAGAAGTCCAGGCCTGGTCTTACAACAACCCAGTCAGGACAGCAAACTCAGTCCCAGCAGAGCTGCCCTAATTGCTTTTGAGGCCCCAGCTCCTGAAGGTGCACACCACCTCCCAAGGCTCAGACCCTTCCCCCGCCTCTGCCCACCCAGATGCAAGGTAAACAGCCCGCACCATCCACCCTCTGGGCAATGCCTACTCACTGCCACTGGACCTTAGAGTCACACTGTCTGCCACAGTGTAGCCCAGTGGATGGATGGACTCAACGTGCTAGCCACTCCTACCATCCGCTTCAGGGTCACACTTCCTGATAGGCTCTGGAGCAAGGGGGACAAGGGACCAGGCTGGAGGCCCCGTGTGCTGGACAAAGAGAGTTCCCAGGAGAATGTGCAGACCCATTGCCTATGGGCTCCAGGGGTCTGGGAATACCAGGACGTCAGCTCCGAAGTGAAGGGTGCATGTCAAACAGGGTCTCAGACCACTGGGAAGAAGACCTTCCTGTTGGTGGGTGTACCAGCTAGACAATTACCTTTAGCTTCAAGGCCCAAGAAGGGATAAGAAGAGTGATTTAGCCAAGATAATTTTCAACCAAAATAAGAGCACAGTAAGACGTTCAGGATTGCTGTGGAGGTTGCAGGGTCATTCAGGAGCCCGAGTTCTTCCTGTCTTTCTACGCCGTCTTCCTTTCTTGCCACAGGCTCCAACATGGCTTCAATAGCTCCAGCCATCATTCTCTCATTGTTTCTCAGAAGCAGACGACCAGAGCAGGGTGGAGCTGGGGAGGAAGGACGTAACTTCCACCCAGAAGCTTGCATTCCATCGTGCTGGCCAGCTTGTCCACACAGGCCAGGGCTGTCCACATGCTATTACTAAGGCAAACAAGGAGAACAAGGAAGAGAGAGGTGGAGAAGACAAGAGGAAAAGAGAGGGAAATGGGTGGCAATTCCTAATCTCAGCCATTGCTCCTGCAGTCGGCTGTTCTCATCTAGATGGCCGAAGATCCAAGGATACATAAGCTCTGCGCAAGCCTAGAGAGAGCTGTGGCTCAGCCTGCAGTGCAAGCAGATCTGCCACAAGGCATGCAGGGCTGGACAGGCCAGTTTGGACAGAATGAGAGAGAAGGGCCCCAGGCCTTTGGACCAAATCAATGGGCTTTTCAGCAATACACATAGTTCTTGGAGATAGGTTTAGTCACACACTGTGTAACAACATTTTTGTCAATATATGACGGTGGTCCCGTAAGATTACAATGGAGAGGATGAGTGTGTATCTCAGTGGTAAAGTACTTGCCTAGGATGCGTAAAACTGAGATTGATCCCCAGCACCAAAAAAAAAAAAAAAATTATAAGGGAGCTGAAAAATCCTAAAGCCTGCTGATGTCATAGCAGTCACAACATCTTGCATAATGTGTTACTCACAAATTTGTCATGACGCTGGTATAAACAAACTTGCTCAACACGATCTCATTGTGTTGTAATCTCCTACAGTCGTCAGTAACAGGTTTGTAGCTGAGGAGGTGGTGGCAAGCGGCCCGGGCACCGCAGGCTGCGGCGTGCAGGTCTGTCCAGGCGCGCTCCTACGCTCACACGCAGTGAGATGGCTCAGATCGGTGGTTCTCAGAATGTATTCCTGTCGTTCAGTGAAGCGTGACTCACTAAGCCCACTGCACTGAAAGGGAAACCGAGGCAGAGGGACACAAAACAGTTTGTCCAACTCCCACAGGTAGGAACCAAAGAAAGTCCTGTGATAACCATTCCAGGTGAACAGCTAAACCAGTGGCTGCCAAAAGAAGGCAGCACTGCCGAGGACTGGTGCTCCCCGCACCGGTGTCCTGGCCGCTCTGAGCTAGCAGCATGGGACAAGGAAATGGAGAGGCATATTGCCATGGCCATGTGGCTGCTGTGCGAATGAAGGCTAGCAGGTATTCGCATGCTCTTCCTGATTTTTTTTTTTTTTTTGAGACAGGGCCTCGCTTTGTAGTTTAGGCTGGCTCTGAGCTCACTATGGAACCCAGGCAAGCTTCGAACTCAGCAATCCTCCTGCCTCTGCCTCCCGAGTGCTGGGATGACAGGCGTGAGCCACCACGCCCTGCCCTGTGGTATATGGTATTGATTGTTGGTGGGTGTGAGTCTCCATGCCAAGCATTGTATGTAGTTACTGGGGATTGAACTCAGGACCTTGTGCTTGCGAGGCAGGCACCGGAACCACTGAGCTAACCCTCCGGCCCTCTTCCTGATATTTTTATATTGGATGAATTTCTCTCCCCTTGAGAATCCTGTTTCCTCAGTATTTCATCTCAGGTGGTTAGTAGTGAAGTTTGCCATACTCTAGTATGAGCTCACTTCAAGGTGACAGAGTGGGATGGGGAGTCCCCAGAATTCTGGCAGAGGCTGGAGATGGCAGGAGCCCTCGAGAGGGGTGAGCCGGTGTTAGGTGCATGCCTCTCACATTATAGTGGGCGGCTGGCTGAGGCCGGCTGATGTCCAGGGGCTGGGCTGCCCCTCTATGGGATGTCCCCGTGGCGAGGCTGCTGAGCAACCCCCCTGCTCATGCCTGTGATCTTACAGGTATCTTCCCATGGAGGGAGAAGGAGGACTCAGCCCTTCATAGGCCATCCCTGAGCTCCAGATGCTAGCCCGGCCCTGGGACAAAGCAGCAGGCAGCACAGATGCCCAGGGGACATGGAGAAAACCAGGGGCTGGAGAGAAAGATGCTGCATGAGGGGAACAGTTGAGAGGCAGGGCTCATGGAGGAAGGAAACAGTCCAGGGTACAAGGGGACTCAGGGAACGAGCACGGGGTAGGGGCAGCTGGAGGGACGAGGGCACAGCCCACAGAGTAAGGGGTCAGCCAAGGGAGAGTGGGTGCGGTGAGGAATAGCCCTGGCACAGGAGATGGGTGGGGCCTGGGCTCACAGGAACAGCCCAGGGGCATGAGGAGGGGCAGCCAGGGCACAAAGGACACCCCGAAGGTGCAGGGGATATGGGGACGTGGGTCACAGTAAGGGCACAGGCACACTGAGCCAAAGACATGCCGGGCAGAACAGCAGTGCCCACGCAGCACCGCCAGAGGGGCTGCGGGAGTCCTTGGCACATTCTGGGGACCTGGAGCACAGCCATGTCTGGGACACACGGGGTGCGGGGAATGCCTGGGTGGGCACACCTGGGTCCAGGGCACTGGCAGTTCGGCACACTAGAAGACAGGGCACCTTCTCGGGATCCCTGACGTTCCGAGGCCCGACGCTGGGGCGCAAGCCACAGGCTGTAGTCCCGGGCTCTGCAGGATCGCACCCTGAGACGCCACGGCCACCGCCAGGGTGCAAACCCCAAGGCACCAGGAGGCGGGCGGGGCCGCAAGAGAGCCCGGGACTACGTGTCCCAGAAGGCCGCTCGACGTCACTTCCGGCGGCGAGCGGGAGCGAGTGAGTGTTTACTTCCGGCCGCCGGCGGGGCTGAGGCCGAGCAGCGCGGTCCCCGCGCAGCCATGGACTGGCTCATGGGGTGAGTCGCTGGGGTGGCGACGGCGTGCGGGGGGCCGGGCCGGCGGCGGTGGAGTCGCTGGGGGCGGTGGCCCGCGGTAGGCGGCCCAGAGGAGGGACGGGCCGAGCGCGAGGCCCGGGGCCGCAAGGCCGCGTCCCCTCGCCTGCGAGTGGCGAGCGGGGACCGGTCCGCCCCGTCCCGAATCTGCGAAAGTTATTCTGTTGGAAGTGACTTTTAAAATTACTTTCGAGGAGGGCCGCGGCGCGCCTCCCTCCCAGCCCCTCGGCGGAGTCAGTTTGCTCCCGCCGGTCGAGCTCGGCTGCAGGGGCTGGGTGCCCGCGGGGCCCCGTGCGGGCGCGGCGCGGTGGGCGTGGGTTCCGTGTCTCCGGCCTCGGAGGTGGGCGCTGCTGGCGCGCTGGTCAGGCGATGCGGGCCCGCCCCACGCCCGGGGTACGGTGTCCCACGGCCTGGGGACGAGTCCAGAGCCCTGGGGGGTCCCCCCGAATCTGAGTGCGGGGCTCAGGGAGATGTGGGCGACGCAGGAGATCCAGAAAGTAGCCTTGCCGCCCTCCTCTCTGTTTACGAGCTGTTTGCACCTCCGAGGAGCTGCTTTTCAGTCGTCCGCTGTGAGAAAATCGTGCAGCTTGCAGTACAGTATTGTGGAAGGGTGGACAGAGGTAAAGGCCAGAACGTGCCTGGTCTGCGGTCAGTGTCTGCCGCTGTCAGTACAGAGAGACGTCTTGTACCAGGCCTCCGACGTCCAGAGCCCCCGAGGGCGCAGGACACACAGCTGTGTTCACCCTGTTTGGAATGAGATGCTGGGTCTCTGTATTGACCCTGAGGGACGGCTGGAGGCAGCCTACCTCCAAGCGAGTGTGTTTCTGAAGTAGTTGCATTCACAGGGCTTCCTGGCAGGAGGACCTTCCTGATCAGCTGGGTCGTTGAGGAATCTGCCCGCTGCCGTGTGTAGCAGATGCTTTGGGTCTGGAGACTGACCAGCAGTCAGTTTTTGAGCTGACTAAGATCTGTGCTCTATGGGCTCTGCTGTTGTTATATCATCGTGAATATTTAGACGTTAACCAACATTGAGAGACTGGTTACTGGGACCCTTGTCCAAACTTGGGTCACAAGTAACCCACTTGGAAAGCTCAGCAGAGCCCTCAACTCCTGCCCCAGGCTGGGAACCATCCAGGTGCTGAGGCCCCTGGGGAGGCAAGGAGCATTGTTGCTGCCTCACTATGAGAACAAGGTTACAGTTACAAAAGGCAGTGGAAACTTTTAAACAACAATTAGGATGTAGTGTGGTTGTCTTTGTGTAAGTATGTTTTTAAATTTAGTGGGTGTCAGAATGGTCATTGGAAACCTCATATTCTTAAATGATTCCTTGAATAAAAATCGCTTTTCTTCGGTGATATGTTTCAGTCATCAAGTATACTTCCACCTTGAGAGTTCACACTAGTTTCAGGCTAGTGTCCCAGGTAAAGTCCTCTGTCTTTCCTCCCCCTGCTTATTTCTTTTTCCCTCCCCTCCCCTCCCTTCTTTTTCCTCTCCCTTCTTTTTCCTTTCTTTTCTTTTCTCAAGGTCTCCATATGTACTTCAGGCTGGCCTTTAGCTCACTGTGTATCCCAGGCTGGCCTTGAACTCGCAGCGATCCTCCTGCCTCATCCTTATTTCATATTTAGCATAGAAATAAGAGGAAAGCTACAGGACGAGCCAGCCTCGGACGCCCCGATCTGGCCCACTGTGTGCACTGGTCGGTCGCCTCACTGGGTGGGGTCAGCGGAAGTGAAGGAGCTGGCTCCCGTCCAGGCTCCCCTGTGTGCTCAGCGCTGGGACTTTCTTTCGTCTACAGTTATCTTTTAACTGGGTTTGGACTGGAACAATTGAGAAATGTATTCGTTTTTACTGTTCCTTGATATTTTTCTTAATTCAAACCATTCACTGTCAACTAGGTAGGTAGTTTGGAATATAATTCCCTTGTGTCTTAAAAGTTTGTTTTGATTTGGTTTGTTTTAAAAAGTTTCTTTTAATTAGTTCATGTTGGATGGGAAAGCACGGACTTGACGGTAGCAGCCCGCAGAGCTCACCACCCTCCTTTTCTTTATTTTGACCAGACGAGTGCTCTACAGACATGCAAGTGAGAACCACATCTTCCTTTTCACAGAGGAGTGAGTCAGGCCTACGAGCATAGAGAAGCCTTGTCTTTCGTGCTCCAGCTGCCCTGAGGAAGGGGGGCCCTGCAGGGAAGCGCGCTCTGGAAAGCCAGCGTGCAGCTCAGCACTGGGACTTAGTAGTGGGCCTTGCTGGACTTTGCTGGAGAGTAGTGTGAGGTGTGGCTCTCAGCTGCCTCTCTTCCTGTGCATTTCCTGTGCTTGGTGCTGCCCTGAGCTAGCTGCCAAAGGATTGTATATATTGTATAGCTAGACCTCTCCCTCCCTTTCTTCCCTCCTTCCCTCTTTCCTCCTTTCCTTCCCTCCTTCCTTCCTTCCCTCCTTCCCTTCCTTCCTTCCTTCCTTCCCTCCCTCCCTCCTTCCTTCCTTTTTTGTTTTCCTTACAAAGACTAATTTATAAATTACAGAGGGTCTCCACCTCTTGTATAGTAAACTCTGTTTTGCTCAGGGCAGCCCAGCACAGGGACCCCTCGGGATGCTGCGCTGCCTCAGCGAGAGGGAGGACTCTTGTGTCCTGGGTACTGGATGGTAGGTTAGGAGACTCTTATCTCTTTTTCTGGCAGCAACAGGCATTTGTGATTAGAAATGGGAGTGCAGCTTAAATTATACCCAACAGAAAGTAGGTTCCAGAAGCTGTCAAACACCTGGGAGTCAGAAGAGGAAATAGACCCCTCCCTTTCTGACTGGTGGCTGAATACTAGCCCTCCTGCCAGGGCATCCTGACCATGAGCATCTACCCCACACCCAGCAGGAGTGCCTCTCCAGCACAGCTGCCAGGGCACCTTTCCTAGGCGTTCTGGACTCTGCTTTCAGAGCTGCGGTTGCTGTCCCAGTGTCCTCTCCTAGATTAGGGGATGGTCGGCAAAGTAGCGTTAGAGCTTTCATATTGGTGAAAGGCAGGAGCCACTGTGGGCCGCAGTGCAGAGCGCAGCTGAAAGTTGTGTTTCTTACTCAGCTGGCAAGTATTTGCTAAATGGCTCCGGGCCTCTCCAGCCTGTCGGGAGCTGCCTTTAGCAGCCTTTCGCTCTGAACAGGAAAGTCCTGTGTACAGGTCTCTGCAGCGTAGATGGCTTTGTGTTCTCTTTTGCTTTGCTTCTGGGAGGCTGTTTCCGGTGCCTGGCACCCAGCTGGACTTGCCAGTCTCTGGGCTTTGTTTCAACATCCTCGTGAGGTATCATTTACATACCACAACGTTTGCTTGTTTGACTGCACAATTAAATAATTTTTAGTGAAATGACAGGCTTTTGTAACCTTCACTATGGATTAATTTTAGAGTGTTGCTCTCACCCTCAGAACAACCTTCGGGTCCACTGCAGTTGCCCAGCCCTGCCTGAGGCAGGACTGACCCACTGTCTGTCTAGAGTTTTGGTTTTGGCATTTCATACAAAAGGAGTCCTGCTCTCTGGTCATTTGACAGATTCAGTAAGTAGTTCACCCTTTAAAGTTCATTTGCATTGCACTCACTGACGTTTCCACCCTAGGCATCATTTGTGTGAGGATCTGCATGTATGTGTCCCTGTTCCCCTGTGGGTGGACACTGGGGTGTGTCTCCTGTCCACAGTCATCGCTGATGCTGCCATGACCACCAGCCTTTTTTTTCCCCCTTGGACCGGAGATTGAACTTTACACTCTGGGTTTCATTCTCCACCATCTTTACTCTTTTATTTTGAGGCTGGGTCTCACTGAGGATCTTAGCCAAGCTGGGGGCTTGAATTTGTGATCCTCCTGCCTCGGCATCTCCAAAAATTACAGGCATGTGCCACATGCCCTGCCATGACCCAGTTTCTTTTGACGTTGTACCAGGCTTCCGCCTCCGCCGGGGTGTCCAGCTGTCCCAAGTGCTGCCTGCTGGGGCTGAAGTATTTCAAGATCAAGGCATTCTCTGGGTTCTGAGGCTGTCGGGGAGAGTGGGGACAAGTGCCCTGCAAGCATGGAGGAGGCGGGAGGACAGAGTGTGGAGGAGGGTGCCAGAGAATCTTCCAAGGAGAACACAGAAAAGGTGGGGTCCTACAAGTGGGAGTAGTCCTTTTGGAGGCACAGAGGCAGGGTGGAAGGGGTGCCTCTGCCCACGCTCTACTGCCTGGCCCAACTTAGCCTCCTTCCATGGTGGCTCCCCCAAGTTGGTCTGAATGCTGGGTTTGTGAAGGTATCTGGTTAGGGGGAATTGCACTTTTTTAGAGACCCTGGGTGCCAAGTATGCAGGATAGCCTCAGCAACAGGTCATTTCTCTCTGTCCTGCATCCCACAGAAGCCCTGGAGTCGAGAGTCCTCAAAGCTGTCAGGGCACTGGCAGGGTGTGGCCCCATTGGAGGTGGCCCAGAAAACCTGTGCTGGGTTGGGCTGGTGGGTGGCAGGGCTGGCTTCCCAGTACAGGTGCGTCCGGGGGCACATCAGTAGGCCTGTGTTCACCTTCCCTGGGCCTCCCACATCCAGCTGTTGCCTGGGGTTGCCTACCCTGCACCTGCTCTGCAAGCCTCTTTCAGGGTCCCAGGAAGCTAGTGGATGCGCAGCGTGCTGATCTTGTATCAGTCGGTGCACGTAGGATGGGCACTATGCACGACTACATAGTCTTATCTTGGGGGTAGTGTGGCTCTGCTGTGGTCACTTGTGTGGGAATGTGGGCCCTGGTGGCCATCTGAGTAGTGATGCCTGTGTCAGTGATCTTTTAGTCCAGCCATTCCTGCAGCATCCTTGTAGCCATGGAAATGTCAACACCAAACCCCACTTCCTGTGTTTGCCCAGACCATGAGCCAGACCCATGCTTAGTAGTCAGCAGGTTGGGCCAATAGACCCTAGGTTGCTCCCCCCGTTGCTGCTGGCAGTGACCAGTGCTGGAGCCAAGTGCGCCTGCAGGGAGCTGGGGTTTCTCAAGCCTGCTTCCTCAGGCTGACCAGAGGGAAGGTGGTGTGCACTGCCCCTGCCTGTCTCAGCGGAAGTGCCTCCCATTCTCTACTACCTCCTGTTTGTGTTTCCTTCTGCACAGGTTTCTGTGACTGGGTCACGCCCACCGGTGCATGCTGCTGGTGTTCGCTGCAGCTCTGTGGGACATTGCCTGGGAACACGGAAGTAGGACAACTGAAACAAAAACTCAGGCTGGCCCTGAGCTCACTATGTGGCCCAGGCAAGCCTCGAACTCAGCAATCCTCCTGTCTCTGCCTCCCGAGTGCAGGGATGACAGGCGTGAGCCACCACGCCCGGCACAAAAACAAACTGTGGAAATTTAAAGGGAGATGAAGGTGGTTGGCAGGGAGTCCAGGCCACGTGTGACCATGGCCACACCTGGAGTGGGCCACATTCACTTTTCCTAGTTTCTTTCTCTTCAGAACTTTCTTTTGCCAGTGTACACAACTGCCAGGGCTGCCGTGTTGATCCAGGGCTTCCTCATGGGTGAATGTGTCCCCAGGGTAGCAGGGTGACACACGTAAGTCATGTGTCCGAATGTTGTGTGTACACCAGGGGGCCGTGATGTTGGGCTGTGTACTCGAGCATTGTGGTGATTGGAAGGCCAGGTGCATCCACAGAGCTGTGTGGCTTCGCCAAGGAAAACTAGTGAAGTGGAGGGCTGGGAAACAGGAGGAGAGGTCACCTCTGGCTTGCTCACGGTCTTTCCAGGCAGAGAGCTTCCCTTTTATGACCACCTCTTCTCCTCCTGCCTTGGGCTGGCACAGGGAACAGCCTCCGGAGCCCTGAAGGGGTGTGGACCGCTCTCTCTACCAAGTTACCAGCCCCACCTTCAGAGTCGGGTCTCCAGCCTGTGGAAAAGCCTGACATTGCCAGGCGGCCCCAGGGGCTGGACGTCACTCGGTGTCCGTGTGGGGTCTGGCTGTGCCTGGCCCTGGCGGGTCCCTCACCAGTGCTGCTGGCAGCGTGTCTGCTCTCCGCTCCGTAGTCTGTTCTTTGGTGCCGCGCTCGGTGAGACAGTTTCCCAGAAGGAGTGGTGCCGAGAGATACAAAGATGTAAACCAGAAAATGTGGTGGAATTCAGTAGGTTCTGGGGTCCTACACTGTAGGGAGGCCTGTGACACCCCAGGCAGCTTCCTGGAAAGCTGGGCCGAGGTGGGGTCGGGGCAGAGCTGTTTCACAGGGCTTCTGGGGGGCCCCTGAGAAGATGCCACGAGAATGAGCCCCTTGGGGTTCTCTCCTCAGACCATACAAATCAAAAAACCTGAAAAAAAAACTTTTATTCATTTGAGCAGAGTAACCTACTATTATTACCATAAATGCCATTCTTATTTTTTAAAGTACCTACTTTCTAGAGTAAAGAGAGATGAGAATGGCATTCCTTATGGCCAGTCTCCCGCCGTTTCTCAAGCTGGCTTCTGCATAGCTTCTGTGGTCATTTTGTGCCCTGCACCTGTGAGAGTGAGGGGCAGGGAAAGCAAGAGGCCTGTGTGCCCTGTGTTGCCGTGCAGCGTGCCAGCCTGCGGGCCTGGGCCACACTGGGCACGGAGCCCCGGGGCTGTCCAACCTGGGGGAGCTGGAAGACAGGGATATTATTTTTGCTACTTTCTGTTGTCCAGAAGTCACAGCCACCTGGACTCAAGATGGGAGAGGAGGAGAACCCTGCCTCTGGGCACGGGCCGTCCAGCTGGGGCACTGCCAGCAACCTCACTTGAGGGCACTGGACAGAGTGGGTACACTAGGTCAGCTGGTGCTGAAATCCCAGCGTTCCTGGGGTGACGTGATGGTTTTCAGCCCCCCTTTTGGGTGGCGGGTGAGGCCCATCATGGTGAAAGGTGCAGGCCGACTGACTTCTGCGTGGGGTTGTGTAGGGCGTGGGGCCCAGGCCAGGCGTCTGGTTTGACTCTTTCCTCGGGCCACTCTGCACCTTTCCTGTGACTGGAGCCGGCCGGTGTGTCACCGCAGCAGAAACCAGGTGCTGGCACCCCTGGCAGTGGGCAGGGGAGCGCGTTGGTCACCGAGTGGGACTGAGTGGCGTGCTGCGACCCTGCACACAGCAGTCTGGCCCGTCCCTCCCCCATCGTGACCCAGACGCGCCTCCTCTGCCCGGACCCGCAGCGTGGCCTGCCGCAGCCCTGGGCCTTCGGCAGCGCCTCTGGGCGGTGCCCGCCCTCTGCTCCCTTGCGCCTCACTTGGGAGCCTCACTGACCTGGGCATCTGACTGCTGGGTAGAGTGGCCGTTCGCCTTTCCTGCCTGTTACATATTTCCTTCCTCAGTCTTCCTCTCCCTCGGTGGTTGTTGAGGCCAGGTCTGTGCCTGCCATGCCAGGGCATGGCCGTGAAGCCCATGAGTGGACACCATGTGTGGCACCCTCCTGTCCACAGTGCCCCTAAAAGCAGCCCCCACACTGACGGCCTGCATGCCCGTGTGGAAGTGGCCACAGGGGTCAGAGAAGTCTGCTTATGATCAGCAGGGCTCTAGCTGCCTCCCGGGCACCTTCCGTGAGCTTCACCCTGCCTCCTGCGCGTTCCTCCGAGCCTGCCTTGGAGAATCGCAGGTCCGGCGCTGCTTCTCTCAGCATCTTCTCAAGGGAGAGTGAGGGGGTTTACCGTCTGCTGTCCGCACATGTTTGTACTGGGCTGCTGCCTCCCTGGCCACTTCTGCAAGGTGCTCAGGTATTGGCTGCCCCCTGCCAGCAAAGCAAAGGCAGGTGCAGCCCACCGTAGCCTGATGGTAGCATTAGTCTGTTTGTGAGAACCAGGGCCGTCGCAGGGAGACTGGTAGAGGCCTTGCTCCAGGGGGAGGCCTGTGGGGCTCTCTGCAGCACAGCACCCAGTGGTCCTGACTTCTGAAGGCGGTCAGTTTGCTAGGTGCCCTTGGGCTGTGCTCTGGGTGCTTGGGAGCTGGGAGTGCGGGAGAGCAGGTGAGGAAAGTGACCCATCCAGGAGGTGGGAAGCACTGTGATTACAACCCAGTCTCAGCTACTCATTAACTAGAAGCGCTCAGTGTAAACATATCTCCTGGGCAGAGCAGCTCTGAGTCTGGTGGGGCGGCTGATGTCACCCTGGGATGCCAGGAGGGTGTAGGTGAGAGGGAACTGGCCCCAGCACCTAGGCTTTCTTGGGCCCTGGGCCTTGCACAGGGAGGGGCACCTTGAGATACGAGTGAGGTCACACCTGGGCCACCACTGGTCGCGGGGGCCATGCCAGTGGGATAGGTGCTGCTTCCTGCTCAGTGGAATAAACCCTGCACAGTGATTGTCTTGGGAGGTTCGTGATTCAAAAGAGAGTGATCCCCGGATTTCCAGGCTTGATGGAGGGAGAAGTGCTGGGTGGCTCTTGTTTAAGAAGAGCTCCTCACCCCAATCCCTGATCCCTTCCCAGGCACATCAGTGCTCAGAGGTTCCTGGACTCCCCTGTTGGAACACTGGGCCTGGCACTTAGCGCACAGCTGTGTGGTGCTGAAAGGAAGAATGTCGAACCTTACCAGACAGGCTTGGCAGACAGCCTTCTGTTGCACTGGCACAGCTCTGTTAGATGACTTTGTACTTTGCTGTACGTTTGGTCAGGCGCCCCTTTTTCATGTGCCTACAGTGCAGTGGACTGGTGAGATCTGCTGGGTTCCCTGGCTACTCATCCTAGCAGACCTGGCAAGGGCTTCACAGTGCATAGAAGCTGGGCCCCTGATGCCATAGGCAGCTGGCACTTCTGGCAGCATGGCTCCACATGGGCAGGTGCCTTTGTAACAGGTGCTTGTGGGTAAGGTGGTGGGGGTGAAGTCAGGACTGAGATCCTGATGTTGACCCACAGCTTGTGGACTTCTGCTTTTTGCCTATAAAATTGGAACAATTTGCCTTGCCTTGCCTTATGAGAGACAGGGACATGCTGGTCCCACAGAGGTGCCTTGCCCAAGGCCCGACACTTGGGGAAACAGGGTGGAAAGGTAAAGTGGCCATTCCAGCCATGTTGTTGTCACTGGTGACAGAGCAGAGAGGAAAGTGTAAATATTGCAGACTGGTTGGTCTCTGCTGCTGTGTTGTGTAGGAAGGAGGCAGAGTGTGTGGGGGCAGATTTGAGAGGCTGATTCCTTTTTTTTTTTTTTTTTTTTGAGACAGGATTTTACTATGTAGTTCAGCCTGGCCTTGAACTTGTGGGAGCTCCTTCTCGGCCTCCTAAGTGCTGGTACTATAGGTGTGTGCCACCACACCTAGCTGAGGGGTTGGTTTCTTTGGGAGTTTGGCCTTTTCTGTTTAAACAAACCCTTCCCCAGTGTTCCTTGCTGGTACGTTAGAGGGGCCCAGGGCCCAGGAGAGGCTGTGCCTGGCAGCATCATCATTGTGTGTGGTTTTTTCACCTGCCAGGCCATGCACTTCAAAAGGGTGGGGACTGACATGCCCACTTTGCTCTCCAGGGCCTGGTGTATGGGCACAATCAGGACCCTCTGTCAGATTCAGCGTTTGGTTCCCCAGTACTTGTGGAAGGTTAAGAGTGTGTCCTGTGGTTTGTGCAGGTTGACACTGGACCGGACAAGGTCCCTGTTCTTCTAGAACTTGGGGTTATGTGCCCATTGTAGAAGTAGGAAGCACAGAAAATAAAAAGCAAATCATCCCACCCACC
This sequence comes from Thryonomys swinderianus, assembly GCA_004025085.1. Taxonomy (NCBI): domain Eukaryota; kingdom Metazoa; phylum Chordata; class Mammalia; order Rodentia; family Thryonomyidae; genus Thryonomys; species Thryonomys swinderianus. The sequence goes on from PVIC010000050.1 coordinate 50,573, forward strand.
CACAGACAGTCTAATCTTTAAATTAAACCCATGCCACACCCTGTGTGGAGTTTTAGAGCCAGTAAGCAGTCAAGAGTGTGAGATTCTGGGTGCCTCTGGGCATGCTCAAACCTTCCTCCTCTTTCGTTGGGTGTTTAGGATGCCTCTTGGGCTGTGAACTGCCTAAAGTTGGCTCTGAGTGGATTTCTAGTAGGGCTGCCCACATTCTTCGTGGCACCACTGGCACAACCTCACCTTCCCATTCTCTGCCAGCCATACACATTGCTCCTCTGTGAAGGGACCCTGCCTGCCACCTGGCAGCTAAGACCAGGGCCAGTGCATTGTCAGTGTGAGGGTAGTGTGGGTCAGCATCCTTGCACGCTGGGCCTTGCGGTTTTCTTCTGTGGCCACCTGCTTGGTCTTTGCCCACTTTACCTTGACTTGCTCTTGTTTTCTGAGGTAAACATGAGTTCTCTGAATTTTAAGGGGTACAGGTCTTGGCTATTCAGATGTTAGCCACAAGTGAGCTCTTAGAGACAGATGAAAGCCAATACAGGCCCAGTGGGCGTCTCCGCCCCTCCCCTTCCCAGGCTACATTCAGAGGGTATGTGTGTGCTGGGACCTAGGCCAGAGGATGGGTGCCAGGAGGCTGGAACTGAAGTGCTCCTGGCATCTCCTGGGTCCTGTGCTTCCCTTCCCTTCACTAGACTGACTGCTTAGCTTCTCTGTTAGGAAGACCCTTGGGGCTGGCTGACACTCGGCACTGCGCAGCTGCTGGGGAGCTGCTTGGAGGTGAGTCTGGAGCATGTTCTGTAGGCTTCAGGCACTGAGCAGTGCCCAGGATGCTTGTCCACAAGATGACTGGGTGAGGCGGGGAAGCCTTGGGTGAGCCCAGATCTTCTGGGAAGCCCAGTGACTATTAGGGGCTCTGAATAATCTTAAGTAAGACAGACATGGCCGACTGTAACCAGTGGCCCTTGGCACTTTCTGAGGGGCAGAGCTGCCTCCTCCCCGTCTTCCTGAGTTCATTCTTCTCCTGGCTCTTGGAGGCATGGTGAACAAGAGAATGGCCAAAAGGACTCGGAAGCCTGGGTCGGTGCACAGGTATCTGCCACCTGCCCCATGTTTGCACATCTGCCTAGTGTGCCCAGAAGTGGCCTTCTTGTCATTTATCATTCTGGGAGTCTGGAATGTAAGGCTGAGTCTGCCCCAAGGCTACTGGGCATCCATCCCTTGGCGTAGATGTGAGGACTCCTAGCACCTCCATGTACTGTGGGCACAACCTCTCTCTGGTGAACAGTATTCCCTGCAGATGCCCTTTATGCACCTCTCCACCCGGATAAGATATGCCTCTATTTCAGAGCGCCTGCCCTTCTGTGGGGCCGGAGAGTGGCACTGGATAGGCCTGACCCCAGCTTTGCCGGCAGCTGTCCCAATACTGGGCGGCATGGCTTATGGGATCAGTGCTGCATGGAGATGCACAGAAGGACCTGTTTCCTCTCCCGCCATGGGTCGTGGGGATACTGACTGCAGCGTTCCTTAGTCATCTGGACTGGAGGCCGAGGGCCTGTCTAGAGATGGCACTGTCAGCAAAAGTCTGAAGGACCTGCCGCTGTTAACATGTTCACGCGGGGACCGTAATTCCTGTGACTCACTGTGGCTCTGATTTTGATGTGATACGTTCCCACCACTGGTAGTGCTTGCGTGACTGCCCTGTCAGGTGGCATGGGACAGTCTCATCCAGTGGTTCAGGCCACCTGATGGGGCAGTCATGCGTGTGCCACATGTGAGTCAAGCCAGTGGGAGCAGGTTAAGGCCCTTTTCCAGAGCCCTCACCTGTGCCTCTGGGGAACCTCCGCTTTGGCTGAAGTGGTGCTGGGCATCTGGGTCATGGAAAGTCAGTGTCATCTTGCACTGCACTGCTATGCGAGTGTACTTGGCACTGCCGCTGTCTGCCCAGGTGCTCGGTGCTGGCCTGCAGCCGTCTGCTCTGACTTCTCTGCGGGAACAGTGTGTACAGCAGAGGTTGCGGGTGGTGTGGGGTGTGGCCCTGCCACCCTTGGAATGCTCTGCTTGCTGCTTCCTGGGTGCTGTGGTTCAAGTAGCAGCATTTGTGATGTGCTGCTGCTTTGACTGTTGCAGACCCCACGCTGGGTGACAAGCATGACCTGGGCCATTTTCCTCACATGAATAAAACTGCAGCCATCTCCCCCCAAATCATGAAACATTAAGCTTGTAAACCAAGGCACCACTGTACCTTTTAGTACTCTGTTGACACTCCTGTCATGAGAGTCACAAGGTCCTTGGGAATGGCGGAGACTCCTTAGCCCTGCCCTTCTGAGCACCAGTTTCCCTGGCAAGTGCCAGGAACAAGATTGCTGCTGTGGGGTGTCTTGTTTTTTGGTGCCAGGGATTGGATCAGGCCCGTAGATGTACTCAGCAAGTGTTCCCTGCACTACAGCTTTCTGTCATTTCAAACACAAAGAAAAATTCGTTATGGGAATAAGAAATGCCTTTTGCTGAAAGAGAACACAAATATTCTGTATGGAGACCTGTGGGGTGCACTTGGGCTGCAGGGTAGTTTGAGCCTGCGGTGTGCGAGCCGGAAAGCAAGGCTCTGACTCACTCCCAGAGCAGCAGGCAGGAGGAGGAAGGAAGGTGGGAGCTGGGCGGGTGGGGCAGGAAGTAGATCTTCAGCAGAGAATTGTGAGGCCTGAGGCTGAGTCTTTGAAAACAGGAATAAAGTGAAAAGTCCTCATTGAGCCTGATCAAGATAGGAAAAAACAAAACAGGCAGCCAGCCAGTCTTTTTAATGAGTCACACAGGGTCAGCTGGGCATCCATGTTTTAACTGTGGGCTCATCCCTTACCCGACAGAAAGAACAGTTTGACTAGGTGTGACTCAGGGCCAGGTGTGTCTGCAGCGGTCCTGCCTTTGCTTGGCTGTTGAGCACTGGAGATACACTACACACACAGGACTGGGCTTCAAAAGAATAACGTAAAATATCCTTTAGTGTTTGTTATATTGGTTGTATGCTGAAAAAACTTTAGATTTTGGGTTAAAAAATAAAAATTAAAAATCTCCTGTTTCTTTTACTTTTCCAGTGTGGCCATTGAAAGTTTAAAATTAAACTTGACTCATGTTACGACTTGTATTACATTCTTCTCAGAGAACACTATTCTAGATCTTGACCTCTTGGTTAAGAAAAGTTTCTTTAAAGAGGACCACAGAGTACTGGGCTGGAGATGTAGCTCAGTGGTTCCAGTGTCTGCCTTGCAAGCGCAAGGTCCTGAGTTCAATCCCCGGTAACCACATACCACAATGCTGGGCATGGTGGCTCACGCCTATAATTCCAGGACTCAGGAGGCAGAGGCAGGAGGATTGCTGGGAGTTCTAGGCTTGCCTGGGCTACATAGTGAACTCAGGGCCAGCCTGAACTACAAAGCGAGACCTTGTCTCAAAAAGAAAAAAAAAAAAAAAAAACAGACCTCAGGGACAGTGTCACAACTAAGAGCTATGCCAAAGGGCTACCACCCTGCCCAGGGGTAGTGAGATGTGATAAAAGAGGAAACGGGGTAGCTTTTACTGTGCAGTTGTACTGTCTGGGTTAAAAATAAGACAAGAAGCTGTGTAGAGTAACAGATACCTATGGTATCAGCTACTTGGCAGAAAAACACATCAAGATTGCTTAAGTCCAGGGCCAGAGATTCAGTTCAGTGGTTCTGGTGCCTGCCTAGCAAGAGCAAGGTCTCTGGTTCGATCCCCAGTAATCACATGCAACAATACCAGGCATGGTAACACACACCCACTAGCAATCAGTACCATATACCACAGCTCTGGGGTGTGGTGGCTCCCGCCTGTCATCCCAGCACTCGGGAGGCAGAGGCAGGAGGACTGCTGAGTTCGAGGCTTGCCTGGGCTACATAGTGAGCTCAGGGCCAGCCTGATCTACAAAGCGAGACCCTGTCTCAAAAAGAAAAAAAAAAAAAAAAAAAATGAACCAGAGAGTACTAAACTCAAAGAAAAAGATGAATAACTCTGTCCATTACAAGAAACCCTTCAGCTGGTGTGGTGATGCATGCTTGTCATCCTGGGAGGATCACGAAGGAGGATGCAGGCCAACCTGGACCACATAGTAAGACCTTGTCTTACAAAAACCACACCAACCAAAGACAAGCCTTTGAAGTGCAGGGTAACCCCAGAGGCTTTGGATTCGTAGCTAGAGGCGGAGGAGGGGACAGTTGGTTTCCAAGAGAGCGAGTCTGGGGTTGGGCCAGCACCTGGCCTGGTCCTCGAGGCAGTGCACACAGCCCTGAACAGGGACAGCTGATGGTGGTTCAGACTAGCTCCCATGTGCTACTGAGACCAGTGGGCATCCTCCTTGCTTGCCCTCCATGTTTCCTGTCTGTACCGCTGCTGGTAGCTGGGGTGCAATCCTCCCATGTAGCAGGGTCCTGCCCACCAGGCCTCTCCACACTTCCCTTCGTTCTTTCTGACACTGGCCTTCCTCCTAAGCCAGTGCCTTGGGAGTCCTGCACTGCCTGTCCTGTGCTGGTGGGCGTCTGACCTGGCTCCTTTATCTGTAACATAGGTGTGGGTTAACCACGCTGTGCACCTCTTGTTTCCCTGAATAGGGTGCACAAGATGGTATGTTCCAACTTTCTGCATTCGTAGCCCTTAGATGTCATCCTGGTCAGTTCCTCTGGTATTTAATGTCCCAAGATCTCTCACTTTGTTTGCTCCCTGACTTTGGTGACTAGTGTTCTCTGTCTGCTATGAGCCTTCAACACCTGATCTCAGAAGGCCTGCTGCACCGTGTGCTCCCAGCCCTTGGGTCTAGGAAGTGTTCTCTGTGGATTTTCCCCAAACCGTCTACTGCTTGGCTCCTCGGTGTAGTTATGTCAGCTGATGCGCAGACTGCCGCTCTTATACTTGCTCTGTCAGTGTTTTCTCTGTGCACATGCACACAGCCATCGCTCTTCTCCCTGAGTGTGAGGATCATGTTGCCCGTCCCCTGGACATGGAGTGGAACGTGCCTGTGTGCACGTACCTGGTGCTACTGTACCAGAGGATGTCACAGGACAGAGTCTCACCCTGTTCACAGACTGAAGAAGGCTCTGGTTCACTTTGGGTGTGAGGCAGAGGAAGCTGGAGGAAGTGAGGGTGGGTGTGGCATTCATGTCTGGTGTGCTCTGGGAACTGTTCTTGTGGGACTGCCAGTGCCCAGAGGGTGAGGGGATGGAAGGAGAGAGGGGACCCGCCCTTTCTGACTTACTGCAGTTAGAAGTGCTGAAGCCGGGCTGGAGGGATAGCTCAGTGGTTCTGGCGCCTGCCTCTCAAGCGCAAGGACCTGAGTTCGATCCCCGGTAACCACATATAATGCTGGGCATGGAGACACGCCCACCAACAATCAACACCGCATACCACAATGCCGGACATGGTGGCTCACGCCTGTCATTCCAGCACTCACGCCTGTCATTCCAGCACTCGGGAGGCAGAGACAGGAGGATTGCTGAGTTCGCGGCGGCTTGCCTGGGCACCATAGTGAGCTCAGGGTCAGCCTGAACTACAACGCGAGACCCTGTCTCCAAAAAGCAAAAAAAAAAAAAAGAAGTGCTGAAGCCATTTCCAGGCCCTGTCTTTGTCCCAGGGGCTTCCTCTTCTGGTACAACCTTTCCCTGAACTTCTGGTTTTGGTGTAACTCCCTATAAAATCCACTGTGCATGTGCGTGCACTCCCCAGAACCCACACTAACCCTCCTAGAGCCTCCCGGCATGGCAGCAAATCAGAGGCTTCACAGGCCAGTGGGCTCCCTTGCCCATCGTGGCTGACCCCCGGACCTGACCTGCGTCTCTGGCCGGCGCTGCACCGTGTCTTCCCCCTGTCCGGGAGACAGCCAGAGGCCGCCCTGAAGTGACCCCGGTTCACAGCCTACCTCTTGCCCCGTCCTGCTGTGTGCTGGCTTTCCCTGCACTGCACATTCACTTACAGCGTCTCTGCTTCGGGGCCACGTGCTGGCCTTTCCCTGGGAGGCAGGACCGGTTCTGTGTCTTGCATCCCAGGGTCTCACAGGGCTGGTGCCCGCGATGTGTGCTCAGCTCCTTGGGCGTGGAGAAGCCACGGACGGGAGGCCCTTCTGCCTTCACCCCGCTTCCAGCTGGCTCTTCTCACGTGCTCAGCCTGCTTGCGGCCCAGGGCACCCAGGGAACAAGACTGCAGGGCGGTCCCTTCGGAGGAGCCACCAGCCCTCCCTCAAGGTGTCCAGGGCAGCCAGGTGGGCTCGGAGCTTGTGGGGCCTGAGGCTTCTTCTTCGGACGTCCCCAGCATCGCAGCGAGGGGCTGTGCGAGTGTCTTGGCAGCCCGAGCCGCCCGCAGAGGCTGGAGTGACCTGAGCCCGGGCCGTCAGAGCGCACTTTCAGAAGGAGCTGTGCCTGTAGCAGGCCCGGCGTGCACAGGGCTGCAGTGCACCGGGACCTCCTGCCGGCACTGTGCCCGCCTGCTCTGGGAAAGGGAGACAGACCCTCTGCTCAGGCAGTGCGGCAGGTGGTGCCAGGCTCGCCTCAGAGTCCTTCACGTGGGCGAGGGCAGGGGAGGGACAGGCTGAAAAGGGGCCGTGCCCAGCGTGGCCACTGCCCCTGGCTGCCGGCCAGCCCTTGCAGGCTGTGTCTGCGGAGCACCTTTGCCGCTCTGAGATGTCCTGTTCTGCGGCCTTGGGCCCTGACCACTGGCGCCACCTTCGGAGGCCTTGGAGGGGACAGAGGCCTGCTTGGGGTTCCCTCCAGCGCCGTCCCCTGTCCTGGTAGGGCGCCTGCTCTGCCCTTGCGTGGGCTCTGTCTCAGAGTGGGCATGTGCACCACGCAGGGCTAGTAGGGTACCCCAGTGTCCATGTGTCAGCTGCATGTGACAGATATAGATGCACTTGGTCCCATCAGTTTGTCAGCACCCCTTCTGTGAGCTCTTCTCTGGGTGTGTCCTAGGCCCCTGACTCTGGCGGACCTGGCCAGCTACTCGGGGAGAAGAGGCCTCGGAGAGTCCCAGACTCAGGGCCCATCCCAAGCCCTCCTCACCCCTGCCCGGGAGTGCCTCCTGCAGGGCTCTGTGGTAGGGTCTGTCCACTGGGGGTCTGGTGGGTCCAGCTGTCGGCCTGCGGGTGTGAATGAGCAGCATCTGCAAAGGATAGCTGCTCCCTCCAGATTTGCAGCCATCTACAAACCCTGAGGGCGTCAGACACCTCAGCTGTCATCGCTGAAAACGTAGGTAGACAGTATGGCCTTGCATGGCACCGCCTGGTGCCTGGAGGTCCTGATGGGAAGCTAGAAGTGCTCATGAGGAGGAAGGAAGTGGTTGTGACCTCACCCATGAGGCTGGCTCTGTGAGCAGTGTGGCTGGGGTGTGCCTGCCTGTGTGAGGGTGTCCTGGGTTCCAGAGTGCTTGTGTCAAGGAGTTCGGCAGAGCAGAAGGTGACCCCTGTTGCCCTCCTTGTCGTGGCTGTGCAGCTCTCCAGGGACAGCCACACCAGACAGTGGGGCCTGGCCCTGACCGCCCGCCCGTCCATAGCTCCACATGCCCGCAGGTCTTGCTGGCAGGCTTGCATGAGTAGCCGAGGAGGAGCCGGTGGAGGGTATGCTCTGCCCAGCTCGGTGCTGTTCACTTCCTCTCCCACCGAAGTGGTTGAAACCTCAGATTCTTGTAGAAGTGTTTCAGTGTACGTGTCTGAAAGATACAGATCTTTTTTTAATGTAGCCACAACAAATTTTATGCCCAAGCCATTCCTGAACACTGTCAAAATTCTATCAGAGGGTCAGAGATTTAGCTCGGTGGCACTGCGCCTGCCTTGTAAGCACAGGGCCCCGAATTCGATTCCTAGTACCAGAAACAAACAAAAGTTTGTTGGTATTTGCATTTTCCCAAAGATACCTGTCTACGCCTCCACAGCTGTCTGTGAACTTCCCTCCCTCCTGTGTCTCCTGGTTTTTTGGTCCAGACCCACATAAAGCGCGTGGCCTGGGGGTGAGAGTGACTGCCGGCTGCTTCTATGGGCCCGTTCTCTCCTCACACTGTTCTGCTGAGGACCTCAGGTCATGCTGGTGCTGTGCGCCTATCTGGGCTGTGCTGGTCACCATGTGAAGCTCGCCCTGGACTCCTGGGATGGATCCCATCTTGGCAAGACCCAGACCCCTTCACAGGTGGATGGCTACCTCTGCTAGGAGTACTGCCAGCCATTGGGGGCCACCAAGAGCCGTGGGATCACAGGCCCGCTGGCTGGTGGTCACAGGTTGTCATCACCTTCCTTGTTAGCTGGGAGGCATTAGCAAGAAGAAGGACCTTTGGACTGTGTGCTCGCTCCCAGGGAGTCGAGGCAGGTGCTGGATCCTTCCTCCACCTAGTAGCTGTCAGAAGGGGGTGGCGACCCCTGCTGTCTTCGAGGTGATTGATGAGGGTTGAGATCGGAACATAGCAGCTGGTGATCACAGCTGTCTCTTGGCCTGTCACCCTGTCGCTGTGGCTGTCTACACAGATGAATGGATTGAGATGTCTTGGGCACTGGACTGCTGAGCCCTGTAGCACAAGGAGCCCTTCGCTGTGACAGTGATGTCCAGGCTCCAAGTGCCCTGTTTTGAGGCCTGGTCAGCAAGCAGGACTACGTGGAAAGGCCGAGGCACAGGCCTCACCTCCACCTTCACTTTTTTGGGGAGAGGTCTGTTCGGGTCTTGTGTCCATTATCTTTTGCCCTTGAGTCCCATGAGTTCCTTTTAGTTATTAACCTCATTGTGGGTAGATGGTTCGCGGGTACTTTCTCTGCGCTGTGCCTGCCTTGCCATCTTTGTGCCCTGGGGCCCTGGCACTGGCCTTTCTTTCCCTAGGGCCTTCGTACTGGCGCTTGGCTTGCTTGGGCTTTCTCTGTTAGGTTGCCGTCGTCTTCTAGAAGATGGTCCCTACCTCTCTGCTTCCAGGGAACCCTCCATCCCCACCTGATCATCTCCGGCCCTTCCAGCCTGTGACTTGACTCACTGAGCTCTCCTCTTGCAGTCTGCGGGGCTCTGAGCTACTGCTGGTGGTGCTGCCTGTGGCCTGGGCCTGCAGCCTGGCCAGCATGCTTCTCACTGCCTATGGGCAGGGCAGGCCCCGCCCTCCATGGTTCTGTGTAGAGTACAGCAGACAGCTGGTGAGAGGCCACAGCCCCTACCCTAACCTTCCTGGAAAGGGAGGGGGATGGGGGATGGGTGCGCCGAGGAGGCTCTCCCGAAGCACCGGAGCCCACAGAGGATAGGGAGGGAGTCCAGCCAGAGACCAGAGACAGGGCCAGGTAGTGGGGTGGCAGGCTTGATGGTGTGACCAGACACTTTCCTGAGACCACTGTGGTGCTGCAGGAGGAGGGGCAGCTCTCAGCATGCCCTGCTTCCACACACCTACGTTCCCTCCCTGCTGCTCACATGAGAGAGGTAAACAAGGGCTGGAACTACCTGTGGTGCCAGTCGGTGGGGGCTCAGTCTCTCTGACCATGCTCACCTGCCCTCGGGCTCTGGTCAGATTTGAGACATCACGGCAGGAGTGCCAGGCTTCCCTTGGATGAGGAGGAGGGAATGGTGGCAGCCAGGTCTTGGAGGACCAGGTGGGAATGGGGGTCTGTCTGTGAGTAGCTGGCAGAGATCCTGGATGCATTTTGGGGTGCAGTGAGCCTGTGGTTGTCTGAAACACCAGGAGCTAGCAGGTGGGCAGGTGCTAAGCTTGGAGGCAGGTAGAGGAGGCACGAGGAAGAGGTGGTTGCGTTGTGTGTGGGTAGGGCACGGGGACAGAAGGCAGGGAGGAGGCTGGTGAATGCATTGGCTCTGCCATGTGGGTGTGGGCTGCTGTCGGCGCTGCCAGGTGGGCACAGCCATGAGCTCATGGTCCTACAGCTCAGAGAGCCCTCTTCCCTGTGGCTGCTCAGAGTGGGAGCCACTCTGGGAGATGCTTCCACTTCGCAGTATGTTCAGAAGCTCAGAGTACAGGTGTTCAGAGGCTGCCGGGCGGGGGATTGCTGGCCTTTCCAGGCCTGCCTGGATGTCCATGGCTATTGTAAGGCCCTGGGAAGGTGCTATGTTTGCTGACCTGGACACACTGGCACCAGCATTCCCACTGCACAGGGGTAAGGCGAGGCGCAGGGGGCTGAACCCAGGCCCTGGGTTCCCAGTGCTGCTCTGCTTCTTGGAGCCTCTGGCCTGTGGTGGAGGCCTCCGGGGGACAGGGCAGCTCCGGGCAGTGGCTAGCCACCTCTGTCCCCTTGGAGCCCCTCAGGAACTCCATTCTCTGGGAGGCCTCTACCAGGGCAGCCGTGTGATACCCATAGGGAGAGGGCACAAGGGCTGGCCAGTGATGTAAATGTGCAGGCAGGCCCTGTCCCCACCAGGGGCCGCTGCAGGCCCTCAGGAGCCTTAGCTGGTGTTGCACTAGTCCCAACGGGGAGAGAGGCTGGGGCAGGCTTTGCAGCAGCACCCCATCAAAGGCCAGGTGCAGGGCTGGGGGGCCCCACACTGTTCAGCCCCTACCCTGAGAGCTGACCCCCGTGATCCCCGTCAGGTCCCAGGACCGGTGCCTTTGTTGCCACAGTGGTGGGAGGGCTGTGCCAGTGCTGGTGGCTTTCGTGTTTCATCCCTGACTGTCCAGTGGGTGAAGAAGATACTTTACTGTCTCAGTTGGACTTCTGGCCTCGTTGGCCTTGACTCCAACCCTAATGCAAGAGTTTCGTTTGAAGGGTTCCAGGCAGCCTGTGACTCCTCTGCACCCCAAAACATGTCAGGGTGGCCCTGGGGAGTGTCCTACTCTGTGTCCCTGCTGGCTGTCACACTGAGTGTGGAGTGTGGAGCTGTGGAGAGCAGGCATGCTCTTGCCGGCTCTGTGCCTGGCTGATCACTGGACAGCATTTGGTTGTCCTTGCTCGGATGAGCACCTAGAGGAGGGATGTGCTGACCTTGAGTTCAGGTCCCCCCTGAAGATAGCAGCTGCCTCCAAGGTGGCCACACCCAGTTCCTGTTGCCTGCGCTCTTCCTGTCCTGGCCACTGGAAGCCCCCGGAGCAGGGATGGAAGAGGATACAGCAGTCAGCAAACTGCGGGAGGGACAACTCAGCCTGGGGGCCAGGCCCAGCCTGCCCTGAGCCAGCAAGGCCGTGCCCACGTGGGACCCAGAAAGCTCCGGAGCGCTGTGGCCAGACCTCGTGCTAGAGCTGGGCTCTGGAGGCACAAGCACAGTGACCCCTCCTGTCTGGCCTCGCTGAGTGGGTCCTGCATCCTCCCTGTACCCCACGTGAAGTCACTGCCATGCAGGTAAAGCACGAGGGGTCCCACACCCGTAACTTGGAAATTTCCCTGCCCGCCGTCTCAACCTCTGTGTCGGCTCTCCACACAGACAGGGGGCGGGACCCTGAAAGAGAGAAGGCGAGGCCACCCCATTTCCAGGGTGGGGAGATCTGGTTTGCAGAGAGGCCTTTCCACGGAGCTCCTGTGGTCTTTGGTGCCCGCTGGTAACAGGTAGGCCCAGGATGCAGGATGCTTTGAGGAACGCTTGCATGTGAAGGAGAAAGCCAGCATGACACTCCAAACCAAACAGAGACATCTCTGGTCTGCCCAGGACCTGCCGCCTGTGTAGCCACCACCAGGAGCAAGGGTGGAGCCCTGAGAGGAAATGTGCAGAACACTGGGCAGAGAGCTGGGCTGAGGTTCCAGAGGGCAGGCGGACTGAGAAGATGAGAAGGTCAGCGTGTCAGGTGGGCATGGCGAAGAGGAAGTGATGAGGGAATGTGGCTGTTCTCTGTGCCTCATGTGTAGGGACAGGCCAGGCTGAACAGGTCACCCAGTGTCTTAGCACAACTAAGGGAAGACCCTAATCATGGACATCAAGAATACAGAAAGGGGGCTGGAGATTTAGCTCAATGGTTCCAGTGCCTGCCTCACAAGCGCAAGGTCCTAAGTTCGATCCCGGTAACCACATACAATGCTGGGCGTGGAGACTCACGCCCACCAACAATCAATGCCACATACCACAGTGCCGGGTGTGGTGGCTCACGCCTGTCATCCCAGCACTCGGGAGGCAGAGACAGGAGGATTGCTGAGTTCCAGGCTTGCCTGGGCTACATAGTGAGCTCAGGGCCAGCCTGAACTACAAAGCGAGACCCTGTCTCAAAAAAATAAATAAATAAGAATACAGAAAGGATGCAGAAAACTTCCACAGATGAAAACCAAACCCAGGTTGTCTCCAATGCACAAGAATTGGAATTCAGTTTCTAACCTAGAAACTGAACAGTAGTCTGCAAAGTGCTATCTAAGAAGGATTTCCAAGTCTTCAGCATCAGCCATTCCGTCAGTTGTGTGTGAGAGTGGGATCTAAGGATTTTTTAATGTGTCAGATCTGGAAAAAGGTGCTTCCCACAGACCCCCTTCAGGAAGCTGGGCCGACAGTCTGTGGAGAGATGAAGGGTCTAAGTTAGATGTACAGAAAGGGGGCCCGGTAGGCAGCTGGGCAGGGATGGGCAGCCCAGCTGCCATAGCAGGGGCTCAGATGAGTCTTTGCTTTCTGCTCAGTGCTGAGAAGCCATTTAGGAGAGGCTGAGGGTGTGGGGCTTGTTTTGGAGGGCTGTCTCAGCCCTCACCCTGTGCTGGGGTTGTCCTCAGAGTTGTAGTTTTCATGTGAGTGTGCCCTGATCCCAGGTTTCACAGAGGCCACAGTAAGTCTTTTCCATGTGATTTTCACAGGTCAAGTGTATGTTTGTATCGGTCCCTTCCATCTGTGTCTTCTCATTTTCCCTCTATAGGTGTGATGCCTACTTTAAAGGAGTGTCACACACTCAAGACCCCAGCTACCTCTGAATAAGCTCCATCTATGACCACATTGGGCCTTGGGGGACATGAGACACAAGACATAACAAACAGTGTATTTCTTTTGATTATAGGAGAAAGTCTGCTATGTGGGGAAAGTACAATCCTCTCAAATCTCATCCTTTACTAGTATCTGCTGTTGACATGCATTTTCACATGGAAAATCCCAGGAATTCTAAAGCCTGCAAGAAAATCTGCCTCCAGTCTCAACCCTGAGGAGCTCTTGGGCTGCTCTGTTCAGCTCCCCAGCCTGCTGCAGCCCTGGACTCTGGCCGGCCTCCTTTATCTCAGTGATGCTCTTCAGGATGCAGTACTTCTGAGTCCTAGTGTTTGTGACAAATCAGTAGTTAGACTTCCCAATTGAAGAGCCTGTGTGTTTTGCACTGTGGAACATTCTGCAAGGCAGCCTTTGGGTGGGAGCACCTAGCCTGACTCCCACTGGAAGAAGGTAATAGCTCTTGTTTACAGTGCTTTCCGAATGAGAGATATTGATTGTCTTTTCTTCTGATTGTCACCTTTTCCTCTTGAGATGGTCTTTTCCTTGGCCTTTATTGCTTTTTGGCGGGGAGTGATTATGTCCTTGGTGTTCATGAGGAATTCATCCAAACACATGTGTTAGCCAGCTGCTGGACTTAGCTTCCCTTTCCAACTGAGCCTGCGGAACTTGGGGACAGGGGAAGTGGGGCTCTTCAGTGATGTGGGCAGACCGGACCGCCTTGAAGGAATAATGGGTTGCTTTCTGGCTGATGGGCCGAGGTTTAAAGAAGGCAGGTGCATGGAGACCGCAGGGGCCGCAGTGGCCGCAGGGCATGGAGCCCGGGTTCCCAGTGCAGCAGGTTGAGGGTGTGCATCTCAGCGTACTGTAACTTACTCAGCTGCGGTGCTGTACTCTGGGGAGTGGCAGAAGGTGGACTGTGGCAGCCCCTGCCGTGGATGCAGGAGTGACTAAGCAAACAGACTGAGAAGGAGCCCTCCAGCTGAGGGCCAGCTCGGGCCAGCATCAGCCAGGTGGCCATCAGGTAACCTGCAGCACTGGTGAGGCTGCAGGGTCAGGCTCTGTCCCTGGTGGGACAGCAGGCAGAGTCCTGTCACCCTCCTGCTTTGGGAGCTGCTGTGTGCTGACTGACCAGTGAGCCCCCGTCCACTCAGACCCCAGCTCCTCAAGAGGCCAGAAGAGGAGCCAGGGCACCTCTGCTCCCTTCTTACTGTCACCCTTGAAGTGCGGACTGCTGCCACATCTGACACCTTCCCCAGCTTCAAGGACAGAGTGGGACTTCTGCTTAGAGAGGAATCTGGGCGGAGGCAGTTGCCTGCCTGGGCACCCTTCCCGCAGGAGCAGGTGGCCAGCGGGAGCTCAGGCCCCCAGGTCATCTGGGGTGGCCAGCCCACCTTCAGTGAGGGCAGGCGATCCCTGGGAGGCAGGGGCCCCGGTGGTGCCAGGTGCTGAATGGTGGCTGATCGTACCTAGTTTATGGATCCTGGCCTTTCCACAGTTTGTGCCTCTGGCCTAGCTGTGGTGGGACAGGCCACATGCCGTGTGTCGGAGCGAGAGCTGTGCTGGCATGGTGCCTCCCTGTGCCCTGGACCCTCCGCAACCCGGGACAGGGAGGAGTTCTGGCTGCGTGGGGAAGCCTCTCCAGCTCCCCTCTGGAGACCTCCTCTATCCCTCCAGGGAGAGGACCCTGCAATTTCTCTCTGATATTCTCTAATAAGAGACTGTTTCTTACCCAGATTTCGTTTTTTGTTTTGTTTTGAGACAGGGTCTCGCTTTGTAGGCAAGCCTGGCCCTGAGCTCACTGTGGAGCCCAGGCAAGCCTCAAACTCAGCAATCCTCCTGCCTCTGCCTCCCGAGTGCTGGGATGACAGGCGTGAGCCACCACGCCCAGCACTGTGGTATGTGGTATTGATGGCTGGTGGGCATGAGTCTCCACGCCCAGCATTGTATGTGGTTACCGGGGATCGAACTCAAGACCTTGCGCTTGCGAGGCAGCCACTGGAACCACTGAGCTAACCCTCCGGCCCCAGATTTTGTATTTTTTGAAAGACAACCCCTGGTTTAGAGTTTTTTTTAGCTGGAGCACCTTTGGGGAGCCTACTGTGGCAGCCCCTTGTGGCTTGTTTCAGGAAGGGCAGGACTGAAGGGAGTTCACCAGCAGCCAGCAGGCAGGCAGGCGGCTCTGGCCAGCTGCACACTTCCCGGGCTTGTCCCCACAGCCTCTGCCTCCTTCCCTGTGGGCTCCCAGCTGCCTTCCTGTAGAGCTGGCCTGGGCTAAATTTTGCAGCTGAGGTTTTTATACCAGCCACACAGGGTGGGGTGGATTGGCACAGGCTGCCTCCCTTTCCTGGCTCCCGAGCGCTGGGCCTGTGTTGCTTGGAGGAGCGAGGCTAAAGGCAGATGATGGGCAGAGCACAGAGGGTAACGGCCTTGGGGCCTGTGGGCACTGTGTTCGCTCTGTCTCCCTCCTGTGTGTGGCCCCTTTGGACCTTAAAATGTACCCCCAGGGGTGCTGAGCCCCGGGTGATCTCCCCTCCCCTGGATAGGCTCCAGCGGCCGCAGCAGTCCTTTGGAGTCTGGCATCCTGTGAATGTGAAGCAGGGTGATGTTTGCGTGGGAGCCCTGGCCTGTGCCCCCGTGCCCCCGTGCCAGGCCGCTGCTCTGGCCCGCCGCCCACTGCTCCCGCTCCCAGAGTTCCGTGGCCGTCCCCAGCCCTGGGAAGGCCCCTCTGATTTCCTGTCGCTCTGGCTCTGTCGTGAGCTGCGTTGTCTGGGGTGTAAAGTGTGCAGAAGCGCCACGAGGCCTGGTACCACGGGAGGGTCCTCCATCTCGCTTCCCGCCTCTCCGCGGTCCTGGCTCGGCGCTGAGCTCCCCTTTCTTCTTGGGAGGCGCTGTTTGCCTGCTGAAGCAGTGCACTGGACATGCGTAAAACTGAGCCACTGGACGCGTACACTGCGGCGGGGCTGACAGACGTGTACGGTGGAAGCGTGTATGGTCGCAGTAGGGAGCGCGCCTGCCTCCCTGCCGCGCCGCACTGTCCTTCTGTTGCTGTAGGAATGTTGTACGCAGCAACGCCACGTGCCTGGTCTCTGTCCTCGACGCTGGTGCTGCCGAGGTTGCTGCCGTCAGTGTGTGACGCCTGTGGTTGCTGAGGAGGGTCTTTTAACCATGAAAGGAGACCTTGCTCACCCTTTCACCACCGGCGCATTAGGTGGTTTCCAGCACGGGCAGGTGTGTGTGTGCTTGGCTTCAGCCTGGAGGTGGCCAACCTGCTGGGCCACAGCGAGCTGGACCCCGTGGCAGGGACTGCACGGTGCTGTGGGCTGTCCAGTCTGCAGGCTGAGGCTCCGAGGGCCAGTGCAGCCTGCCCTGCCTGCGCTCCCTCTCAGTCCTCACTGTCTGGGCTGTGCAGCACTCTGGCTGTGCACGAGGACATTTCCCTACAGATTGGTAATGAATGTAGGCGCTGTATACATGTCTCTTAGCCATTCCTCTGTTTGGGGGAAATATCTATTAAAATATTTTGCCTTTTTTTTTATACTGGGTTTTTCTTACTGTTGACTTTGACATTTATGTGTTGTGGAGAAAGGGAGGGCTTTATCAGCTATATGATTTGCAAATTAGTTTTTATAAGTTGTGGTTCATTTTCTTAATGGCAGCTTTTGAAAAAGCACAAGTGGTCTTAGTTTCATTGGAGCTCACTTTTTTTCCTGTGTGGATTATGTTTTGGTGGCTTTCTCCTTTTTTTTGAGACAGGGTCTTGCTTTGTAGTTCAGGTTGGCCTTGAACTCACTACAGTCGTCCTGCTGGGGCTACAGGCGAATGCCAGCGCACACAGTTCTGGTGGCTTTCTCCTTTATGCAGAGGATTGAATTCATGAGGTCACTGTTCCTCCGCTGAGTTCCTGCCTCTCCACTCGTACCCTTGCTGCTGAGTGCAGTTGCCTCCCAGATTAGGCATGAGTATTTGAGTCTATTTCTGTCTTCTTTTGACTGGAGTTAGTCTGAAAGGTGAAGCCGAGAGACGAGGGAAACAGTTCTTGGATCTTCCACCTCCCTTGATGTTGAGACTGTGTCTCGCTGTGTACAAGGCACTTCTAGAGCATCCACATCCAGTCTCTGAAGCCGTCTCTTTGGAACCCTCTGGCCCTGGAAATGTTTAAGCTGCAAGGAGCTGTGTGGGCTCCACTCTCTGCACGGATGGAGCCAGGGCTTGTGCAGCTCTTCAGAAACTCAGTGCTTCTGCCAGGTATGGCGGCACATGCCTGTCATCCCGCTTCGGGGGGCTGGGACAGAAGGGTCCTGGTGAGTTGATATCAGCCTGAACTACATAGAAGACTGTCGCAAGTAACCAAAGAGAGAAAGACAGAAAAAGAAAGAGGAAGGGAGAGGAGGAGGGAGGGAAGAAAGGAGAAAGAGAAGAGAAGGGAAGGGAAGGGAAGGGAAGAGAAGAGGGGAGGGGAGGGGAGGGGAGGAGAGGGGGAGGGAGAGAGGGAGGGAGAGGAGAAGAGAGGATGAGGCAAACAAGCTTGTTGCTTCTTGTGCCAGGTTTGCAGAAACGTGAGGTGAACAGATCAACAGAAGGCATGCCCCTGACTGGTGAGATGACCAGTACCCTAGACAGTCGTGGGAAGCCATAACCTGATGCATTCCCTGGCTTCCTCACCACCTTCCCAGTGTGGTTACGGGCACAGGGGTGGCAGGAAGGACGCAGGTAAGCCCTGTGTCCTGACAGCTCCGTGTGGTCAGGTGGTAGGTGGGGCGGACTGTGCCAACAGCTCTGCAGGTGCGTGTGCCTCAAGGAGGCTGAGCGGTAAGACACACTCACATGTCAGGACAGACCCCAGGCCCCAGCAGGAGGAGGCGGTATGCCAGCTCACCCAGATCTCGGAGCTGAGTGACGTGGGTCGGGGGCTGGAGAAGGGAGTGACGCTGATGCACACAGATAGCATACTCACAGCCCTGCCCACACCCTTGCCCTGTGCAGTCCTGCGGTGACCACATGGTCCCCGTGCGGGTTGAGCAAGCTAGGAGCTGTTGTGTGTGTGCAGCGTTGTGAGGGAGGATAGAGCATGTGCTAGAAAACTCCCTTGTACACCCAGTGGAGGCTTGTGTGTATGGTGTGTCTGGACCATGGTGACCGCCCTGTGCAGGAGGAGCTGGGTGGATCCGCATTTTGTGGGCCCCGCATTTGTCATCACCAGTTCTCCTGTGGATGGAATGGGTATGAAAGCAGTCTGCCCTGATGAGCTGCTGGGGAGCCTCCCAAGGCGACAAACAGAGGGTACTTCGGGCTCCTCCCAGGTCTCAGCCCACCACAGCTGCTGCAGATTTAAAGCAGCAGCAGCACCAAGGCTGGGCTCCCAACGCCAGGGTCTGCATTCCAGGACCTCAGGAACCGGGAGCCCTGTGGCCTCCGTGTGGAGGCCTGCTAACACGGGTGGCCGAGCACCCCTCGGTTCTGAGATTGGGATCTGTTGTGCCCACAGCCCTCCTGCTTCCTGCTCGGGTCTCCGTCTGTGCTGCAGACCTCCCCATTTGGCTGCTGGCTCCTCCCTGGCACCCTTGCTGAGACCTGCCTTAGGCCCACTGGCCGCAGGCACTGTGTGTTCTGGAGTGCATGTCTGCGTTTTCTTGAGAGAAGAGGCAGAAGAGTGGCTTCTTCAAAACTCCCGTAAGAGTTGAGTGTTCCCATTGGCCGTCTTCAGTTTTAAGGGTGTCTGTTCCAAAAGTGCTGGGCTGGAGTGGAAGACAGGTTTGAACTCGAGTCCTGGAGTCCTCTCCTAACCCTCACCCCTCGCAATCCATGGGCACTGCACTGTCCGAGGTGTGTGACGTTCCCCTCCTGGCATTTCAGCTGCAGTTAAGATGAAGCCACAGACAGAGGGGCCACTTGCTGTCTGTTCCAGGTGCCAGCACCCAGGGCAGAGTTGCGGGCATCCCTGTTGCCCGTGCGTCCCCTCACTGTGGAGCCCTCAGCCCCTGGGCATTGGTGGCGGGAAAGCATCTTGTGCACTGAGGTTGTCTTGCTAGACGCCGTGCTGCCCGGCCCTGTGCGCCTCCTAGAGGGGCAGTCAAGTGGAAGGCAGGGTCCCTCGGTACCGCGTGTCCTGGAGAGGAGCCCCCGGGGCAGCTGGGCAGGTACTGCCAAGGCCCTCACGGAGGAGCTGAGGGGCCTCAGAAACCTCCCGCCCTGGTGGAAGGGTGCAGCCCATCACGGTGAGTTTCAGCCTTGCAGGTTACTGAGAAGGGTCTGCAGACCCCACAGAAAGTTACCAGAAGAAGACCGCCCACCCTTCTTCCGCCTGCTCACCTAGGTTCCCGGGCTGCCCCACGTAGGCTCCAAAGCTAGCCCCCCCTCCTCTCCTGAGGACTCCGCTAACTGAGGAGAAGAGGAGAACGGCAGCCAGAGGCTGAGTAGGCACTGCTTCCTGCTGAGCAGAGGGACGGTGGCAGCAGCTGCTTTGAATTTCTTCCTGAGTTCTCCCCTTTGGCTTGTGGCATGGGCCCTGCCGCCCCACCCCCACCCCTCCTCCCTCCCGCCACTTACTCCAGTGCCGGCTGGGAGCTGTGGAGCCAGTGGGGCAGCCTACTGGACTGTCAAGCGTTTCTGTAGGGGCCACGTTGGCTTTGGGTCAGCGGCAGCAGAACCCCAAGTTGGCTGATCGTCACCCTGGACCGGGCTGGTGTCCTGGGGCCCTGTCCACTCGAGTTGTTCCAGTTGCAGGCTACATGCAGGCATGCACGCGAGGCCGGTCCTCTTCCCAGGGGTTTTGCACTTGTGGCCGGGGCCTTGTCTCACTGCTGTTCCCAGGCCGAGACCACGTGTGGTACACAGGTCCTCTACAAGATGCGTGCCGGTGGAGGGAAGGGACAGAAAGGTAGAGGGGAAAGTGGGTGAGCGGCCGGACCTGGGCTGGGGACTGAACAGCTCCCGCCTCTGCCGCTCGCCACAGCGCAGGTGCTAACTAAGCAGTACATGCGGTGTGGAGATCCCTGTGTGGACGAGCCCAGCCTTGATCAGCGCTCTGCACGTTGCCGACCTCAGACCCCAAGGTCAGGTGAGCAGGAGAGCAGTCTGGGAGCGAAGCGGGCGAGGGGTGACAGGCAGTGCATCTGCAGCTCCTCTCCACGCCCCAGGCTGTGGAGAAACTCGAGGGTGTCGTGTCGCGCCCATCAGCGTGCAGCCGCAGGCCGCTCGCCCCGTCTGGAACGGCAGAGCACGGCGGATGTGGGAGTGACGGTTCCCGAAACCAGCCCAGCCTCCAGTGAGCCATGGCACTGCCGGGACTTTCGGGTCACACAGGAACAGAACATGGAGCTGGCTCAGGCTGCAGGACAGAGAAGTCTACGCTGAAAGGGGGAAGAACGGTTTTCGCTCCTTTGCTGGCTGCCACCCACCCGTGCCTTCTCTGTGCCTTCAGAGCTGTCTTCTGGCTGTGGTTCTAGTTTTGGGATTTCTTTCATTCAATAGCACTGTCCTCGTGTGGGTGTTGGGAGCTAGAGCGCCCTAACGCTGTGCATCCTAGCAGGGCAAACACGCCACGGAGTGTGGCTGGACAGCGCAGTGTGGGCCAGGGAAGGCACCCCACGGGGCTGCTCGGGACCAGGGGCTGAAGGGCCTGAGCTGAGGGACGTGGCGCTCTGAGGAAAGGTCCCAGCTTGAGCCAGGGGCGGGGGTTACGAGGCGGGTGGCTGCAGTAAGGTGTGGTCAGGAGGGTAAGGCCCAGAGGGCCCCCAAAAGGCAGGCAGAGCGCTGGTAGGACAGTCTGTCCTCTGTGAGGCACAGGAGCCGGGACACTCAGCAGCAGAGGGATGGGATTGGAGTTCAGTTTCAAAGGACCTTGCACACAGCTTGGAGGAAGGAAGGGGAGATCCTCCCTGCGGGGTCGGTGACGGCTCGCCTGTGACCCAGCAGGAAGAGGCCACATCCCAGCGCTTGGGAGTGGGTGGGACCTAGGGTCGGAGAGAATGGCGGGGAGAGTGGAGGGGGCTGGGTGGGAGAGGCCAGCAGGGGTCCCCCAGGGCTCTGTGGGCACGGTGAGGAAGCTCTGGGGAGGCCCCGTGGAGGCTGCTCTGCTTCTGAGCCTTCTTCACGGGTTTCTTGCCATCTGGGGGCTGCCACAGGATCCTGAGGCCGTCCCTGGTCCTCCAGGCTCTTTCTCACAGGCTGCGGTTGGTGTCTGGGTAAGGGCTTGAGGGGCCCTTGAGAGCTCTCCTCTCGGCTATCCAAAGGCCTCTGGCTGCCCTGTCTTATCAGGTGACCCCCTTTCAGCCTCTGGTCAGGTCCCCTGGCCGTGCCGATTCCATGGGCCAGAGCTGGGGTGCAGAGGCCCTGTGGTGTCCCATGTACAGGGCTCACAACCCTTTTGTTCCACCCTGTGTCTGGGAACCGTCACTCCCAGATCCGCCGTGCTCTGCCATTCCAGACGGGGCGAGCGGCCCGCGGCTGCACGCTGACGGGTGCCGGCCGCCTGTCACTCCTCGCCTGTTTCGCTCCCAGACTGCTCACCTGACCGTGGAGTCTGAGGTCTGCAGCGTGCGGAACGCTGGGGGTTAACTGTTTTGTTTTTCCTGCCAACAGCACTTTGCTCTCTCCCACCCAAGCACTCGCCATCCTGACTTCATTTGTCTTCTGAGATTAGATCGGGTTGGGCGTGTTCAGGATGGCCGCTGACAGTACTTTGCTCTTCCTGATGTGTGGCCCTGGTGGTCTTTTGGTGGCAGAGAAAGGACGACTCTTGGCATGGCGTCCTGTTTGCTTTCACAGTGGCAGTCCCGTGCAGAGGTGCTAGTGTGCCACTGTGCAGGTGCTTACCGTCTTGCTGGCATCACTGTCTGTCCACCAGGGTTACATGTCCGCAGCTGTAGGCCAGCCAAGCTCCCGCACCGCCTTGCCAGGTCTTGGGCAGCAGAGCCCCACTGCACGGCAGGCAGCGCGGCCTGGAGAGCACACCTCTGCACGCTTCCTCGGGCACACAGTGGGCGGAACAAGGGTGTGCACAGACACAGGTAAAGGGGCTCGCTTGGATGGGGTTCTAAGTTGGACTGTCTTCCCTAACTGGAAGTTTCACGCAATTCTGAAGAAATCTCTACAGCCTTCAGTCCTGTTAGAGCTTAGTCCTTTAAATCTAGGCATGCACTTTGCATTGGGTTTCGTTTGGGTGCCCTTGTGACTGTTCTCTGGGTCATCTGCTGGCAGTCAGGATGTTAGACGTCCTGCTCTCTGCCATGTGTGCCAACAGGCGCTGCAGAGGGAAGGAAGGTGGCACAGGCTGGGCTTGCTTCCTGGGAGCTGTGCTCCCCTCTGCTGTCCTTACTGAGCACAGCAGGCAGCCAGGTGGTTGAGAAGGAGTTCGGTGCACCGCTGAGGTTTGTTCTTCTGCCTGAGGTTACCTTCCATTAGCATTCTCGGCCACCAGGTGCTGCATGCCTAGCAGCACAGGGAGAGTGGCATGTGCTCACCTCCCCTGTGTGGTTGTGTGGATGGGGCCAGTGATCTTTCCACAGGCACTGGAGGCTCTCTGGGGCTCACCATCAGCTTTTCCCTCCTCCAGAGCAACCACAGAGAAGGATACACGGTGAGCCCCAAGGATGCTGGTAATGGTGGATGTGCCCCTCAAGGCAGGCACCGGACTGGGAGCTGAAGCCTTGCCAGGTGTATGGCGTGCCACAGCTCTACACATGGCACCGGCGCTCACCCATGAGAGCTCTGTAGCCCCAGAAATGCTTACAGCACATCTGTTACGGGGAACAGATCGTGTTTCTGACACGTCTGGGATAAGAGTGTGGTCGTTGCCTTGGGGTGACCCAGCCCCGCCTGTCCAGACTTGGGGCTCTACCATGACCCTCCGAGCATCAGGAGCCCTGGCCCTTTAGGGGACTGGAGAGCCAAAGGGGTGTCTGTGCTGGGTGCCCCTCCGCGGGGCTGCATGCTCCTGCTCACGAAGCAGGTGTGGGTGAGGGTCTAGGGCCTGCCGTCTTCAGGCTCTCAGCCAGAGCATTTGGGGCTTCTGGCACATCACTCCGGCCGTTCGCCGCTCCCTGAGAGTGTTCGCTCCTGCATGTGAAGGGCCGGCTTGACTTCCTAAGATGCAGGGCTTCTCATTGCCATCCTGTGTGGGTGCTTTTGACTGAAGTGGAGTGTCTAGTCTCGGGTCCTCCTGTGGCCTCCTGCCTTATGTTCTGGTGCACTGAAATAAGATTCATGCCCTACAGTTTGCAGACAGACAGTGTGCTTTTCACTTCACATTCTGAAGTGGTTACAAACTTCCATGGTATCCAGTGCACAGAGAACCCAGTGAGCCTCATCAGCCTGCCCGGTGGCAGCAGGTCAGACCAGAGAGCAGCACTGGCGCAGAGCGGTTGGCCAGGCTGCAGGCTTTGCCCCTGCCTTTGCAGTCTTGCCCTCCTGTTGGCTTCTGTGCAGTTTTATTGTGGTTTCTTGTCCTGTAGACTTTGTGGGTTGTTCAGCACCCCCGTTGGTCGCTAGAACTGGACACTGGGTTGTCTGTGTTCATGTTCTTTTCATCAAGAGGCAAGTCAGCTCTGGGGGTGCTGCCCTTGCTGTCCGAATGTGTGACAGCTGGAGCTCTTTGGGGTTGTGCCCCTCCACTTAGAGCCCTCCTGTGGGGTTAGCACCCGCATCGTAGGGGATGACCTCCCAAGACTGCCTTCTGCTGCTGTCACGCTGGGGCTTGGGGCTGCAGCTTCGGAGTCGGGCAGGACTAGCGCTGTGTTCGCAGCGGCAGGCTTCCGATGGGCGGTGTCGCTGAAGCTGAAGTGAGCTTGGCTTCCTGCCCTCAGATGTAACCTGGTGTGTGGGGGGCGCTGCCACTGTCTGGCCCCGTGCCTTCACCGGGCCCTTGGGGATGAGTTGTTTTGGTTTGGCCCTTAGCTTCAAGTCTGCCTTTCGCTTCAGCTGATCTGCCACTTTTCCTTAAATGCTTGCTCTCTTTCTTCAGTAGGTAAACTTTTAGTTTCCTAAAAGCTGAAAGGTGATGTTGCGGATGTTGGGTGTAGATCAAGTGAGTCTCACAAGTGTGAACTAGCCCTGTAGCCGCACAGCTGAGGTGTAACGTGTGTGCTCTGTCGTCTCTGCAGCTCCCGCTGAACACCCTGGGCCACATCAGGTCCCAGGAGGCAGCCGCCTTGTGATTTCTTCAAAGTCTCGTTGATTTGGCCTCTTCAGACAGCCCCGAAACAGAATGATCATGGACAGTTCCTCCTCTTGTGCTCACGGCCTCTCCCTCCACGTAACATCTGAGGTTGAGCCATGGTGGTTCCGTGCTGTAGGTTGCTGAGCCTGTCCCCTGTGCAAACATGCCACAGCTTGCTCAGACATTGTCTGAGGGCTTCTGGGTTGTTTCCGTTTCTTCGCTGCTGTGCACATTCTTGATGAATGCAGCTGTGGACAGATCTTGTTTTCTCTTGGGTATGCAGCCGTGGATTACTTGTTGCATAGGCGCATTTCTAACCCTACAAGAGAACCAGCAGTGTCTCCAATGTCAGTGCCATTGTGTGCTGCTCGGAATGGTGCTCAGGTGCCTCCTCTCAGGCTGCAGTGTTCATAGTCCCCTGCTTGAGCCACTCTTTGGGTCTCAGGTGACATCTCATGACAGGTAGAAGCTGAATGTCCCCAGCAGTGCCCAACACGGAGCACTTTGTCCTGTGCTGCTTGGCTGCCTCATTATCTTCCTCTTCACACTTCTCTTCAGACTTCTGCCTTTCCTGTTAATGAGGCTGTCTTTTATCAAGGTGCAGAACTGCTTTCTGTAGTCCAGATAGGAGTTTTTATCAGATCCATGTAGTCTGTGACTAGCCCATTCTTTTTTTCTTTTTGAGACAGGGTCTCTCTTCGTAGTTCACCTTGGCCCTGAGCTCACTATGTGGCTCAGGCAAGCCTAGAACTCAGCAGTCCTCCTGTCTCTGCCTCCCGAGTGCTGGGATGACAGGCGTGAGCCACCATGCCTGGCACTGTGGTATGTGGTGCTGATTGCTGGTTGATTGCTTGTGGGCGTGAGTCACCACGCCCAGCATGGTTGTATGTAGTTACCAGATCGAACCCAGGACCTTGCGCTTGCGAGGCAGGCGCTGGAACCTCTGAGCTAACCCTCCGGCCCCTGCCCATTCATTTTTTAAACAGTTATTTTGAATAAGTGTGTTCGTGTGTAGGTGTGTGTGATTAGTCGGGTGAAATGTAAATTTCATCTAGCTTTGTTCTTTTTGGTTAGTGTTATTTAGATCTTAAGGACCTTTGCTTGTTCTTAATGTGGCAAAGTTACTATTCCTGAGCTTCATTTTAGACACCTTATAATTCTCTTTCATGTGTAGGTCTCTGACTCATCTGGGGTGAGGTAGGGCTCTAGGGTGTTTCTTACTCCTAACTGATTGTCCATTTTCTTGATCTTATTTATTATAGATACTTCACTTCCCCTATTCAGTGACGTCATCTCTTTGTTGGAATCCAGTTGAGTGTGTACTTGTGCTCTGGGAACTATATTCCGTCTGTACTGATACTGGCAACAGGGTTTTGAACACTGTAGCTTGAAAACAAGTCTTGAAATGAGCACTTGGCTTTTCTTTGGCAAGAATGGTTCAATCACTAAGTCCATTTGTATTTCCATGTGCATTTCAGAGTCTCCTATTAATTTCTAAAAAATAAATTGTGCTGGCCTTTTGGTAGGATTGTATTGAATTGGAAAGATCGACATTGTAACAATATTAGGTCTGCTGATCTGTGTCCTTGGTAACTTTCTTCCTTATTTATAGTCTTAATTATTCTCAACACTTGATTTGTACTTTTTCTTTCTTTCTGTTTTTTTTTTTTTTGGTGGTACCGGGGATCGAATTCAGGCCCTTGTGCTCCCACAGTAGTTGTGGTACCACTTGAGCTAAATCCCTCGCTGATTTGTACTTTTTAATGAGAGGCTTTGTTTTAGTATTATTCCTACATTAAGAATTCTGTTGTAAATAATAATTTATGAAGTTTCATTTCCAACATTTGTTTCTGTTGTACAGTCTGTGGGACTGTGGCCTGGCCTCCGCAGTGCACCAGACTGTCCTTCTGGAACAGCTGTGCCATTCACTCCTTCCACGGCCAGGGAGGGAGCCAGCTGTCTGGGGCCTTGTCAGCATTGGATGAGGCGTCTGATGTAGCCATGCTGGCAGGTGTAGCTGTGGCGGGGACAGTGACTGTGTCCCCCGGACAGTCTGTGTTGAAATTTAATCCGCACTGTGAGGCATCAAGAGGATAAAAGCTTAATCTGGCTCTGGTGTTTAGAAGTGGGGCTCTTGGGAAGTGATTAGGATTAGGGTCCTCAGGTGGAGCCCATGGTTGAGTCCTGGTGGCTAAAGGAGAAGGGGGAAGCAGGACAGATGCCCACAGCTTGCGGTCTCCTGCCACGTGATGCCTGCACGCCTGGCTCTCCGCCAGCAGGAAGACAGATCGCCAGAGCAGACCCTGCGCCCGTAGCACCGAGAGCTGAGGGAACACAGTTGTGGCACAGAGTGGCCCACGACAGATACATGGTAGTCTCAGGGGCAGCCTGGATGCCCTCTGCTGTGCTGCCGCTGGGCCTGATGCTCTGTCCATGCGCCCAGCCACCAGGTCACACCGTGGCAGAGGGACCCTGAGGAGCATCGTGGTCCTGCTGTCGCCCTGCATGCACCTTCTCGTGGCTCCCCGCCCTGCCCCGCCCAGAGCCGTCCAGTCATGGCAGCTCTCCTCTGCCCCGCGGGCGGGCGCTCTGCCACACGCACTCTTCCTGCACCTTGCCTGCCTGCCGCCCACATCCAGTTTCCCCTCGGGGTTGCTGCCCCGGGAGACTCGCTCTCGCCACCCTTTCAGGAGCCCTGCTTCAGTGTCGTCCGTGATGGGGTGACGGTGTGATTTGTATATTTGTGTGTTCTTTTCCTTTTGTTCTGTTTTTTCTTGTGCTGGGGTTTGAACTCAGGGTCCCTCACAAGTTAGGCAGGTACTAGACCACTGAGCTAGATCCTTTTAAAAAGAATTTCTCTTTATTTCTTTCTTCGTATCTCTACCTATTTGCATTGGTTTTTGTCTTCTTGTTACAGGTTGCGTTTTTTTCTGCCCTTTAGCCCGTGAGTTGCGTTTGGCGCGCTACCCCTTGGGGAGGCGCTTGCGCTCAGCCTCGGTCTCCAGGGCCTCCCTGGAAGTGTCGTGCCTGCTCCGGGCTGTGGGACCATCGTGGAGCCTGTCCACGTCCGGAGCAGCCCCGCTCTGGGCTGCTGTGGCTGCCACCTCTGTCTCCAGCTGGGCACTGTGCTTTCCCGACCCCTCCCCCACACCTCGCAGTTTCCCCTCAGCACTTGCTCCCGGGGGGTGTTTTCCACCAGCCTGGTGGCGGCTTGCCCTGCACACCCTCGGCTGCTCACACACTTGCTGCAGCCCCGCTCGGTAGCTGCAGCCAATGATTTCTCCCACCCTGCAGATTGCAGCAGCCCAGCAGCACCAGGCGTGGAGCCCTGCAGCCCGTTCCGAGCTGTGCCCTTGTCCGAGGCGGCCACCTCACATGTTTCCTGGTGTAGCTGTTGGCAGTGGTAGAGGTCAGGGCCAGTGTCTGTCGTTCTGTTACGGTGGACGTGATCTACTCATTCCTTTCTTTCTTTAGAAAATCCTTTCTTTTTCTACTTTCCACTTTTTTTTTTTTTTTTTTTTTTTTTTTTTTTTTTTTTTTTTTTTTTTTTTTTTTTTTTTTTTTTTTTTTTTTTTTTTTGAGACAGAGTCTCGCTTTGTAGTCCAGGCTGGCCCTGAGCTCATTATGGAGCCCAGGCAAGCCTCGAACTCAGCAATCCTCCTGCCTCTGCCTCCTGAGTGCTGGGATGACAGGCGTGAGCCACCACGCCTGGCACTGTGGTATGTGGTATTGATGGCTGGTGGGCGTGAATCTCCACGCCCAGCATTGTATGTGGTTACCGGGATCGAACTCAGGACCTTGCGCTTGCGAGGCAGGCGCCGGAACCACTGAGCTAAATCTCCGGCCCTACTTTCCACTTTTGTAAGTACTGGTTTTTGTTCTTTGGAAAGTTCAGACTTCATTTCCTGGTTTGCCATCTCATTTCTAGTTCTTATTTTGAGTTCTTTAACCTCTTCTAAGTCACTGTTTCTGTGATTTTCTAATGCTGATGTATTTGAGTTGCCATTCCTGTTTTGTGCACGTGTCTTTTCAGGGTGTTTTAATCGTCACAGGGTGTCACGCGTCCTCTTTTGTGTTCACTGGACTCCACCAAGACACTGTTCCGGTGCGCTGTTCAGTGGCCAGGCTCTTCACACGCATGTGAGGAAGCACAGCGAGTGCCTGGGGCCCCGGAAGTCTGCACTCGGGCTAGGGCCGAGGTTGATGTGCACTGCGTGTGCTTGCTCAGCTCTGCGCTCTGCAGCAGAGAGGGCCTGGAGCACGTGTCGGCTCAGCGCTCAGATCCTGATTTTTAGTATTTTCTAGTAAGGGGCCAGGACTCCTCAAAGTGGCTGATTCCTTGGCTGGGGCAGGAGCACTCCAGACGAACATCAGGCCTCCTGTGATACCGGCCAGTGTGGAAGTGCCCAGACACAGCCATGCAGCAGTGCAGCGCCCCAGGCACCAGGCTGGCACCCCAGGTACCAGATAAGCAGAGTAATGTACTATTACATTTCAGCCCAAGGTGTGACATGAATACATGTGATTCCACCCCGATGTTAGTAAGATAATCAGTTAATAAATGAAAGAACATTCCAAGTAAATCATGTACATGCTGCACGTCAGGCTAGTGAGGACCACTCTACCCCTTGCATATGGGTGTGCGTAGCACGACCTCACTCCCCAGAAGGTGGGGCGTCATGGTGCACCGGGAACCCAACACACCCAGCCAGGAGATTGGGCGCAGCAGCAGGATGAGTCTCCTTGACAGGAGGTGATGTAGAGGCACTTTGCCTCTGGTCTTCCTCCCAGACCACAGCCCACTCACCCTGAGAAAAACACCAGTCAGATCCAGCTCGGGGGGCCCCACGGTGCACCCTCAGAACTGCCCAGGTGTCAGTCATGGAGGGGGAGAAACTGTCACAGCCGAGAGGAGCCCTGGGACCAACCGCATGTCCTGTGAGACCCTGGGTGGGGTCTGGGAAGGAAGGACAAGGAGAAACCAGGCCTTGCCTCGATGTATACAGGTTTAAGCCAGACGGGAGCCTCTGAGCCGTGGGTACTTCTGGGGGGCCTTTGTGTGTTCCTTCCCTCCGCTTCTGCCCACCCGATGCCACAGCCTTTGTGGGTATGAGAGAAGGCCCAGGCACCTGGACAGTGCCCCATATAGGCCATGGTGGGTGCCATACACAGCTCCAGCTAAGCCCTTGTCCGCACTGCAGCTGTGTGGGCCTGGACATCGGGGAGAGCGTCCCCACTCTGGGAGCTGGGTCTGCAGGGATGGGGTGAGCAGTGTGCAGAGCAGCCGAGTCAGGCCTGGGCCACCGTGAGGAAAGGTTTCCCATGTTTCCATCAGGCACTGGCCCGCGGTAGCCGTGGTCCCTGATGGCACCCCTGCCCGGGCCAGCACAGTGCCCTCCCGGTGCCCAGGAGCCAGGCAAGCCTTTGTGTAGACCACCCTGGAGAGAGAGCAGCCTGAGTGCACTCTGCCTCTGCCCCGCAGGAGGGGCCCTGCCTGCCTGCTGGTTTCCGGGCTGGGCCGAGCCAGGACAGTCATCAGACCCCTCGGGGTGTCACCCAGGGCCTCTCTGACAGGCCCTTCCCAGGTCCCTCCTCCTGGCCTGCTCGGCCCGGCCCCGCCCCCCAGCTCTGCCCAGCTCTGAAAAGGCAATTCAGCCACTTGAGAGTCTAGCCAGCTTGGGCAGCCCTGTTCTGTGGAGGGAGCAGCTGTTTTTCCCTGCAGGCGTCCTCATTGGCCCAGATCGAGGGCGGAGGGCACTTCCGAGGGAGGGAGCCAGGGACAGAGCCAGCAGTCGGCCTGGTCTGGCCCCTACTCACCAGCTAACAGTCTCCCCACCATGCTTGGGGAACACTGTAGTCTCCCTGCAGACAGAGCTCTGCTCAGCCAGCCCCCCAAAACTGGATTCTGCTGCAAAATGGTGCTTCAGGCAGTCAGCAAAGTACTCAGGTAACAGCCTGCTGCAGGAGGGCAGTCAGGGTGGACTGTGGTCCTGTCTGGCCCGAGGGAAGGAAGAGCTGGTCAGACATGGGCAGGCGGGCGGGCCAGCCGGCAGGCTACCTCAGGGCCACCCGGCTGGTGCAGCTGCGGCCGGCCTCACAACTCCAGGAGCTGTGCAGTGCCTGAGGGAAGCCAGAGCTGGCCTGGGACTCTTCGGCTTGAACTGCTGTATTTCCTGCTGCTGTGGGAGAGACCCTCACCCTGAGCCCCCTGTCTGGAGCAGTCTTTCTGGCTTTACCGTACCTCAGCAGCACAAGGTCCTGCCTTGTCCTCCCGGGCCCTTGACCACCAGCAGGCGGGGGCTTTGGCTGTCTGAGCGAGGGGTGCCCTTGTCCAGATTAGGTAATGTGGGGCACCCCAAGAAACCTGGTGCCAGGCTGGCTGCTGTGGGGGTGGTTGCCAAAAATACTGTTTCTGATGGTTCTGACCGCTTGTTTTTTTATCTGTATGGTGCCCCAGCCGGGTATACGTGCACATCTGTGTATGCGTGCATGTGTTGGTGTGTCACCTAGCACTGTGTATGTGGGTGTGGTGTGTATGAGTGTGCTAGTGTGCTGCTCCGTATGGGTGCAGGTGTGCCTTTGTGTGCTGCCGTGCGAGTAGGCACTGGCGTGTACGGTGGGTGCATGAGTCCTGGACAGGCCTTGGGTTTCTGGACCCCAGGACTATGCTTCAGCCCGGAGGGAAGGAGCCCTGGAAGGGTCAGTCGGGACATGCGCTGTGGGAGTCAGCCCTTCTCTCAACACAGGACTCTGCGGGTCATCCCAGGGTTGTCTCATGGTCAGTCTTTGCACTTGCTTTTCCAGGGCTCCTTTTATTGCAGCCCCAGAGCAGGGCTCTTGGTGACGCCGAGTGCGAACAGGCTGTGACCCCCTTGGGACCTGGCTGCCTACTCCTGTGTGCCCAGCCATGTCCAGCACCTGTGGCGCGTCTTCCTCTCCCAGGGTCTCTGCCCACAGCGCACTCTCCTGTGCCTGGGGTTGGGGAGAGCGGGCTTCACGGGGTCCAGGTGGAAACCAGAAAGCCAGCCTGCCTGGTCTGGAGCAACGGCCTGAGGTATAGGAAAGTGTCTGCGGGCAGGTGGCATCTCCAGCTCTGATGTGGAGCAGCTGACATTGATGGTACCTGTAG
This sequence comes from Thryonomys swinderianus, assembly GCA_004025085.1. Classification (NCBI taxonomy): domain Eukaryota; kingdom Metazoa; phylum Chordata; class Mammalia; order Rodentia; family Thryonomyidae; genus Thryonomys; species Thryonomys swinderianus. The sequence continues at coordinate 81,687 of PVIC010000050.1, forward strand.
GCATGGGTGGATAAAGGTGGCACTGACCTGCAGGCACTGCCTACCTAGCACAGGCTGCTGCACTGAAGAGTAGGTATCCCTGGACAGGGCACTCTAATTGGACCCTACAGAGGACTGGCTGAAGAGGGAGCGCTGTGGCCCTGGGGTCTGCGGCGCCCTGGCTTGCGCTGGGCCTTTGGCTCTGAGCCATTGGCTCTTTCTAGGCCACCTGCACATTCCCCAGCAAAGTGCATGTCCTAGTGTATCAGGGACACGAGGGGCAGGTGAGTGTGCCTGGCCTGTCAGGCCGTGGGACAAGCGCACTCACATGCCTTTCTGTGCAGTGTGTAGACAGCTGAGCCTGTGCCGTGCAGGGCTGCCGCGGGTTGCGATGGGAGACGCAGTGAGGACCTGGGCCAGGTGAGGTCTACTGGTGTTAAAAACACAGTTTAGGCTGCATGGAGACCCCTGCCTCAGCTGCATCCGCAGGGCTGGCGGTGGGGAGTGGATGTCCAGGTTACATGTCCAGTCTGCTGCCCTTGTGGGCAGTGGTTGGCAGACAGGAGGGAGGCCGGAAGGGCTCAGCAGTGAAGCAGAGTGCCCTGTCTTTGCAGGAGGCACTGCTGGGCTGGTGGCAGGAAAGAGGTCCTGTGAGCCGCAGCTTGGGCCTGGGGGTCGAGCAGCACCCAGAGTCACGCTGGCCAGGAGACACGCAGGCGAGAGAGCGGTGCCATGCTCTCCTCTGTGCTTCCCCACGCACTGCCCAGGCAGCAGGTCCTCAGGCCTGGGCTGCAGGACTCAGGTCTCTGAGCTCTTGGTACCACGACCACCCCTCCCCCCACAGTGTTACCTGGCACTCCTGTCTTGGGCGTCGGGTTCTGCTAGGGCCCTTCCGAAGCCGCTCCCTGCCCTTCCCAGGGGTCATCTCCTCCGGGTCCTGCTTCTGCCTCAGCACCTACACCCTGCTGGGAACAGCAGGGAACCCAAGACCCCGCCTGACACTGCAGACACCACAAAGAGTCTTTCTGTTTTTAAAATGTGCAGACTTCGGTTGCTCCTTGGCCACGGGGCATATCAGGCCAGGCATCCCTGCAGGGCCAAGGAGGCCAATAGGCACAACCCCGCAGGATGTGGCTGCTGGAACGGGTATGTGCCTGATGGGGTGTGTGCAGCCTTGGGGCAGCGCAGGGGGGTGCTTGGTCTGAGGGGTACAGCCACCTGGGTGGCTTAGAGGCGCGTGAAGGCGGTTCTGGTGGGGCCTGCTTGTCGCACACAGGCGGTGCCTGCCCTGAGAGCCCAGGCTCAGCCCAGTGTCAGACGGGGCCTTGTTTTGAGGGCTCGCTTCCTCCCAGGGGATCAGAGCAGCCCTGTGGTGGGCTAACGCCTGGTGCCTCTGTCCCTGTCCTGTTAGTGCGATCTCTTCCTCCTTCTTCCCAGATCCTGCAGTGAGCCATGGGGAGCAGGGACAGGAGGCCCACAGGATCACTGCCTGGTGGGACAGCCAGGCCACTGAGGCCCCAGCCTGGTCAGGCCTCGGGGGCCATGCTGACAAAACCCGTTTCAGAAGCAGGGCCCAAGGTAGCCATAGGATGGGGGGCCTGGGCAGGGCTCTGGCTCGGCGGGGCTGGTGTCCCAGTTGAGCCTTTCCTGGGAATGAGGGTAGCGGGGCTGGAGTGTTTGCTGTTTCGTCGCGTCTCCAGGTCTTGCCTGGAGCCGAGCTAGGCCTCCTGTGCCCCTGGCCCTCCCCTGGGGCCCAGCAGAAGGCCTGGAGCCCAGCTGCTGTGGCATCTTGGTCTGGTGGGGGTTCGGTATGGAGGTTGGAGGGAACCTGTCGGAAGAGCTCATAGGTCCTGCTGTGCCTGTTTGTTCCAAACCAATGGGGCCTGCAGGAGGAGGCAGGGTGGTAGTGCCCAGCCTGGGACCCCAGGGCCTGGCACAGAGGTCAAGTCCCTAGGGACTGCCTGGCTGGCTGCTCAGGGGTCCGTCCCCACTTGGTGGTGTGTGACGGGCCGTCTCCACAGGGCGCCCCCCAGGCTGGCCTGGCTCAGGACCCAAGGGCTGAGGAGGCGGCGGCGTGCTCTTGGAGGTGGCTTTCCTGGCTGCTCACAGCATGAGGTGGGCTGGCAGCTAGCCTGAGCCTGGCACCCCTGTAGACTGCCCTGCCATGCAGTGTGGCCTCTCCAAAGTGAGGCTGGGCTCAGCCTGTATGGCTGTCCTGGTGGGGCTGGGCCAGGCCCGTGGCAGGGGTTTGGCCTGTTGGTGAAGAGGGTCAGCCCCAAGGCCCCAGAAATGCCCACCTTATGGATGTGGGGCTCAGGCAGTGCCCATGTGCCCAGCCCAGTGTTGGAGGACAGGCTGGTCTGGGTTTTCCAGCAGAGCAGTGCTTGAACGTTGCACACACCATGAAGATGAGAGAGGTGCGGGGACAAGGAGTGGGCATATCCCAAGGGTATCTGCAGCACTCTTCCTGGAGACTCGCTGTGCCAGGCCACTGCCACGAGACCCAGAGCTCCTTCTGCCTGTGCTCTAGCCCTAGGGGAGCCCCGGTGCCAGCTTGGTGTGTTGGGCACTCAGCCTGGGCTGGCCCCTGCCCTGTCCCCTGCCTGGCGCTGGGCACTCTTGGCCCTGCAGCAGAGGCCAAGCATATGTCGCCTTTTAAGGCCAAGATCTGCTGTGAGAAGCTGAAGGAGAAACATTTCCCTGGCATCGAGGAAGCATTTTTCTTTCCTCTTTCTCTTAAATAAACTATCAGGGACCTTTCAAAACAGAAAGGAACAAATAGGATGTGGTCAGAGTCGCAGGAACCTTTCACCCCACCTTACTGTCCATGCTGAAGGACAGGACACAGCTGGTGTAGGCCACCTCCTGGTGCCATGTGGCTCGGCTGGCCTCTGTACTCTGTTCTCGCGCCAGCAGGAAGGTTCATGCCCTAGCCACCTCAGAAGCAGCGAGGGAGAGGGCCGGAGATTTAGCTCAGTGGTTCTGGTGCCTGCCTCGCAAGCGCAAGGCCCTGAGTTCGATCCTGGTAACCACATAGAATGCTGGGCGTGGTGAGTCACGCCCCCCCCCCAGCCATCAATACCACATACCACAGTGCCGGGTGTGGTGGCTCACGCCTGTCATCCCAGCACTGGGGAGGCAGAGGCAGGAGGATTGCTGAGTTCCAGGCCTGAACTACAAAGCGAGACTGTCTCAAAAAAAAAAAAAAAAAAAAAAAGCAGCGAGGGCGAGGTTCATGCCTCCTCCATTCTAGGGGCACCTCTTGCCTGGAGAGGAGGTGCTGGGGCCTGAGCACACAGCCCCTCCTGCCAGCTCCCCCATCCGGCTCGGAGGGTGCTGCGGCTGTGGCTGTCATGCTCTAGCAGCTGTCTTCCCCTGAAGGGCCCCTGCGCGGCCGGGTGGACACCCGGGAAGGGCCCCTTCCTGGGAGCCAGGGCACCTCCCTGCCAGGTCAGCGTCTTTCCTCATTTCCCCACACACCTTCCCAGCGTGGGGCCCTTGTCTCTGAGTGGGCAGCCACACTAGGGCACACGGGCCATCTGGGCGACACTGCCCCCTTCGGGTTGTCTGTCAAAGGTGGCTTGTGTTGGTCAGGAAGGCTGCATGCCAGTGCTGGTTACATCTGGTTTTGTGAAAGTCATAGTGTTGCCTGCTGAGGAATTCGGGCGTCAGGTGGGAGCGCGAGACTGAGCCGTGCGGCCCGGGAGTCTCAGGGCAGCAGCCAGGGCCCCCTTCCCTCACAGGTCACGGGGCTCTCCTGCCCCCGCGTCCTCAACCCGACTGAGGTCCTCTGTGTCATGCCCAGTGGAACCCACGTTGGGCAGCTCCCTGTGGACGTTTGCAGTCAGTCCCCTCCTTGCTCGTGGGTGTGCGTGTGGCTGTGGCTGGGGCGGCGTCTCCCAGAGAGCTCCGCGCCACCTCCACCAGGGGACTGGCATTCTTGTGGCCACTTAGAGTTCAGTTTAGCAGATGAAGAGCAGGTGTGGGTTCGGCGCTGCCCCAGGGCTGGGGGACAGCTGGTCATGTGCGGGGCCACAGCAGGTTCTGTTAGTGGCCTTCGTGCTCGACGCCTATTCTGCCTGGTGAAAATAAGACGTACACTTACTGGTTGGTGTAACACCACTGGCGATGGAACCCGAGGCCTTCCCAGCGAGCTACATCCCAGCCCTTTTTTTTTATTGAATTCTTTATTGGTACATTTTATAGACAGCTCACAATCACACTCAACACTGGGGATTTGTACCAGTACATGACACGAGTTCTCATTTTTACCCATATCCCTACCCACCCCACAGCCCCCACCCCCTGTATATGTGGTCTTTCTAAATCATTTATTCTTTCCTCATTACTTTCCCCATACCACATTCCCTTTTAGTCCAGCCCATTTTTAAATTTTTACTGTCTTTTTAAAATTTGAGGCAAGGGTAATGAGGGGAAGGAATAAATATGATTTGGAAAAAAATAAGAGTATGTATATAGGGGGGTGGGGAGGGGGTGGGGGGAGGGATGGGGGTAAAAATGAGAATTGACCTGTGTCACATTTTGTACAAATTCCCCAATGTTGTATGTGACTGTGAGCTGTGTATATAATGTACCAATAAAGTTTACTGAATAATGAAAAAAAATTTTGAGGCAAGGTTCTGCTAAATTGCCTGTGCTGGGTTCAAATTTACAACCCTTCTGTCTCACCCTCCCAGAGTGGTAGGGTTACAGGTATGTGCCACCAGTCCTGGCAGTAAAAACAATGTTTTAAAGATAGTATTTATTCATTTAAGAGAAGCCATACCAAGCCATTGTGTGTTAATACAGCTATACAATCGCTTCTCGGCCTTTTGGCTAAGATCAAGTGTAATACAGCTATACGATATTTTGCAAAAGAGCTGTTTTTCGAACAAGAGCAGAGCTTTCCCAGGAGCCTGTGAGTCCTACCCTTTGAAGAAGCTCACCTGCCACCCTTCCTCGCGACTTCGTGGTGGGAGCCCAGGCGTCACACAGGGCCTCGGTGCCCTGGAAGTGTTTGACACCTTATTGGGGACTGAACAAAACAGGTGTTGGGTGAGGCCCCCTGACCTGCCAGCCTGAGGCCCCGAGCGCTGTCGCCTGCATGATCATCCTGGCGGCATGTCAGCAGCTCAGGGATGGAGGACCTGCCTGGCATTGCATTTCCCAGCCAGTCCCGGGCTCCAGGGACACCCTTGGGGCCGGCCACCCTGGGGGTGAGTCCCGGGGCACACAGGGCGCCTCAGTGAGTGCTCAGTGAGCCCGGCTGCCGCTGGGGCCACGCGAGCCCACAGGGCGTTGCCTCTCCAAGGAGCCCCACTCTGAGTGAGGCCCACGTGCCACCATCTTGGCGGCCTATGTTAAGAGCACAGGCTCATGAGAGCAGCCGGGGTGGAGGTGAAGTCAAATCACACAGGTGCGGTGTGGCCACCACCCGCCTGCATAGGTCCAGAGGCCTGACACCCCTGCAGGCCGGCCCACCGCTTCCTGCCTGGAGCAAGCCTGCCCTGGGCAGCCTTCCGGGCCCAGCGGGGTAGGTGGGCTCCCGCAGCAGTCTGGGCATCCCCTGCTCACCGCGCTGCGTGAGGAATGCACAGCTGGGCCCTCCTTGGGGCTCGTCAGGCCTGTGCCGCCCAGCACCTGCTGACCAAGCCATCTCTCCTCTCGGCAGGAAGTCTAAAACAAAGCCCAATGGCAAGAAAGCCGCTGCGGAGGAGAAGAAGATGTACCTGGAGCCAGAGCACACTAAGTCTAGGATCACCGACTTCGAGTTCAAGGAGCTGGTGGTGTTGCCCCGGGAGATCGACCTCAACGAGTGGCTGGCCAGTCATAGTGCGTATGGGCTGATGGGGAGGCCTGAAGCCGTGGGCAGCCCAGTCTTCGTCCCCACCCCAGGGACCCCAGCCCCTTCCCAGCAGGCCCCTCGTGGAGGGGACAGGCTCGAGTTCCCAGCTGGAAGCAAAGTATTTCAAATGTGGCCCTTTCCTTCTCTTCCAGCAACAACATTTTTCCACCACATCAACCTGCAGTATAGCACAATCTCAGAATTTTGCACAGGAGAGACGTGTCAGACGATGGCAGTGTGCAACACGTGAGTAGCGGTGCGGCCACACCCTCCCGGGAGGGGCACGGTGGTCTGCGGTCAACCCTGACGCCAAGCTCCAGGCTTACCCGGGAGTCCTGCAGAGCCTTGGGCTGGGCGCGTCTGCACACCGACCTGGCCCTCAGGTTGGCTCCTTGCTGGGCACCCGAGACTGCAGGTACCACGGGAGGAAGCACCCTGCACCTGCTCCTCTTCGTGCCCCTGCGGGTGTGGAGCGGGCTTCCTCGGAGGTGGGAGGTGGCGTGCCTCCCGACAGCTGGCTGCCCACCTGGTGCCAGCAACTTCACACACACACACACTGATTTCTGTAGTGGGCACCAACCTGCATTGTGGGCAGGAAAACACAGATGGCATGGCTTGCCACCAAGGGCTATGTTGGTTCTGCCACAGGCAAAAGACAGTGTCTGCCAGGGCTTAGCCTGGTAGGATCCATCCAACTGTGTTTCCAGGTTGAAAACTAGGACACACGGGTCAGGGGCAGATGCCAACACATGAGTGAACACAGAGGTAGGTGCGCCATCCTGGGGCCGTCCTGTTACAGATATGGCCCTCCGGGCTCCTGGCATCAGGAGCAGAAGTCCCCGGCAAAACCAGGCCGTGCTATGCAGCCCAGAGGAAGAAGGTGTCATGTCACTGCAGTGGGTCACAGCGTGCTAGCGATGTGGGGCAGGTGCAGCCGGCTCTCCACACCTTCCCACCCAAGTGTCAGACTGCCATTGTCCTGAAGGAGCGGGGCTGTGCTCTGTGGCCATGCTGGGAGGATGGCGGTGGGGCTGCTGGCAGGTGAAGCAGCAGCCGAAGCGTGTGTCCAGCCTGGCCAGAAATGGTGTGAGAGTTGGTGCCCCGGTGCTACTGCAGGCCTGCAGGCCACATGTCCTCGGGATCGGGTTTGTTTGGACAGTTACCTGGCAAGAGGCATGGTGTGGGCCAAGCCTGCCTCCACATGGGGACAGCCATTCCCGTGTCCTGGGCAGCACAGACTCCCTTCACTTCTGTCTGTGCCCTACGCGTATAGCTGTTGTATGTAGCTTCATGGTCACGCAGCTCTTTCTAAGAATCCTTTGAGACCAAAGGATAAAAACTCAAACCAGTTTGAAAGGAAGAACGATTGGTCAGAGACCCACAGCACCGTTGCCAAGGCCACCAGCTGTGCCTGGCCCGAGAGTGTGCTCCGGAGGCAGGGCCTGGCCCGTCCTGCAGCCTCCACGCTGGGATCCAGGGCGACGAGAGAGGCCTGCCGAGCGCCTCCCACCTCTGCAAGGCTGCGGCTGGAGCGGAGGGCAAGCCTCGCGCTGGGTGGGGCTGGGCCCAAGAGCCGCCCCAAGCACCAGCGCTGACAGCGGAGGCTACCCAGAGCCCACACTCGGGAGCGACTGTCCTGGAATGAAGGAGAAATGCTGGAGGGAAGCATCCAAGTGCACTGTGGCCAGGCTGGAGAAGCACTTCCGCTGGCCTCTGTGGGGAGCTGTCCGGCAGGTCTTCAGCGGGCGGGCGGCGGGTGAAGGGAAGCCGCAGCGACAGCCCCCGGCCCCGCTGAGCTTGCATAGTTGTCACCAAGCAGGAGGAGGAGCCAGAGCGGGTCTGAGAGCCCTTCGGTCGTGGAGAAGGGAGTGGTGCCGCGGTGGAAGGCAGAGGCCCGCCTGCCATGGCCAGTCCGCCTCCAGCTGGAGAGGCCACATGCAGGTACAGAGCTGAGCATGAAAACCAAGCGTGTGGTTTGTAGACACGTGAGCAGCCTCTGAAACTATGGAAAGAGAATTAAAACCCTAAAAGATACGTTAAAATGGAGTACTAGTAAAAATTTAAGTAGCTGAAAAGAAAGTTCAAAAAAGGAAATACAAGAAATGAAAAGCAGAGGGAACAAACAAAATCAAATAATGGTAAATCTAAAAACAGATCAAAAGTTAGAGTAATATGAATAGTATAGCACGATTACAGTGTTTATGAGAATAGGTTACTAGAAATTTCTTGTAGGGCCAACTATTTAATATCTATAACAAACTTACTGTTAAGCTGCTGTAATAAAATGCCTTAGACAATGGCTTCGAAGCCACAGAAGTGTATTTCTCACAGTTGCACAGGCTGGAAGTTCAAATACAGACGTGGAAGATGTGTGTGGTGAAGGCCAGATTTTCTCACGAGGCCCCACTGGGCCCTTGGCCACAGGGCAGATCCCACCTCCCAGAGGCTGTGATTCTGACCCCGTCTCCCTGGGGGTGAGATTCGTCCTCAGCGTCTGTGGACACAGACGCTCATACCCTAACAGCATTTTACATGCTCTGTACAGAGCTTCAGAGTAAAGAGGTGGAAAAAGGCAAGCCAGGAGACACTAATTGGAAGAAGGCTGAAGTGTCCGTGTTCCTGCCAGCCAAGACAGAACAAGCGGGGATTCACTGGCCAGAGAGAAACCACATGCTGGCGAAGGGCCAGCTCGCCAGGCAGAAGGGAAGCCAGAGTGCGTTGCATCAAGCACAGAGCTGTGCCGTGGAGCCTGTGCACTAAAGCTGAAAGCCCGCCGTGCTGTCCTGACCCTCCACACAGCAGCAAGAGCAGGAGCAGAGCTCTCCGACTCACCCGTAAGCTGAGGTGCTACCTGAGGGTGCTCAGCCTCAGCGGAAGAATGCACGTGGCATGTTCACCACGAGATCAGGTCCTGACTCGCACAAGAGCCCTTAACAATTTTTAAAGAACTGAAGTTACACTAAGTAAGGTATGTGGCCAAAATGGAGCTACACTGGAACTCGGTAACAGAGGGTAATAAGGATTTTCCCAAGCACTTGAGAGTCAACATAGCCTTGAGTAATTTATTGTCAGAGAAAGTCTCAGGGGAAATTAGAAGCTATTTAAACCAAACACGGATAAAGTTACAATCAAAATCATGATATGCTGCAAGGTTTAGAAGGAAATTTATAGGCCTGGATTCTCATTTTTACTGTATAAACACATTGAGTTGATAAGTTTCCATCTTAAATAAAAATGTAAAAGTCAACCAAAATTGAGCGGAACAAAGGAAATAATAAGTCATTAAAAGTGATTTCTGAAAACCGTAGGGAAGTCAATAAAACCCAAATTTGCTTGGTCTGAAAAAATCAATAAAATCATTAAACCTTTAGCAAGGCATAAGGATAAAAAGAGAGACTATGCAAATGACCAATGTAAAGAATGAGAACATAACTGTAAACTCAGGACATGTTAAAAGGATGATTTTTAAAAAACATTTTTAAAACCCTCTATGCACATAAATTATATAGCTGAATCCAGTGGACCAATAGTTTGGAAAACACAAGATTTCAAGATGAGCACTGCACTATAGGGAGAAAAAAAAATAGAAAGCACCCATACTGGAAAGCAAGAAATAAAGCTGTCACCACTTGTGTACAGAACATGACTATGAAAGCCTCAGTAATTCAAACAAAGAAATAAAGCTAGGCCAACATGTCAGAAAAAAAAATATATATGGTTTGTTTTCATCTTTATTGGTACATTGTATATATACATCATAATCACTCAATATATAGCTTTTTATACCACCAGTGGATAGTTGAGTTTTAAAACAGTGAGATACTGGGCTGGGGATTTAGCTCACGTGTTTCGCACCTACCTTGGAAGCACAAGGGCCCAAGTTTGATTTCCGTACCACCAAAAAAAAAGAAAAAAACAAAAAAACAAAAAAACAATGAGATATTTAGGGATAAATTTAGCATTCACAGGATCTTTACCCTGGGAATTACAAAACACTGATGTAAGAAATCAGCAGTGACCTATGTAAATGGGGGGTGACAGATTCGTGGATGGGGAGACGACCTATAAATACCATGAATCCCCCTTCAGGTCAGACTATTGTTTTAGTGTATTTCTCATCAAAATTCCATTAAGATTTTATGGCTTTGGTCCAGCTTGTCCTAATATACGTGGAAGGGCATGGTAGCTGGGACAGAACCCATTAAGTGATGGTTTTAAGAGTTCCCATTAAATAATCAGGATTTAAATTACTTGTAAAAAACCCTAAAACTTAAGGTAGAAGTAAAACGAAACAGCATTTCTACTACAAGATGTAGTAGTCAGAATTTTAGGAGATTCACAAAATAGTATTCTGTGGCATTAAAATGTATTAATACGTTTAAAATATTACCCATTGGAACAAAAGAACTTTGAAAGAAGAATGAAAAGGTCCCACAATTTCAGGTTAATGTAAAACTGCAGCAATTAGAACCGTATGGTATTGGCCAAGGGACAGCCACACAGAATGTGGGATTGGAATGGGGTCCAAAAGGAAACTCAAATGTGAACTTGTAGTTTTTGACAAGGGTGTCAAAGAAGTTTAGTGGAGAAAGGACAGTGTTTTCGATGAATGCCTCTGTGAAGCAGTGTGCAAGAGAAAAGAATGTTGATGTAAACCTCACATCTTATGCATAAAATGTCTGTAAGATTTTAGGAGATCTGCATGGCCTGGGGTTACACGGAGTTCTATGAAACTGAAAAAGAATCAGACTTCAAAATTTAGAACTTTTGGTCTGAGAAGGACATTTTAAAAGAAAGAAAAGACACACTGCAAAACAGGAGGACATCTTGCGGATCACATACCGCACAAAGTCCTGAGATTCAGAAAACAAAAACTTTGATACACCAGTTTTTGATAGAGTTTGATACTCCATATCTGGAATATGGAAAGAGCAGCTTGGTGTGTTGAGGGGTCTGGAATACTTTGGGAAGATACTCTTACATGCACTAATGGGATCCAGATTATTAAACTGTCAATACACCTCTGGGACCCAGGCACGTACCACAGATCTCTACACGCTGATGGGATCCTGGACACCTCAGGAGTTCTTGCGCACATCAGGAAGATGGCCAGTGTGCAGTGGGCAGGCAGCTTGGAGGCAGCGCCGCCCAGTGGTCCTAAGGAGCACAGCGGAAGATGCTAATTACATTGGCAGGGAGAGGGATTGAAGTTGAAGCCCCACCCGCGTTGTGCCGTCCACCTGCCGCACACGTGAGTGGACACCAGGGCCCGGTGAGGGCGGCTGCCCTGAGATGTGAATGACAGCGCCGCTCCGGATGGATTTGCAGGTTTTCCTGAGGTGAAGCACGTCCTCACTGTGACTCCTTCCTGGCGTCGGCCCTGCCGAAATCGGTCCCACAGAGAACTCGTGGCCTCACGGAAGCCCGCACAGGTGTGCAGCAGCTGCCCCTTAGGCAGAGGGAGATGACACTCAGCGTGCGTGGACAGACGAGCTGCACCTCGGGGTGTGCAGGGCTGGGCTCCTCAGGCCCCCGTGAGTGGGCAGCGCCAGGGCGCGCGCTGTGGGCAGCGCCACGTCTGCTGGCAGGCGCTGCGGAGACGCCTGGAGTGGGCGGCAGGCTGTGTGCTGCGCAGCCCCTCCGGCTCTCCCGTGTGCACTGTGGGCGTGATTGGATGGTCAGGGCCTCGGCTCCGCACCCCACAGCTCCCTGTCCCAGGCCTCCTAGGCTGGCTGCCAGACCTGCAGGTGCCTGCTGGGCCTGTGGGCAGGGGTGGGCGCCCCTGATGGTCTAGGACCTCCAGCAGGTGCCAGGCTGCCTCCCAGGCAGACAGGCAACCACAGGATAGACACGGAGCGGGCACAGGTCAGCTTCTTGGGTCTGGGCTGGGAGGAGGATGAGTTTACAGTCAGCCCCTGGGGTATGGTCAAACGAAGACGTGCAGAGCCCCCCGAAGCCAGGTGGGGGCAGCAGAGAGGAAGCTGAGCCCTCGTTTCCCGGCGCACGTGTCCGGCGCCGAGGCCGCCGCTCTCTCCCGGTGCCGCCCCGCCTCGCGCCGTGCGCCCCACAGGACGTGGTCGGCCACAGCCTCTGCTGCCCCGGCTGCAGGGCCCCTGGTGCTGCCACGCACGCTGCGCTGTGGGAGGCGGGAGCGGGTGTGACTGTCTCTGTCCCTGCAGACAGTACTACTGGTATGACGAGCGGGGGAAGAAGGTCAAGTGCACGGCCCCTCAGTACGTCGACTTTGTCATGAGCTCCGTGCAGAAGCTGGTGACTGATGAAGACGTGTTCCCCACAAAGTACGGTACGTCCCCTGCTGGTGGCACAGCCCGCCCTGAGTGGGCATCATTCTGGGGCTGGTACTGCTTGTCCTGCTGGGCGGGCCTGTGTGTAGGATGTAGCCAGGGGTAGGCGTGAGGGGTGACTCTGTCCTGTGCTTGGTACGCGGGGCCTGGGCTGTGGAGTGGGGGGTTTGTGGCCCCACACTGGGATCTGAGCCCGGGACAGCCGGCATGGCCCCTCGAGCCACCAGCTTTGCGGTGAGATGGTGCCCCCTGCCCGGTGCTCTGAGGCTGCCACGTCCAAGCCTGGCAGGGCCTGGGGGGCCTGGAGCAGCACAGGGCCCTGAGACTTGACCCACAGTCCAGGCTACACAAGAGCCCCGGAGTGCCCGTCAACAGGCTGGCACGGTGGAGGCAGCCAGCACAGCTCAGCAGCCACTGCCCCACTGAGCCAGGCCACAGGAGACCACAGCTTACGGGGCAGCACTCGAGCTCTTGCTGGGTGCGGAGGCCCTGGGGCCCCTTGGGCCTGCGGTCGGGGACCAGGCCCCCTCAGCCTGTGACACGCCGCCTCCCCCCAGGCAGAGAATTCCCCAGCTCCTTCGAGGCCCTGGTGAAGAAGATCTGCAAGCACCTGTTCCACGTGCTGGGCCACATCTACTGGGCCCACTTCAAGGAGACGCTGGCCCTGGAGCTGCACGGACACTTGAACACGCTGTACGTGCACTTCATCCTCTTCACCAGGGAGTTCAGCCTGCTCGACCCCAAAGAGACCGCCGTCATGGACGACCTCACCGAGGTGCTGTGCAGCAGTCCCGCTGGGGGCGGCGGCGGGGCCTGCGGGGCACAGAACCACGTGAAGGAGAGATGAGCCCAGGCTGGCCGAGTGCACGTGTGCAGAGAGACGGCGGCGTGTCTGCGTGTGCGCGCACGCCGGCGGCGGGGCCGAGGGCCGCCCACGCGTGAGCTCTCCGCGCCAGGGCCGCGGCGCACTCCTGGCTTCCCTGCGGGATGGACGAGGGCTGTGTGCGGCAGCGAGCGTGGGATTCATTCACTCGACACATCCATTGGACTGCGTTTGCATTTCTTACGTGCGGTTTCCTCTCTCGGGTCTTCTGCGCGGCCCTCCCTCCCGGGCCTTGACCGACGCACGCGGGCTGTGCCCTGCTGCGGGCTGGGGCTCATCCCGGAGGCCTCCCCTGGCCTCGCCCGGGCCCTGGCTCTTTGTGGCTCTGCGTGGGGCTGCGGGGGTGACCCACCTGGACCCACACCTGCTGCTTACTCTCGTCACCCCTTCCTGCTGCCCCAAAGCCCTGGCAAAGACCTGGGTGCACAGAGGCTGGGGCGAGGCCGGGCCGAAGCCCTGCTCAGAGGTGGAGCAGGCGGCAGAGGCAGAGGTCGCTTTAGTTCATCTGTCCAGTCGTAATAAACGGAATTCTCTCAGGTCAGACCCTGTGTGCGCCCCCAGCCCGGCCGCTCCCGCAGCGGGGAGGGCTGGGAGAGGGGCTGGCGCCTGCGCCTCCGGTGGCTCTGACCTCGCGTGGGTGCAGGGCAGCAGCTTGCCGTCGGCAGAGGTGGAGAGGAAGCGGGCCGGGACCCAGGCTGAAGACTGCGTGGCCCGCGGGCCGAGGTGAGCGGGGCCTGGGCGCGGCCCTGCTGCTGCCAGCTGGGTCCCCGCACGTGGCCTGAAGGCGGACCGCTGGTGCCAGGCCTCTGCGACAGGACCCTGCGGGCCAGAGCCTTGTGCTGCCTGCCGCCCGCGCTCTCCCGGCCTGCGCCTGGAGGCCCCGTCCCGCCCGCCTCCTCTGCGGCGCTCCGCAGCAGCCCCTTGCTCCTCCTGCTCCTGAGAAGTCCCCAGCTGTTGGCCCTGGAAAGCCCCAGGCACCCCGTCCTCGTAGCCTGGCCCTGCCTCGTCCAGCGTTCGGCGCCACCTTCCAGACCCTGAGGCCTCCTAAGCTCCTCCTCCTCTGAGGTGCCCGGGCCAGCCACAGGCCTGCTGACCCATCCTTGGGGTGCAGCCCACAGGGTGGCACGCGCCCCCACCCTGAGCGCTGCCTGCCACATGGCTCTGTGCCACAGACCCCTGAGTGGAGGCCTCGGGATGGATGGCCGTGGAACCTGACTCTGGCCTGTGCTGGTGGTGGTGCTGGGAGGGGTCTGTGGACGAGGGAGGACTGTCCTGGCAAGACAGTACTCCGCTTGCAGGGTAGGGGTTTGGGGCCTGGCCTGGCTGCCAGGGATTGTTGGTGAGGGCAGAGCACAGAGCAGGTAGCTAAGGCCTTCCCTGGGTGTCCGCGAGTCAGGCAACATGTCCAGCAGCAGCCGCGGCAGGTCCCCAGGGAGTGTCCAGGACCCGCACTGGCCCAACGGGAGAGCAGTCGGTCCCCAGACCCAGTGTCAGCCTGGTGGCTGGCCAGCGGGGCGAGGGCTGATGTAGCCTGGGGCCCTGGACAGTAAGCCCTCGGGACTGGCTTGCAGCTCTGTCCGCTGGACCTGCCTGCTGCAGGACCAAGTCCTGGCCAGCTCGGCTTCAGGGAAACCTTCCACCTGTGCCTCAGTCTCCCCGCCTGGGCAGGGAGGCGGCTGCAGGCAGCTCAGCCTCACGTGCACAACTGTGCCCTTCACCCCAGCAGGTGGTGCGGTGCCCCCACACCGTGCGAGGGCCCTTCCCACAGGAGGAGCACAGGCGGGGGGGGGGGGTTGCAGCCTGAGAAGGCGCCTGCTGTGCAGAGGACAGGCTGGCTGTGCCCTTCTAACTCCTGGAAATGCAAGGTAACAACACATCTTTTCTTCTAACCCACCAAGTTGGTGGGAGGTGCATCTGCAGAAATGAGGGCCGAGTTGAGTCCCACAAGCCAGGTGCTGCTTAGCAGAAGCCTGGAGATGGGGGTGTGGCCAGGAGATCTGGCAAGTGAGGCGGAGAAAGCACAGAGCCTCAACAGCTCGGCAGAGCGTGGCCTCAGCGCTCCAGCAAAGGCACGGCGGGGAGGATGCAGGCGTCCCGGGAACGCCTGGAGCAGGAGCGTTAGGGCGCGTCACTGCGGTCAGATGGTGCCCGTGGGCAGAGGCGCCGTGCGGTGTTAGGACCTGTGCTTACATAGTGCGAGGGAGGACGGGTCGGGGGGACGTGGTGCCTGGGAACCGGAGGCATCCGCCTGCCTGAGTTCTACAGCCTTGAGAGAAAACTGAGGGTCAGGCCAGATGGTCTTTGGCCAGTACCGAATCCACAGGACAGTTGTTGGAAGAGAAAGTGTGACCGTGTCCCTTCCTGTCCTAGCAGAAGCCGACGTGGAGAAGGTCTCCAGCATGGCACCAGGAGGGTGGCACCTGGGCCTCATGAGGTGCACAGTGTGGTAGACAGAGTCTGCAGGGCTCCCGAGGGTGCCAGAGGAGGGCACAGGCGGGATGCAGGGCCAGGCCCTCGCCCCGCCGGCAGGACACAGACCAGTCGAACAGTCCAGCCGGAAGCACTGGCCGCTTTCCCTAACAGGAGCCGCTGGCCACCGCGTACAGTGCATGGCACACCCGGGCTGCAGAGGGCGCGCGACCTGGTGGCGGCGGCAGTGGAGGGTCCCAGCCGGGCGTCCCAAACCTGCCTCCTGCGCGTGGCGCTGCAGCTCTGGGCTCCGGGCCGAGGTCTGAGCACGGAGAGGGCACAGCGCGGTGCTGTAATACCGCTGCCAGTGCGGGCTGTGGGGTGGCACGAGTGTGTCTTGCACGTGAGGGACGTGGCATGGACCCAGACAGAGCGGAGAGCTGGAACAGAGCCCTCGCGTGCCCGTCAGCCCTGCGTCCTGGTCCCTGGCAGCTGTTTGTGCGTGCTCGGCCCACGGGTGCAGAGCTCCAGGGGAAGGTCTCGACCTACTGACGGCCTAGGGCGACCAGGGTCCTGAGGGGGTGGGGACGGAGCAGGAAGAGGAGGTGGTGGCGCACGCCTTCATCCCAGCACTCGGGAGGCAGAGGCGGGAGGACTGCTGAGTTCCAGGCTTGCCTGGGCTACATAGTGAGCTCAGGGCCAGCCGGAACTACAAAGCGAGACCCTGTCTCAAAACAAAACAAAACAAAAACCAATATAAAATATAGAACAGGAAGAGGAGGAGCTTCTGGGACAGGCACCCTCAAGTGGGCATTCTGGCTCCAGTGCTAAGACGGGAAGCTGGGTGCTCACTTGTCATGGCAGCAGGACCGGACGCGTCTGTACTGTGGGCCACGGAGTGGCGCCTGGCTGATAGCCCAGCGAGATGACCTGGGTAAGCGCAGGGCCCAGCACCTGGGTGCAGAGACCCTCGCCATCCCTGCCACACCCGCCCTGCTCTGTCAGCAGGGCCTGCTCGCTTCCCCACAGGCGTCCTCTGCCTCTCAGGTGCCTCCCAGTGAGATCTGACCCGCTGCACCTGTGCTAGCCAGCAGGGCCACGTGGCACAGCTGGATCACCTGCCCAGCTGCCTGTCTGGCCCACCAGGCAGTGGCAGGCACGTACCCCAAATATGCCAGCACATGAGCCACCTGAGCCCAGGCCTGGGCCAGGAGGACACGCTCGAACGCGGCCACAGGCCCTCACTGCGCTTCTCTGTAGAGCACCGGCAGGTGCTCGGGGTCAGCACAGGCACTGACAGGCTTGGCTTGAGCTCGCTTTGGCTTCTTCCACCTGGAACTGAACACGTGGTGTCCACAGTGGGAAGACAGGACAAGGTCACTCCTGGCCCTGCTGTGGGCGCTCAGGCCTGCTGCCCACTGCTATGCAGGCCTCAAGTCCAAAGCTATTAGGGATGATGGCGGGGGAAATAGTCACTGGGAGTTGGGTACCAGCGACAGCTACTCACAGAAGTGTAGGGACCGGACCATAGGCCAAGGGGACTCTGCCCGTAGCCCACAGCCAGGACCCCAGAGCCCGCCATGTGCCTGGCTGTGCCCAGTGCCACATTTTTTCCCTGCACATTGAGCACCAGGGAGCTGGGCCAGCCCCCAGGGCCCCACTGGGCGGTCTCGCCATGCCCAGGCGCATACTCCGGCCTGCCCTGAGCCTGGCTGCAGAGTGCCCTGAGCCTGGGCAGTGCTCACCAGCGCCCTGCCCTGGAAACGCGGCTGCTCCCGGAGCCTCTGCTCGTCACAGGGGGTGAAGGACAGTCCGGCATCTGTCCCGCAGAGCTCAGGGATGCTGCAGACCCACAGGAGTGGGACAGCCCGCCAGACAGTCTGCGTGCTATGTGCGACACCGCCTTGCCCTCCAGGGCTGGCATGACAGCAGGGCCTCCCGCTCACCCACACAGGTCAGCTGAAAGTGGAACTTTGTAGACCCTGATGCGAGTTTGGAGGCTGCTACCACCAGGGCCTTCCGCAGTGGGGGTGCCCAGGGCTGCCCCCACTTCCAGGGCTGGCCCAGCATGTTGAGCTCTGCCCCTGGCCACCCAGACCCCCACACCAGCCTGTTTTCTTCAGCTGGTGGAGCCCGCTGGTCTCTGGGACAAGCTGTCTTAGGGAGCCCTGGGCCCTTCCCGTGCCCTCCACGCCCCCATGGAGACCTTGCATCGACTGTCTTTACGGAAGGAGTTTATTGTTCTGGGACCGAGCTGCTCACAGCTATCTGGCGGGTACACTGATGGGCTCGTCCGCTCCGTGGCTCGGCGTGAGTCCGCGTGTCAAAGTACAAAAGAGAAAGGCTAACGCGAGGTATTGCTTCGGTGTCCTCTGTCTCCGCGAGCCCTTCCCACCTGTGCTGCGTGGCTCTGCTGTTACAGGTGTTTGACTTTCTCTTAGGTATAGAAATCCAGGCCTGTGGCAGAGTTTAATGTAACAGAAGCATTAAGATCTGTACGCGAGGGGCGGCGGGGACACCCAAAGCAGAGTTTACGCTCACAGCAAAGGCATGCATGGGGCCTCCCGCGCTGCCCGTGCCTGCCAACGGGACAGGAGGACACAGCTTCCAGAGGTGGGTGCAGCCAGGCGAGCCTGGCCACTCAGGTGTGGGCAGGCGGCCCCATTGTGGACAGCAGGAACATGCCGCAGAGGCACGTGCCAACTGCTTCTGTCTTGTGATTTTTTTTAACTTTTTTTTTCATTTTAGTAGAAAAGACCCCGCCGTGTACCACCATCCACGTGTGAGGGAGCCTGCCCGGGGCCTCCTCCCACCCTCATCCTGGACACGGAGCCAGGAGCCAGGACAGCGCTCCCGCGCGGCGTCCTGCGCCCCCTTCCCCGGGCGCGCTGGGCCCGGCACGGGGCTGCTTCTGCGGACAGACGGCGCGACCTGGGCCGGGGCGCTCTGCACCGCCCTTTAAATACAGCTGTGTGTGTGTGTGCATATAGAAAGAACCAAGAGCGAGGAACCAAAACACAGACCTAGCCCTGCCCAGCGGCTCCCCCACCCCCGCACCCTTTTCCAAAAACAACGAAGAAAAAAGTTTATAAAAATATCTTGCAGGAATTCTTTGAAGTTTACAGTAGCTTGCCGGTGCTGCACCCACCAGCCGGCCCCTTGCTGCCCCAGCCCCCCGAGACTGTCCAGAGGGACCCTCGGCTCTGGACCCACCCTGCCCGAGACGGACGGACGGACGGACGGACGGACGGACAGCAGGAGCCCTGCTGTCCCTTCCCTGAACAGAGAATAGAGACATAAAGGAACTCAATAAATTAAAACAGCAAATAAATAATACTGATGTCAGCCCCGCCCCAGCCCGGCGGTGGGTGGCGTCCCCTCCGTCGGAAGGGCCAGGGGACCGGGCGCGCGCGCCCCAGCCCGGTGCACTGAGCGGATGGTGCAGAGGGCCCGGGCGGCCCGGGAGGCGCGGAGGCGGTCCGGCACGGGGGAGGGCGCTCCGCGCGGCGGCTTCACCCGCGCAGCCCAGCACGGCCCATCCGGGAGGCAGCGGCGGGCGTCCCTCGGGGTCCAGGCACGGGCAGTCCGGGCAGCGGGGCCGGACCCTCCTGCGCGGCCATGCGGGCTGCGGCGGCGGGCGGCGGGCGGCGGGCGGGAGGAGGGCGGGTCCGCAGCAGCTGCCTTCCGTCGGCCAGTGTCCGCGCGGAGCACAGAGCTGGCCTCGTGGAGGTGACGTGTTAGCTTTTCGGGACAATTCCTGGTATCAGAGCGGAAACAAGCGACGCCGTCAGAGGCCGGTAGAGACAGACCACGAGAAAGAAAAGAGCGGGCCCAGCGGCCCAGCCCACAGGCCGCGGCCGGCCGCTCTCCTGTCTTCCCAGCTCCGAGACAGTGGCTGGCGGCAGGGTGCCCGGTCCCCACGGGGCGGTGGGCAGCCGGGAGGGACTAGCGTCTGAGGCTGCTCGCGGCGGCCGCAGCCGTGTCCTGGCCCATCGGGAGCGCGGCGTCACCGAGGGGCCCGCGGGCACTCCGCTCGGCGGCTGTGCTGGGGGCCCGGGCCGCCCGCCCGTTCTTCTCGTCTGAAAAAAGTTGTTTAATTACGTCAAAGAAGTTACTCAATGGACTGCCTGGGTACACAGAACGGGAGACAAAAAGAGAGAAGAGAAGAACAGGGAGAGAGGGGGGAGGGAGGAGAGAGACGGAGAACAAATGAACAAGGGCCCTGGTGAGGGGGAGCCCACAGTCGAGCCGAGGGCGCGGGGCGGGGCGCAGGCAGGGCCTCCCGCACCGCCTCTCCCTCCCGCTCGGGCCGCCGGCCGGCCGGACCCAGACAGCAGTGAGAGCACCGGGCTGGCTGCGCCCTGGCGGGCGGGAGGGTGCACCACACTCCCCAGGGGCCCCAGCCTGCCCCGGCCAGCGTGGACAGCTCAGCAGACAGACAGATGGCGGATGGTGGACAGGCATGGAGGCGTGGCGGGAAGGTGGGGGCTGGGCACAGGGCAGGAGGACGGGGCAGAGACGGGCAGCCCTCCTGGGCCCGCGCTCACGGCAGGGTGCACACAGGACGCCCTCCCGCGGCCCGATCTACGTCTCGAGCGTGGGGCCCTCCTGTTCCTGCAGGACACGGCCAGCACCCTGCTCTGAGCTTATCCCCAGGCCCGTCCTGATCTGCAGGGATGGGGCCGGGCAGCTGGGAGGCTGAACTACCCAGGGTGCTCAGGACAGCCAAGGGGAGAGAGGCAGGCCGTGGGAGGGCAGTGGCGTGCCAGGATGCGGTGCCAGGTGAGCGTGAGGGGTTCTTACCACATTTGGAAAGCCGCCCCGTCATCATTTCCATACAGTTAGTAGTGTCTGGAGCACAGAATGGAGAGAGGGGGAGGGAGAGAGTGAAAAGGGGGCCTGGGGGGCGGGGCCGGCTCAGGGGCGGAGCCTGGACGGAGCCTGGACCTGGGGGCGCGGCACGGCTGGCAGGGAGGGCCCTGCCCCAGAGCCCCAGAGCCCCGGGTGACCGGGCGAGGCCGGGACGCCTGCCACATCTCTCCCGGCCGAAGACGGCGCGCAGTGCGGCCCTGGGTCGCCCCGCCACGCCCTCGGCCTCGGCCTGTCGCGGCCCTTCCTCGGCCGCATCTGGGAATGCTGGTGCCCGGCAGCGGCGTGTCTGCCGGCTGCTCCAGGCCTCCCGGGCTCTCCCCCAGGTCGGGCCCATCTGGTCGTGACCAGCTCCAGGAGGAGCCGGAGGGCTCTGGGCTGGGGCTGCTGGGCCGTGTCCGGGGTAGGATGCAGAGGGCGGGCCGGGACCACGCTGGTGGGAGCGGCTGGGCTCCGCCTCCCCAGCGCCCTGTCCTCGGACCCCTTGTCCCTGAGCCTCTGCTCCCTCTGCTCTGTGCTGGGCCCGGCCCAGGAGGCAGCGGCTGCCCCGGGCTGGCAGCACACCCTGCTGCAGGATGGCCGGCGGGCCTGGCTGCCTCTGCTGCCAGCCCTCGCCCTGGCGCAGCCCACCACCACGCGTGACAAGGGACACGTCGGGGACACAGCCACAGAGGATGGAATGAGGATGGAATGAGGAGGGTGCGAGGGGACCTCGGCGTCCCCCACACGACGGCGGCCCTGCGGGGCCGGGCTGGGAGGGGCCCTGAGGCCCAACCCACGGTGCCCACCGCTCTGGCCTCAGCACCCGGGCCCGAGCGGGCCGCCTCGGGACCCCGGCAGCCTTGCGCTGCAGCGCTCTGCGGTCGACTCAAGCAACACCCACAGCCCGTGCCGGTGCCCGCACGCGCCCATGCCGCTGCCCAGCAGGGCCCACGCGTGCGCCGCGCGCATCCCGGCCTGTCTTCCCGCTGCCGAGCAGCCGACGTCCCTGCTGTGCCGGGCCTCGCCGACCCTGCTTGGGCAGAGCTCAGGGCTGCACGAGCCCCGCCTCTCTCAGGGTGCCATGGCGTGGAGCCCCAGGGTGTATGGCCTCGGTCGCTACCCCACAGCCTGCTGGGGCCGTCTCCGTGTCCGGCCACCCGGTGCGGGGCCTTCTTGGGCCAGCCTGGCTCTCGCCCGAGGCCCTGCCGCAGCCCCGCCCGCCCCGGCCGGACAGCGGGCCGGACACCTTACCTGCCAGTGTCACAGGCTACTCTCGTAGCTGGTGGCCACCTTCTGGCCCTTAAGCCCAGCGCCCCAGCTCAGTCCTGGCGCTGGCGGGGGCGGTTCTACGGTGGACAAGAGGCGCCTTTCAGGGTACTGTGGCCGCCGCACCAGGGCCCTGCTCCCTGAGGGTGAGCCGCAGCCGGGCAGGGCCACCATCCCGGTCCTCGCACCTGACGGCGCCGCGCCGCGCATTAGCGCGGGAGCTGCGAGCCCCGCCTCACCTGCCAGATGCTGGGCTGACGGCTGCTCGTGCGGACTCAGCAGCTGGGCCTGGATGGTCTCCGCCACCCTCTTGAAGCGGCGGCTGGGTCCTGGGGGAGACGGGGGTCAGGGCCGGAACCGGGCTGCCCGAGCCCCGCCCGTGCCGCCCGCACTCACCTGAGAGCAGGGTGAAGGTGACGGAGTAGATGCCGTTCTCCTTCTGCGCCCCGCCGCCCTCCGTGTAGGTGATGTCCACCTGGAACTTGACGGGCTTCTGGAACACGGCCGGGCCCCCCGTGGCCTTGTACTCGGCCCGGAAGCTGGTCTGGGAGACGACGCTGTGGCTGAGGCTGGGGATCTGTGGGGCGTGCGGCGGTGGCTCAGGAGGGTGCAGACACCCGCGGGTGTCACTGGGAGGCCTGGGAGCCCCTGACGGGTCTCCCCGAGTCCTGGCCCACGCAGGGGCCCCAGTTAAAATGGCAGAAAGCAGATAGGGTCTCTGTCAGATCGGCCAGGGCCAGAGGCCCAGGGATGCAAGGTCGCCTGGGGTGCCGGTGGGAGGGGCTGAGGCAGCGCTGGGCTGCGCTGGCCACAGCGGTCTGCGGGGTCCCCCACCCCAGCCTGCGCCCTTACGGAGGCCCTGGCTGTGCAAGGCCAAGACACTTGTGGGAGCGGCTCGGACCCGCAGCATCCAGAGGCTGCCTCGTGCCCGTGCCCACCCCACAGCCAGTCCCCTGGCACCCTCCTCCAAGGCCACCAGTCCCCCGCCCCCGGAGCCCAGTGGGTGCATCCCCAGAGAAGGCGCAGGGACAGCGGGCGCTAGGCCGTGTGCCAGGCTCACCGACAGGAAGGCATGCACGATGTCAGCCTTGATGGAGCTCAGGGGCTTGTCTTTGATGACCACGAAGATCTGCTCCTCCTTCTCGAGGCTGATGAAGTTCCCGAACCAGGACTTCTTGGCTAGCCTGGGGGGAGCACGGGCGAGGTGACCACGGTGCTGACACTGACCCGCCCCAGCGCCGCGAACCCCCACTGCGTGCCCATCTTTCCTCTCGCACTCAGCGCCCCAACCCAAACCCTGAGTCCTCTTCCACGTTCCGTGCACCACCTCTCACCCTTCCTGTCCCCACCGACCCTAAGCCAGGCCCGTCCCTCCGTCTGGGGCCCTGAGTTCTGGGAGAGCCTTCTCTGCCCCACCCCGAGTGGCCCCCAGACTCATCCGTACGTGGTGTGCGTGGGCCAGGTGCTCCGCGGACTATGGGCCACACCCCGCAGTGGGGTGTCCCGAGGATAGCGACACGAACAGGGAGCCTGCTCAGAGCTCCCCACAGCCCTGGCCGGGGCTGACCACGTACAGGTCACTGGCTCGCTGAGTTCCCGCCGCCTTCCTGCTGCCCAGCTGGCCCCGCCCTGTCCCCCACCCCAGGCACCAAGCACTTGCGGCCTTCCCACAGGGCTGGCACTGGTGTCTGCAGCCTCAGCCTCCAGGCAGGGCGTGACCTTGGCGCGGCAATCCTGACCTGTTTCTAACAAGGAAGCCTGCGAGGCCATCTCGCCGACGGGCCCTCTCTCATTGGCCTACGAGGGCCTGGCCAGCCCAAGCCCTCGGACGCCTGGACAGCCCTTCCCCGGCCCAGCTGACACTGCACTCGGCCGTGAGCCTGAAGCAACCCGTGCGCACCGCCGGGGAGGACGGCCTCCTCTACTGGTGGGCGTGGCGCCCTCACACCACTGTGGGCGCTCAGGGCTCGGCAGGGGCCCACTCACGAGGGTGGGCACCGCTGTGGGTCCGGCCGGACCATCGCTCGGCAGCGCGGGCGGGGCCTGTCCCTGACCTTTCCGGAGCTTCGCTCAGCCCCTGCCCGCCCTGTGTCCCAGGAGCTGCCGCATCTCGGAGCAAGCGCTGTCTGGAAACCAGAGGAGGTTTCTGAGGCCCTCCCTGAGGAAGACAGGAACACGGCACCCCGACTTCCTGCTCTTGAGCCAGCAGTGTGGCTTCCGAGAGGCTATGACCGGAGGCCCCCGCAGCCGAGGGCCGCGCGCCCATGACGGAGCTCTGGTCCATGTGGCCAGGCCAGGCAGCAGCCAGGCCAGCTGCAGAGGTGCCAGCTGACACCCGCAGTGGCCGTAGAGCAGCAGTGACCTTGCCGGATCGGCCTCGTCCACCAAGAAGGGCCTGGCATTCTGCAGAGCCAGCCAGCTTCAGGTTCGCCAGAGATGGCCAGAGAGCAGGCCGTAAGGGGCAGCTCAGAGGCAGAGGGAGGAGGCCGACCTCCTAACTCAGGCCCGCCACAGCCCAGGCCGCCCTGAGCACCTGCAGGCGCGGGCCGGGCCGAGGGGCAGTCAGGGCCCTGGAGGCACAGGCCGCCTGCGTCTTATGCAGGGGAAGAAAAGCGCTGCCGTGGCTGCTCCCAGAGCCGCAAGTCCCAGGGTATTTCCGGCAGACTGGAAGCAGCACGCAGGCAGCGGCTGCGCGGCACGGTCGGCACACAGCCGGTGGCCCGAGGCCCTGGCTGCCAGCCAGCCGCAGGCGAGGCGTCCCTCTTGCTCCAAGCCCAGGGCCGCCGCTGCGCAGGCCGTGAGACTCTAGGTGGCTGCTGCTTCCTCGTGCGCAAGGCGCGGGCTCGCTCGGGGCCGCTGTGGAGTGTGCTTTGGACACCACCACGCCGATGCTGTCACCAAGGCCTGTGCCGGCAGGGACGCGGGCCCCTCCCAGGAGGAAAGCAGCACCTGCCTCGCCCATCCACTCCACCCACACCAGGCCCCGCCAGCCCCGCCTTCCCCAGCGCGTGTGCCCCACAGGCCTCAGCCACTCTGCTTCAGTGACGCGGGCTCCCTCTGCCACGGGCTCCGAACAACACTGGCCTTTCCTAAGAGGACCGGGGGGTAGGCAGAAGCTCTTGGGAAAAGCACCCCGAGGTGCTGCCCACTAGAAAGGGGCCCATCCCCCACACTGGCTCAGTGTCCAGGCACCAGGCAGCCTCACGCAGGGATCACTTACTCTGGGGAGGACTCCGGGGTCAGGTTGGACATTTCCTCAGGCGTCGGAACTGTCACAGGGAGGACAAGAAGAAAGCAGTGATCATTCCGACTCAGGCGGGGTGACCTCAGCCTCACAGCCACCGACCCTGGGGCTGTGGGCAGCTGTCCACTCCCTGGTGCTGAAGTCATGCTGCACCTGCTGGATCTGTGGCCGTCCCCCCCGGACCACACACCCTAACAGTTTGGGGATAGCCCTCAGCCGCCAGCAGAGCCCAGAGCACAGGACACCAGGGGGCTGGCCAAGCCCACACACCTAGACCTGGCTGCCACCTGGAGAAGGGCAGAAGGAGCCAGGCCCAACCCAGGGCACCAGCATCCTGGAGCAGGGGCAGTCCCTGCGGCTGTGGGCACAGTCCAACCAGGCAGCCTGGGCCCACACACTGACCCTGCAGTTTCCGGCGGTGGAAGCGAGGCGAGCCCAGGAAGCTGTTCTTGATGGAGTTGAGCCGCGTCCGCCAAGGCACCCCTCCAACACTGGGGCTGGACGGTGGCGTAGGGTTGGGCGTGCCAGCTGGACTCTCCTTTGGCGTGTGGACAGGCGTCCCCTTGGGGGTAGGGAGGGGACTGCCCCTCGGTGAGGGGTGAGGGGTCACCTGTATGGTGGGGATAGATTTGGTGTTCGGCTCGGTCTCAGAGGCCTCCAGGGCTGGGGGGTTGGGGAGCGAGGGCAGTGGGGGCCCCAGGCCAGGGCCAGACAGCTGGGCCTCTGTGCAGGCAGGTAGTGGGTTGGACTTGGTGCCCTGCAGCGGCTTGTCGGTCAGCTTGGCCTTGCGTGGCAAGGTCTGGGTCCTGGGGCTGGGCCGGGGGCTGGCCTGCGGAGTGAGTGTGTGTCCGGGCCTCAGGACGCTCCGACACGCTTCAGGCTCCACAGAGGTGGCCGGGGAGCAGGCCACAAGGGGCAGATCAGGGGGCAGAGGGGGCAGGACAAGCTTCCTAGCGGGCTGCGGGTGGGAAGGAGGGCGGGAGGTGACCCCGCGGTGCCAGCGCCCCCCCATGCACACACAGCATTCAGGGACCCAAGCAAGAGCAGTGAAGGCAGCCAGGGCCACGGGAGAACACACAACACACAAGAGGACAGACGACACAGAACAGAAGAACATGCAGTTAGCAAGAGCAGCCCAGCTGGCGTGGGGCCGGGCCCCCCCGCACCGTCCCCGGCGCGGCGCAGCCTGAGGGCGGCATGGGGCGGTCACTCACCCGCGGGCTGCTGAGGGGGCTCGTGGAGAGGCCTGAGGAGGCGCCGCTGATGGACCGGGACCTGGCGTGACGGAGCGGAGGGTGGTCACCGAGGCTGCCGGCGCCTCTCCCAGGGCACCTCAGACACCCGAGGGCTGGGCACGGTCTGCGAGCCCACGGGGCCCCTGAGCGAGTGCGGCACTGCCAAGCTTCTCCCGCCGAGCTTGCGTCAGTGCCCAGCTCGCACGGAGCTCCTGCCCATCGCGGATGCCATCAGAGTCCCCGGGCTTGGCACAAAAGACGCAGAGGGCTCGCAGCACAGCGCTCAGGTGTGTGGAGGGACAAAGGGACGAGGCCCGGGCCCGGCCTGCCAGCCCCAAGGCTGTGCCCGGGCTGGTGTGTGGGCCACAGCACAGGCCCAGCCCTCCACGCACGTCCACTGCAACTCACAGACACTGGGCAGCCCGCCCCTGCCCACTGCTGCCCTCTCCGCTGGAGGCCTGGCCTGTCCAGGGTGTCCCCTTCCATGGGGCCAGGTCTTGCTCCCACACCACAAGAAAGCCAGCGTCCCCGGTCCTCAGAAGAGGCCACGGCAGAGGCCACGGCAGCTGCCGAGAGGAGGCGGGGACGAGGAGAGACACTGCACAGCCCTTCCAGCCGGAGTCCAGCCTGCTGGGCAGCAGCTGTGGGCTCGGCACCCTGAGCACGCCGGGCCTATACCTGTGAGTGAGCCACGGCCACTCATCAGGGCCCCACCTCACTGCCAAGGGGGCAGGAGGTGGTGGAGACCAGTCCCCGCACGGTACCGAGCCCTGCCAGGTCGGGAGGTGGGGAGGCCACGCAGGAGCAGCAGGCAAGAGCAGTCAAGGCCCGCAGCCCGCCAAGCCCGCCAGGAGCTCGCCACGGGGCACAGGGACGTGCAGAGAAGCAGGGGATGGGGAGGGAGGCCTACGCTACGTCAGCTGAGACTCCGGACGGGAAGCGACACCCGGGGACAGCCAGGGTGGGCGCATCGGCAGGAGGCGGTGCACAGGAGGTGCGGGGTGCAGGTCAGGAGGGACAAGGCCAGGCCAGGTGGCCAGCACTGAGTGGGCAGAGTTCCTGCTGGGCACAGAGGCCCTGGCTGCACGGCCAGGGCCAGGCTGGCTACTCTGCTTCCACTGCAGCCCCTGTGAGCAGCACGGTTGCCCCAGCACACGAGCCACTGAGGCCCACTGGGATAGCTGGCCAACAGGAGCAGCTGTCTGAGGTCACATACTCGGCTCTCCCGGGGGCTGGCCACTGGCCACGCCCCGCCACCCCGCCCCTCCTCCCTGGCGCCCCCTGGCCCTGGACAGCGCCATTCCAAGAGAAGAGGGAAGCGAGCGTCGTGCTCAGCCCACCACCAGGCCCGCTCCGCTGCCTGGCCAGCAGGGCAGCACATCTGGGGCTGAAGGCTGGGGCGATAGGCAGGGTGTATACCTGTCTTCTGTGCTGAATTGGGGATGGGCTTCAGCGATATCCAGGCTTTTACTGAACATTGCTTTACTACAGCAGGAACAAAGCGAGAAAACAGAGTTACTGCCACACGCACGCAGGTCGGCTCTGGGCCCAGCTGCAGCCTGGGACCCGGCAGGACTGCACTTGGCTCTGGGTGAAGCGTGACCACCTGACCCCGGCCAGCGCGCAGAGCAGGGGCCAGCGAGACCTGCCGCCGCGGCAGCCTGCGGGTGGGGGCAGCCGGCGGGTCCTGCAGGGTGTCTAGCGCTCTCCACCAACCACCAGGATGCCCCCACCCCCATGGGTGGCCGGGCCGAGAGCGGAAGCGACTGAGGTGTGGTGGGGTGAGGCCTTCCAGAGACCCTGAGGAAGTGCCCAGCGCACACCCACAGCCGGAGGCTGGGGCAGAAGCCAGGGAGCCCGCGGAGCCCACAGGTGGGAAAGGCTGGGGAGGGACCGGTGGCCGGGGGAGCGGCACGTGGCTGCAGCGAGAGCCCCACATGCAGGACACTGAGGTTCAGGGTGCTGTGCTCAGGAAGCGCCCTTGCTGCCAGCCTAGTGCCAGAGCCGGGACGGGGCCACAGCTCCGAGGCAGGGGGCCAAGCCAGTCTCTCCCTCGAGGGCCTGGGCAGCCCGGGGTAGGGCAGTCTTATCTGACGGTTGCCCAGACGTGTCACGGGTCCTGTCCCGGTGCCCAGGCACCCGGCGGACAGAGTGCCAGTGGGGTTCCGGCCCCAGACGATGGAGCTAAGCGAAGACGGCCGGGGCTACTGAGCCTTCCCAGCCCCACACAGCCCAGACCTCGCCTGGGGAAGAGAGCCTGGGTCTCCCCAAGCCGTGCCCGGCACTGAGGCTGCCGGGGGCCTCTGAGCCCCGCCCAGCTCACGCCGACGCAGGCTCTGGGACGGGACGGCTTGCATCCGCCTTCACTCCTGACACCCACATCCCTGCCCACAGCACACCGCGGGCCACGCAGGAGGGGCCACGCACCAGGGAGATGAGCCTGCTGGCCCGACGGCTGGACATGGCCCAGACACACCACAGCCAGGCCGGCACAGGCCAGCTCAGTCCCCCTCAGTCCCCCTCACTCCCATTCAAACCTGGTCACCAGGCTCAGCACACCTCATTACAGCTCAATCCAGTTCAACCAAGCTCAGTCCAGCTCAGCCCAGTTCATTCCCGTTCAGTCTGGTTCAGTCTAGTCTAATCCACATCAGTCCATTTCAGTCGCGTTTACCCTAGCTCTGTCCAGTTCACTCCAGTACAATCTGTGTCATTTTGTTCAATCCAGCTCAGCCAGGTTCTGTCCAGTTCAATCCTGTTCAGTTCAGTTCAGCTCAATCCAGTTCAGTCTAACTCAGTCCATTTCAACCTAGTTCAGTCCAGTTCAAACCTGTTCAACCCAGCTCATTCCAGTTAAATCCAGGTCAGTCTACTCCATCCAACCCAGCTCAGCGCAGTTCAATGCAGTCCGGCCCAATACAGCCCAGCCCAGTCCCGTTCAGCCCAGGCAAGCCCAATCCAGTCCACTTAAGCCCCGCTCAGCCCGGTTCAGTCCAGCCCGGCTGGACCTGGGCAGCCCTGCCAGCCCATGCACCCCCACAGGTCCCCGCACAGCGCAGCCCGGCCCAGCCAGCAGCCCCGGCACGGAACCCAGGTCGAGGCAGATGCGAGAGCGTGTAAGAGGCCAGCACCGCCCCTCCTGGGAGCAGGAGGGAGGCACAGGCCTCGGGGCCGGGTACGTACCTCTGGCCATGCTGGGCCATCTCAATGGCTCGCCGGGCGGGCACCGGGGAGCCACCATCCGTCACACTGAGCACCTCCATGGACTTGCGCTCGGGCCGCCGCTTGCCATGCCGGTTCAGCATTGGGGAGTCCACGCGCTTCCGCGGAGGGTCTGGATGTAGGAGGGGAATCAGCGGGCGGCCAGAGAGGTGTGGGGTACGGGCCGGGTGGAGGCTGCGTACCTATCTCATTCCTGGGTGGCAGGTCCTCGTCTTCGTGGCTGGGGTACCTTTCTTTCCGGTCCAGCAGAAGGAAGTATATCATCTTCTCCTGGTTCTCCCTGTAGCAGCAGGAGCCAGCGGGAGGTTGGGACACGCTGTGCGCTGCTGGGCATCCGATCTGGCCACCGACAGGCCTCCCGCCCGGAGCCGTGCCCACCCGCCTGCCCGCCCGGCTTACTCCTCGGACAGCAGGTCCTGCAGCAGCTTGTTGCGGTCCCGGAAGCAGCCCAGCGAGTGCATGCTGTCCAGCACGTCCGGGTCGACGTCCTCCAGGCTGGGCAGCGAGCGGATCTGCACCTTGCGTGGGACGGGCTGCTCTGGCTCTGGCTCGTTCTTGCCCCCTCTGCGCAGAACAGGGCACAGCACCGCTCACCTGACCTGGCCTGGGGGGCGGGAGGGCGGGAGCCCTGCCCTTCCTGTGCTGGCCCTGGCCCAGCCCTGCAGCCCCGTCCTGCCACTCCAGGGCCGGCCACCCCCTTCCTAGCTGGCACTCCAGGCCGCAGCGGTAGGCAAAGCAAGAGTTAGTGCACAGAGAAGTTACTTACATATACCATATGTGTTTCTGAATGTGCTCTAGCTGCAAGGAAAGAGAAACGGGGAGTCGGCGCAGGGGCCGCGTTAGGAGGCAGGGCCGCGCACACAGCCCAGGCGACACTCTGCCCACCTCCCACAGGGCACAGGGCCACAGCCCGGGAGGGAGCGGAGCTGGTGACAGGCGGGTCCAGGCGGAGACGGAGGGGAGGAAGAGGCGGGGAGCACAGAGCCCCGGAGCCTGTGGGGCCTGAGCTGGGCACAGTGCTGATGAGTGCTCGGGCAGCCCTGCTAGGGCCTTTCCACCTGCTCGGGCAGCTCACTTCAGGGACACCCGGCTGCCTTTTCTGGGTATACCCTGCACCCCTGCTCAGTGCCCCAGAGTATGCAGGGGAGCCCCCAGGACCATAGCATCCCAAACCACACTCAGGCGCAGGCCTGCCACCCACCTAGCATGGGCCTTGTGCACAGCATGGGTACACACACTGCTAGGCACAAGTGCTCTGGCACATGCCTGCCCCCTGGCCCACACAGCTGTGCACACACACCTGGCGCACACCCATACCTGCACAACTGCCCCAGCACATACAACCTGGTCACAGGTCCTAGCATATGCACACTTACTCACACTCCCTGGCATGCACACGCCTGTGCACACGCACTGTGGCGAGGCTCACCGTGGTGATCACCATGGAATGCAACACCTAGCCGTGCCTACACACCCAGCAACACACTGGGCACACGCACGCTTGCATGCCACCACTCCTCCGAGGGCCCCGTGCATGGCAGGCGGCACCCTCTGGGTCCGGGGCGGGGCAGGCGGAGGGCACGCACCGTGAGGCGCCGCGCCGCGTCCACCTCGATCATGCCCCGCAGCAGGCTCTGGCAGTCCGGGGGGATGAAGTGCGGCATGTGGAACACGCCCCGCTTGACCTTCTCCAGCAGCTGCCGCAGGTTGTCATCGTCAAAGGGCAGCGCCCCCTACGGGCAGGCAGACAGCGTGAGGACGGCAGGCAGGCGCGGCCCGAGGGCGCAGAGCGGGCGGGGCGGCCCACTGGGAGGGGCGGTGCGGGCCTCACCACCAGCAGGGCGAACAGGATCACGCCGCAGCTCCACACGTCTGCTTTGCGCCCGTCGTACTTCTCCCCCTGCGGGCAGTGCCAGAGCAGGTGTTGGCAGGGCATGGGCCTGGGGCCCGGGGCAGAGGGGCTGAGAGCCGAAGGCGCAGGCGCAGGCCGGGGCTTGAAGGTGCCAGGGGTGGAGGCCAGACCTCGCCCGACGCAGTCAGGTCCGCCTCGCAGGAGGAGCCACGCAGGGCCCGCGGCTACTTACCCGGATCACCTCCGGGCACGCATAGTGAGGAGATCTGGGGGCAAAGGCGAGGGTCAGGGGACCGACTCGGTCCCTCCCCCGGCCCAGCCTCCCGCCTCCCCGGAGGGGCACGGGGGAAGCCGCGCTCCGGCAGAGCCCTGCACAACCCCAGCCGCGGGCTGCTCCCGCAGGGTGCGGAGGCCGGGGCTGTCGAGCCAGGGCCCGCTGCCCTCATCCAGACCCGGAGGGGCGCCCAGGCCCCAGCAGGGGCCAGGCCGTGGGCTGGGCACAGGGCCGGGCGGGGCGGAGCGGGGCGGGCGGGGCGCCACACACCCGCAGCTGGTCTCCAGCAGGCTGTCGCCGACCTGCAGGGACGCCATGCCGAAGTCCGCCACGCGGATGTTGTTCCTCTCGTCCAGCAGCAGGTTCTCAGGCTTCAGGTCCCTGTGGCTGGGGGAGGGGAGGCTGGCCAGGTCGTCCCCCCCACACCGGCCCTCTCCTGCCCCCGGGCCCAAGCCACCGGCTGGTGCAGCCCAGCCTGGTGACACCACGGACGGCCGCTTAGGTCGCCCCTGGCCGCCCTCCCGCTGGCCACCGGGCCCCGACCCATAGGGGAGCCCGGGCTGGGGCACCCGGCAGCGTGGGGGTCACGCGGGTGAGGATGTGCTCGCACCATATGGAGTGGCTGTGGCAGAAATCCAGGGCCGAGATGATTTGCCGGAAGAACTTTCGGGCCTCCTTGGGCGTCAGCCGCCCCTTCTTCACCAGGTAGTCAAACAGCTCCCCCCCAGACACGTGCTCTAGCACCAGGTACCTGTGGGGCACGGGCATCAGTGCCCTGGAGTAGGCTGCAGCCCAGGCTTCAGCCACAGTGCCAATGCAGTGCCTGCCCCTCGGGACGGAGGCCTCCTGGGACCAGCCTGTCCCTCCCCACCCGCTGGCCGTGGGGGTAGAAAAGGGGGCACATCTTCACTCAGCCTCGATGAGCTCTGGTGGCCCGGGAGTCAGGACCCCTGTGTCCTGTGCCCGCCACCGCCACACAGCTCCGGGACTGCCCGTGTCCCCAAGGAAGAGAAGGGGACCGAGGTCAGGGACTGACCCTGCCCCCGCTTCCCTGTCTACTGCCCACGGCAGTCTGGTGCCCAGAGACATCAGGGCATGGAAAGCAGACAGTGCGGCGGGCTGGGGCTCAGGGCCGCGCTGCACCCCTCACAGGGCTCCCTGCACCACAGCGGCCCAGCCCCGGGGGAGGCGACCTTGCGAGCAGCCCTCGCCCACCCAGAGGCACTTATCGAGGCCAGCTCCGAAGCTACAGCGTGGGCACTGGGGACCCGGGCCAGGCTGACAGGGCCAGGGGTGTGCTCAGCCACACTGGACGGTGCTGACCGCAGTCAGTGACCCCAGGGACCCCAAGGCCAGGAGGGAGCCCTGCGGGGGCAGCGCACCCGTGGGCCCTGGGGCCTCGGCCGTCCCGCCTCACGGCTCTGACCCCTGCGGGCCTCGGCTGGCAGAGCCGTGGTCTCGAGCACAGTGGCCTCCCTCGTACACACCCTCCCCGCCGTGCAGCGCCTGGGCCCAGACTGCACCGGCCCTGCCCCAGCTCTCCAGGCCCAGCAATACCTACAAATATTTTTTGTTTTCATAGACGTCATGCAGCTTCAAGACGTGTGGGTGCTCAATGAGCTTCAGGATGGCGATCTCGCGCTCCACCTGCCAGAGAGACACCGGGGCTCCATGGCCTGTGCACTCGGGGTCTGGCGCTGCACCCCCAGCACGGGGAGATGACGCTGGGGACGTCAGCTGCCTGGCCCGGCCCCACACAGGAGCAGGGTGGGTGTGCGGGGCCTGGGCCAGGTGCACGCGTGGTGGCGTGGCAGGCTGCAGGCAGGCGCTCCCAGTGCCCCACGGGGGGCAGAGACCCCAGAGCCGAGATGCCGGGGTCTCTCCCTCACCATACCTCCTGCTCCTGCCCCCACGGCTGAAAGTAATGGGGCCACCCGGTCCGTGGTGGGCACAAACTGGCACCTCACTAGCGGCTGCATACCAGGCCTTTGTCCTGTGTTGAGACTCTGCCCCCGGCATGCCCCTTCTGCGGCTACTGTAGTGGCCCCGGCACTGTGGGCAGCCAGGAGCCCTCGCCCTGGCACCCTCACCTTCATCAGCACAGACTCGCTGAGCTTCTCACGGTTGACGATCTTGATGGCGACTTTCTGGCACGTGACACAGTGGATGCCCAACTTCACGAGGCCTGTGGGGGACAGGCCTGGCTCAGACCCAGGCCAGCGGGGCCAGCAGCCCCTCCGGGAGGCCCGGGGCACCTGAGCCCCAGCAGCTGAGGCCTCGCTCCGCAGAGCCGCCGGCCCCGGGACAGCAGGGCGGGCAGCGCCACGCAGTCCTGTGGCCGCGGCCCCTCCACCCTGGGGGCGATGACCTCTGCCCAGGGCCCGCCCCGGCACTCCAGCTCCCTGCAGCGCCCGGCAGAGCCTCAGCCTCAGCCACAGGCCCAGCGGGAGCAGGCGGCGGGAGCCAGACCCCTCCCAGAGCCGCTCTGAACTCAGGAGGCCACCCGGGCTCGGGGGCTGGGACTGAGACACAGCACCTCCACGGCCAGCCTCCTACGTGGATCTGGACGCGAGCGACGCGCACGCCTGGGGCTCCTTGTCAGCGCGCGAGAACCCTGCGTCTCACACGCGAAGCAAACTTACTTCTGACGACCCGGGAAACGCACACAGCCACCCTCACCGTGCTTGTGTCGGGCGCTGCGTTCCTGGTCCCCTACCTGGCCGCAGCTCACGTCCTGCAGGCCTGGAGCTCAGCCACCTGCTCCTGGCCTGAGGCTGGCGGCCATCCCCCCGCTCTGTTTCCGCTGGACAACAGCCCCGAGGGTCCCCGGGGCTCCTGCCGCGGCCCAGTGGAGGAGCAGCTGGAGCCCGGGGAAGCTGCCCCCTCGCTGCCTTTGATCCACGCCAGGAGTGTGTGCAGAGCAGAGAGCTCCCGGAGGAGGGAGGGGGAAGCAGCCCCCACAATCCAGTGCCACTGGCCACTCGGGCACCATGAACTCCGCCAGCACGCAGCTGCTGCACTCGGCCCGGCCAAGAGGCCCCCAAGTACGGCTTGAAATTGTGGAAACAGCTGTGACAAAACTGAGTCCTGCGGACAAAGCCAGAGGCGGGACAGGAAGGGCACAGAGAGGAACCACAGCGGCTGGCGGGGAATGCGGCCCAGGCGACAAAGAGCCAGCCTCCACCCAGCATGGGACGAGGGCACGGCCACCGCGGGATGGTGCCCAGCCGCACCTGGGCCAGGTGGGCTCGGCCTCCGCCCGGTCTGAGCAGCTCAGGAAGCATGCCAGTGCTCACCCCTCGTAGCCACCTGCGGCGCTAGGGCCGTGGGATGCTGGTCTCGGCACAGGCACAGGCACACCCACACACGGACAAACGCCTCCGCACAACGCCGTGCACACGGACCTGTGTCCTGGGACGGGGCGGGCAGCCCTGGCCAACTCAGGGGCCAGATGCTGTAGGGACAGTGCTCTCGCCATCACTGCCAAGGTGGCCCAGGTTGGACAGCATCTCAGGCCGCGCCCTGTGTGAAGCCCACACCTTTCCCAGGAGGCCTGTGCTGGGCAGTCGGCTCTCCACGGGGCACAGGCACTCTCCCCAGAGGGGCGGGTCCCCACGGCGCCAGAAGCTGTGCCAGCTGCATCCTGGGGCTCAGGCTGCTCCTTCCTGGCCCCGCTCTGCCTTCACCTGGCCACCCACTTGCGCACCCTGCACAGCCAGAGCCCCACAGGCAGGTGCGGCCTGGGTGAAGCCTCTTACGGCCAAGCAGCAGCTCAGCCTGTGCCCTTCTGGCCCGCAGCAGCGAGGCCCCTGGGCTGGTGTCTGGTCCCGAGGTTCTGAGCCCTCCTGCCTGGCTGGGGCTCTGGGGTGCAGGCCTTGGCTTCCAGGCGGAGATCACACTACTCACCCACCCTCTGACTCACGGGGGCTCATTTTCCAATTGCGAGTTTATCTCTAATTGTCGTCTTTACACAAACACAGCTTCAAATCGAGAGGAAAGTAGAACATGTCACAGATAATTGTGGTGCAGGGCCCAGGCAACAACTGTGTGCTTCTGTGGAGAAGGGAGATGGGTGGCGAGAGCTGTCCCCACGCCAGGGGGTGGTCTGGGGCGGGACTGCTCCCTGGTCTGTCCTCCCGATGGGCCCCGCCAGGACCTCAGGGCCTGAGCCCAGTGCGTGGAGCGGCTCAGCACAGCCGCCCTGCTCCAGGGCCCTGGGGCTCCTGCCACCCCAGAGTGTCTTGCTGCCTCGATGCCTGCTCCTGCCACAGGGCAGGCCAGCGGCTTCCGGTCTGGGAGAGACGCTGCTGCTGGCACTGGAGGTGGGGCTGGTGCTGGGGCCCAGGGACCAGAGCGTGGGCCCCGGGCCTGAGCCGCCACAGCCTCTTCCGGAGCGTCTTGGTGGCCTGCTGCCTCAGCTGCCCCTGGCTGACTGACCCGTGGCTGGCAGGAAGCCTCCCCACACAGGGCACAGGGCACAGTCCAGGCCTGATTCCTGTCCCTAGCCCCCAGCCAGGAAGGGGCTCTTCCCTTCGTGCAGGCAGCAAGCTTCCAGCCCTAGGCCAGGCTGGTCTGCTACAGCCTTGGAGGGGTGAAGCGGCCTTTGGCCTCCCGAGGGGTCACCACAGTCTTCATCTTTGCCATAACCACCCTCCGCATGCACTCAGACTCTGCGTGCCCCACACGCAGTGCCCACCCAGGCCCTGCCCTCCTGCCTGGGGGCACTGAGCCACCAGCCCATGGGGGCTCCCCACCATTCCCTGGCCAGACACGAGAGTATGGAGATGGACGCGGTCAGCTGCTCCATCGCCCAAAGGTCCAAGCTCAAGACACAGTGTGGGGGGGCTGGGCTAGCTGGGAACAGGGGCCGCTGTCCTCGGTGCTGAAAGCCAGCTGGGGACAGGTGACCTGCAGGCCTGGGACAGGGATGCAGTATGTGAGGCACAGAGGGGCCTCTCACAGCACTGGGACCCCTGAGTCTGGCGAGTGGCCAGTAGGTTCCTTGTGGACGAGGGAGGAGCCCTACATGCCTGATGCCTCCCCTGGGCAGCTGACAGCTGCTGTCCTCCACTGTGCAGAGCTGGCCAGAGGTGCAGGGAACCTGCCACCCAAGGGGCTCGAGTCCCCCGTGCCTACCCAGTGGTGACCCCTGCCTCAGGGGCCTGGCAGCCCTTACCCCGGGCAGCCCCTCCTGGCCCAGCCCCAGGGATGGGCAGGCAGGCAGTGACCCACTTTCCCGGAGCCCGGCCACCATGTGGGTGTGGAGGCAGCACTGCTGGCTCCCTGGGGCTGCGTGGGCTGCAGGGGGACTGTATGACGCTGGCTATTTGGAGAAGTGAATCTGCAATGCGGAGCCCTGCTGCTACCCTGACTGCCCAGGGTGGTGACGAGAAAGGGCGGGCGAGATGTAGTGGGTACCTGCAAGGCCGAGCCTCCCCACAGGGCAGCCAGACCCTACTCCCAGCCCTAGGCCTAACAGGAGCATCACTGAGGACAGCCACCCCAGGCGTGCAGGCTGCCAGCCACAATGCCTCAGCCCCACTGCCAACCCTAGCCAGAGCCAAGCTAAGCCCTTGGCAGGCAGCAAGCCAGGGCCTGTGCAAGCCCATCTGGGGAGGGGCAGCCCCTCTGCATGATCCCCTTCCGGCCAGGGGACCTCAGGGGGCCACAAGTTCTGCCCTAGGTTCCTTTTTGGGGGTTTTTGTCTTGTTGAGATACTATGTAGCTCAGGCTGAACTCATGGCAATCCTCCTGCCTCTGCCTTCCTGATCGCTGGGATCACAGGCATGCACCACCATGCCCAGCTTGCCCTAGGCCCCTGACCCCAGGCATGTGCTGTCATAGTGCAGGGGCTGCTCCCTAACCCTCCCCCATCCCTCGTCTCCTGACAGCCCTTTCCACAGCTGGAGTATGGGGCAGAGGGTGGAAGGGTAGAGGGCATGAGCTGCTGGCAGGGGCGCTAGTGTGGGAAGGTGGCAGCAGCTCAGCTGGCCAGGGCCCTCCTGGGCATGAAGCAGTGGATGAGGCTTCTTCTAGAGGAGCACGGTACCATACCCAACTCTGGAAAGCCAGGAAAGTCTCGTGGCTGGGTCCCTGCCCGTCCCACGGGGCCCCCCACGCTGCCTCCCAGGGCACCAAGAGTGGAGGTGGGCCGTGGCCCCGGTGAGATTTGGGCCAGAGTGCCCTCCCCTCCTCAGACTCCAAGGGCAGGCACAGGAGCTGCCAGGCACCTACCACGGGGATGGGGAGCCTCGAGGTGGCCCAAGGTGCATCCACATCTGCACACCCAGAACCAAGGATGGGCCTCTGAGGGGTCACTAAGCCATGATGTCCACGTGGGATCATCCAGACTTCAGGATGCCGGGGACGGCCGAGCCCTAGAGCCCAAGAGAGGGCCCAACCCTGGCCACACCTCACAGTGGGGCCTCAGGCCTGGGGACAGCATCAGTGCCGGTCACGCGGCCCAGAGGAGCTGGTGGATACACTCGCCACGCCCTACGCGTGTCCCTTCCCGTGACCACAAGCCAACACCTCTCTACATCAGTCCCGAGGGCAGTGAGGGCACCGACCAAGCAGCAGGCACGTCTGGCCGCAGGTCAATGCCTGGCATGGCCAGGCCTCAGGCTCTCAGGCACCTTCCCTCTATGCTCACGAAACTCAAGATGGAGAAACCGAGCCGTGTCCGGGTGGGCAGGGCCCCACTGCAGACAGTGCTGGGGCCCGTGAGGCACAGAGCAAAGAGCAGCGGAGCTGAAGGGCGGAGGGGATGGCACCCTCTCCCCACGCAGCTGCCACCCCCGCAGGAGAGGCGCCCGCCTCCCAGCTTAAACCAGCCAAGCCACAAACATCGCCACAACCTATGTCGCAGCCCACCCAGCCCTGCTCCTGCCCGCACCCCGCACGGCGTGGAGGCAGGAGGATTGCCATGAGTTCAGCCCGAGCTACATAAGCCCGGGCATGGCGGGAGAGCCCAGAGGAAGCGGGAGGACTGGGAGCAGGCCCCGCCCACCCTGCTGCAGCCCAGGTGGACAGGCCACGCACAGCTGGAGTCCACCCCAGGCCAGGGGCCCAGTCAGGACGCAGACCAGCTCCCCGCTCCTGAGGGCAGCCTGCCGGCTACAGGGCTCTTCCAGCCTAGAGCACCTGGAAAACCCAGGCCTCAGTGCACAGGCTGCAGACCTGTCACCATCCCAGGGCGCAGCACAGAGCGCCGTGGCCCGGGGCACACGCGGCCCACCTGGCCATCACGGAAGCACACGTGCGCATGCACATGGCACTTCCTGGGTCTCCTGGAGACCAGCGCCCGGCGCCCTGTCGAGGGAGGCACCCGCTTCATCTGTGCCATGGCCTCAGGACACGGGAAAAGCTGAGGCTCGGCAGCAGCAGGGACCTGCTCCTCACCAGGACACACGGCCACGGCAGCTGAGGCACTCAGAAGCGCTCCAGGGCCGTAGACGCAGGAAGCCTGAGGGGGCACACCCCCAGCAGCAGCAGGGCCTGCGACGCCCTGCCGGTGGGCGTCAGTCTGGTGACGCTGAGGAAGCACCAGGATGTGGCCGGCGTCCTCCCCACCGTCCTGAGACTGGCGGAAGCCGGTGGGCACAGGGCAGCTGGAGAGAAAGGAACCATCCGCACCCCGGGGCACTGAGACCCCCACAGCTCCCTGTGAGGGGCAGCCCCGCCGGGCCAGGACGAAGGCACAGCCTCGCCCGGGGCGCCTCCCGCGGGGCCTCCGCACTCAGGGGAGACTGGACCCCACCTCCAGGAAACACCTAGGACCAGGCTGGACAAAGACCTCAAGGCTCCCACTGCCCGTCTCCTACAGGCAGGAGGTGGCAGTCCGGGGGCCTACCTCACGCCACGGGAAGCATTTCTTAGGTTCAATCCACGAACATGACACAGCGCGGTCGTGGGATGGGTAACCCAAAGGCAACTGAGGCAGCTGCCCTCAAAGGGGGTCCAGGGAGCAGGCCCTCAGCAGGAGGCAACGCTACTCCATGACTCAAAAGTCAGAGGACACCATGGGCTCCACGGCGTGGCCGTATCTGCTGACCCGCCCTGCAGTGGAAACTGAGGCAGATTTCACGAATACCCAGGGGTTTCCAAAGCAAATGTGTCTGCTTCCCACCTCCACGTGTCCCTCGATGCACAGCTGGCACCCTGGGTGGCAGCGTTCAGCCAAGAGCCCCCGTCATGCGACAGAACAGCCTGGGCCTCGTGGCTGCAGGCCCAGGCCCCAGGGGTCGGTGCCCTGGAGCACAGTGAAGAAGTAACATGGGAAGCACCGTGGCCACAGTGTGGCTGGAGGCCAGAGACCCAGCACACGTGTCGGATGGACAGACAGAAGGGACACTCGGGCAGATGCAGTGTGAACGCACCGGCAGCTGTGGCTCGAAGGCGAGCGCTCGAGGGCCAGAGAAGCGGCCGCGGGCAGACGGCCCGTCACGGACACACAGGCGCACAGATGCCAGGCCCGGTCCCGGCCCTCCCAAGCCCACAAGCCGGCCTCGGACTGGCCCATGGGCACGACCCCCGCCGAGGACAGAGCTGCAGCCATGAGATCTGTGCTGTTTCCCCGCCTCACACCTCCCACACCGGACCCGGCAACTGGGGTCCCCCTCCTGAAGCCCCTCTGGAGACCAGCTGCTCACGACAGGCTGGGCTTCAGGGCACAGGGCAGCCTGTGCCCCAGCCCGGCCCTGGGGCTGCCATACTCCCTGTGCCTCCCAGAGCTGCGCGGGTCCAGCCAGAGGCCTGGGAGACAGGCAGGGTTTGAATTTGGGGCAGCTGCAGGCCAAGCCCAAGGTCACTCCCGATGCCCGCCCTGCCACAGGCACAGGGCAGGGGTGACAGGGAAGCCCGGCGTCCCACGCCTGGCACGGTAGCAGTGACCCTGTGACTTGTTTCCTGCAGGAGGCGAGGGCTGAGGACCAGGCTCCCCTCGCCCAGCATGGTCCCAAGCCCCAGATGAGGATGCCCACCGTCCTTCGGACTGTCACTGCCAGGCCTTGACCCCCAGGGGCCAGGCCCTCTTGGGGGCAGTGGGGCTCCGGGAGGGCGGTGGCAGGCTGGAGATGCCCTTGCCGACCTCAGGCCTGGAGACCCCACAGAACACAGTCCTTCCCCGAAGGTGTGCGGGGCCAGGCCACCTCCCAGCCCGATGCAGCGCGTCGGCGGCCACCGCGAGGGCCCGAAACCCCACCCCATCTCCAGAGAATGAGCTCTCAGGGGAAACTGGGCCCATGACGCAGGGAGAGCACATGGGGCCGTGCCCTGTGGGAGCGCAGGTGAGCTCCCCGACGCCTGCAGCCCCGCAGAGACTGGGCCACACGTGTGCCGCCTGGATGGGCCCCTTGGACCAGAGCAGATCCCCCGGGCCATGAGCATCCAGGGGGCTGTACTTGGGAGTGTGGCCAGGTGGCACTGGCACAGCCTGGCACAGCTGGGCAGGACCTTCAGCTGGGTGCCCATCTGCCTCCAGGTGGGCACTGTGGTCAGCAGCTGCACAGGGGCAAGGCTGGCGACCACGATCCTCCAGCCAGAGCACAGCCCCTTCCGGAAGCGGAAGCGAGGGACACAGTAAAGAGCAGCTCAGATCCCCCGTGGAGCAGCCTCCCACCCGGCAGCCCTGGGGCCCTGGAGAGGAGGAGCCATCCTATCCGGAGCCCCACCCTGGGCCCCGGGGATCCCAGGACTCCAAACTCCAGCACCTCACACAAAGCCCTCCCTCCCCTCTTTCCTGCCAAACCGCTATCTATTGCCATGGCAACAGGAACAGAGCAGGCAGGCAGCATCTGTGGCTCCCACCCCCTCTGTCCTTCCAGCCCCTGCACTGGGCATCAGCCCCGCCAGTCACACCCGCCCGGCCAGAGACTGCTGGCACTCGGCACTCGCATCTCTCCCACCGCCCCACGGCGCTGGCTGCTTCCTGGCCTGTCTCTGCCGACCCCAGGGAAAGCGTCCTGCAAGGTCCAGCCATCCGGGGTTCGTCCTGATGCAGCAGGGTCCTGGCTGGGGTGGCCCGCTCACCACCCCCAGGCTCAGGGCCAGGCAGGGCCTCCAGGTAACCCCGCACCTGCAGCCTAGAGGCCAGACCCCAGCCCGGAGTCAGGACAGCTCGTGCAGGGGCCCCTCAGGAGAGGCCCCCAGCCTCCCCGCTCCCCGTCCGGGGCACAGGGATGGGAACGGGACGGGAGTGAGCAGCACACACCCCTGCGCTGTGCCCAGCCTGCCCCAGTCCCCACGGCTGGGCCACGTGGCACCACGCTCCCCGAGGCCCGGGGATCAGGCATCACGTTGGATGCCACAAATGGGTCTCTGCGGTTGGACGCAGTGGTGCGAAGCCAGGGCAACACCTCAGGTCCTCCCTCTCCTCCAATCACGTGAGGGCTGCTCTGCTCTCCCCCGCAGGGCTGGCGCGGCCGGGGAGCAGGTGCTGAGCCCGAGCTGCCGCGGTGACCAGGCTCGGGACCCTCCAGGAGACAAGCAGACTGGGGCGCGGAGGAGCTGTCCCCCTGGGGTCAGGGACCAGGACTCCCCGGGCTCACTTCTGCGTGGACAGCACCCTGCAGCCCAGGCCCGGGGTGGGGTGGCTGAGCGCTGGGCTGGCAGGACAGAGGTGCCGAGGGGACCCAAGGGGCCCAGCAGACGCGTCTTCCTCCCCGCCCCCATTGTGCTCCGGGCTGCGGTTGCTTCCTCCCGCTCAGCACCTGCCAGACCCCACCCCTTCAGGGCCCCGGATGGGGGTGGGTTGCCATGGTGACAAGGTTGGGGATGCCTTCCTTGGGAAGCCCCAGGGAGCCTCGCCTGTCATCCCACATGAAGGCAGACTCGGCGTGCAGATTTGCACGCCTGGGCCTAAATATACACACAGGCCTGTGTACGCGTGCGCACACACACAGACACACACACACACACAGAGGCCTGTGCACGTAGACACGCACACACAGAGGCCTATACACATATCCACACACACACAGACCTATACACACGCACAAGCCTGCACACACATGCCCATGCACACCCAGATTTTACACAGAGACCTGCACACATATAGGCCTCCACATATACAAAGGGACACACAGCCTGCAAACGTGTACAGACTCGCACACACCCTCGTGCCCACCCTGTGACAGAGGACACCCGCTCCCCAAGTCCTGGGCCTCCGGGGGCCCTGCCCCTCCCCCGGGCTGTGACAGCTCAGGGCCGCTGGCCCGGCTGCAGCTCACTCCCTCCGCGGGCCCTGCGGGTCCTCCACAGGCACGCGGCCCGGCCTGGCCCGGGCCCCCAGAGTCTCGGGGTGGGCCTCCAGCGGCAGAAAGGTCCTCGCCTTTCTTCCATCGGCAACACCTCTGGCCACTGCTGCGATGGCCCAGCACCCTTCACCCGGCTTGGAGGCCTAAACCCGCTCGCCACGGGCTGATGGACTGGCCGTGGTGCCAGGCCTATTACAAGCGTCAGTATAGCCAGGACTAGGGCAGCCGCAGGTCTGAGCCGAGCGGGGTGTGGGAAGCTCTGGGTGCAGGGCTCCTGGAGACAGGTGGGCAGGGCAGGCCCACTCCGGGCTGTGTCTAGACCCATGACAGCAGCCTGCGCGCACAGGCGGGCAAGGGAAGCCAGGCAGCGCTCCGGCTCCGGCTGAGGGGGGAAGCCCACAGCAGCACCTGCCATTCCTTGCCCGGCCTGGGCTGGCCAAAGGCCAAGGCAGGGTAGCCTGGCACCACCACCTCCACGGCCTCCGCAGAGGAAGCAATTTCCTGGGGGATCGGGAGGGACGACAGACAGACACACGCCCTGTACAACCCTGGCAGGAGGCTGTGGAGGGCCACAAGGGCCCGCACCACAGGGTGTGTGCTGGCCGGAGGCTGCGAGGTAATCTCCACCGGGGTAATAATAGAATCTGCTTAGTGGGCAGCGGGCAGGAAGGACAGGGAGGAGGACAGAGCCTGCTGCCCAGATGTAAGCAACCATCCCGAGCACCACGGAGCCGTGGCCACACCCAGACCCAGAGGGGCCCATCCTGGCCACCTCTCCTGTGCAGGTCAGCACCAGGCTGGTGGTCTCCCTGCTCCGTGCACTCTCGCCCACCCCACCTGCCTTCCTCAGTGCTGGACACAAGCTAGACACCACCAGCCCTGTCCCAGCACCAGGAGGGACCCCAGGCGGCACTCGGCCCTGACAGCCAGCAGTACAGGAGATGGGGCAGAGGGCTTGGGGCCAGGGCACGCAGGGGCACAGTATGCTAGAGGTGGGGTGATCCCAGCCATAGAGTGATGCCCGTACTGGCAGCCTCACAGGACAGCTGGGCCTGGCAGGAGACACTGCATCCCGATGGCTCACCACCCAACCTGACTGCTGCTCATACTTCACGGGCCAAAGAGAAACCATCCGTGCCATGCAGCGGCAAGAACAGAGATGCCCACCCCACGGGGCCAGGACGTGTCACGGCCTGGGTTCTTCCATGACCCATGAGCTCCTGGGAAAGGCCGTGAGCCCAGCACTGGGGTGAACAGGGCCAGGCACCGCTCCCCATCCCTGACCCAGGCTGAGTCTTCACCCCCATTCCCAGCCCCCAGCCTGCTCCCCTGACCCTCAGGGTGCCACAGACTGTGGAGCCAGGAGGCCGCCTGGATGGCTGGACGCACAGAGCAGGGCCCGAGTCATCACACAGCAGGGCCCGGGCTCCAGGCGGGGAGGGCTCTGGGTGCCCAGGACTGACAAGACTTCTTGCAACTGCTGGCCACCCCCAAGGTAGCAGAGGCTTGGAAGCCGGGTGGGGGCCCTGCAAGGACCCCATGGGTCACAGAGCCCCAGCAGCACGGGGAGTGTGCCCAGGGCTGCCAGGCACTCCCAGGGCC
Organism: Thryonomys swinderianus; assembly: GCA_004025085.1. Taxonomy (NCBI): domain Eukaryota; kingdom Metazoa; phylum Chordata; class Mammalia; order Rodentia; family Thryonomyidae; genus Thryonomys; species Thryonomys swinderianus. The sequence continues at coordinate 125,909 of PVIC010000050.1, forward strand.
CAGTCCCAAGACGGACTCTCATAGAGAGGGGGAACACCCTTCTGCAGGGAGAAGACTACAGGAACAGATGGGTCCACGGCCCTGGGGGTGCGGTGTGTCCCCCCTTCCTGAGTGGACAGGGCTGGAGCCTGGGTGCCCCGTCCCTGGGGCAGAGCCGGCGGACAGGATCCCAGGCCCCATCAGAGAGGGACTAGCACCCAAGAGCCATGGGAAAAGATGGCCAGTCATCTCAGGACCCAAAGAGTCCCCCTGCCATGACTGTCACCTCAGCACCCATGAACCCACGACCAGCCCATGAGCCAGGGCTGTTGCCGACCTGGCCCAAGCTGGAGCAAGTGGCCACCATCCTTCCTCGAGGGTGTTCCTTGAGGAAGCTGCTCCTGGCCCCACTGACCAGCAGGCCCGGTGCACTTCTATACACAGCTGCCAGGCACCGCAGCACACAGTGCCTGGGCCACAGAGTTGGCACGGGGAGAGCAGAGTGCTGGTGCAGACCTGGGTTCAAGCATCCCTGTCCCCCCTGCAGCCCCAGCCAGGCCCCAAGGAGTCCTCCCCAGGATGACAGTAACTTCCACTCACCCCACACCCACGTGCCAGACACAACAACACCCATCTGCAGCGCCCCACACAAAGCCTGTGACTGTCTGGGTCCAGATTCCCAGGGATCAGGGTTCAGAGCTACAAACCTGCAGCCAGGTGACCCAGAAACCAGCCCTGACAGCTCAGGGCCTCCCAGCCTCCTGTGTAGGACAGAGCCGGACCCCAAGCCCCTCCCCAGAGAGCAGTGGCTTCTTGCCCTGTCAGGCTCAGCCAAGCCTCAGCTCTGAGGGCCGCAGGCACAGCCCCTCACAAGCAGGGCCCACCAGGAGCTGGCCTGCACTGGCCAGGGCCAGGGCCAGGGTCAGGGCCAGGGCTGTGCGGGACGCAAGCAGGCAGCCCATGAAGACACCAGTGGCCCCCAGCCTCTGTGTCTCTCCTTGACCAGAAGGTGGGATCCAGGCGGGCAGCCCCCAACTCAGCCCCCAGCCACCCTTAGTCCAAGCCCTGTCCACCCTGCGGCCACCCCAAACCCACCTCCCACACTGCTATATGCCATCTAGCCTGGGGCCATGAAAGCCCCAAACGCCAGGGGACAGACATCACGGCTGGGTGCACCACAGCCTGGCCTTGATGTCTCCCGGTCGGAGGAACGCAGGGCCGGGGCCAACATCAGGGTCCACTGTGATAGCGGCCGTTCTCCCACGCAGCCAGGCCCGCGTCCAGCACACAGAAGGCCCAGGCAGTTCCCGCCTCCCCTTCCTCAGCATGGAGCCCAGGCTGCTGGAGAGGGACAGGCCTGGCTCCACCCAGGACCCCAAGGCGTCACGCTGCTCTCCCAGCAGCACAGGGGTGCGATACGCGTCTTCAGCACAGCCCTGCTGGACAGCTCCGGGCCTTCCAGGACTCACTGGGTCTGAGCAGTCTGCAGGGCGGTCCGCAGTGCACAGCCTCACGGGGCCTTCCCTGCATGGCGGGTGGGGGTTGGGAAGGGTAGGGGGCCGTGGGCTCTCGGTATGAGGGTGCAGGAGTCCAGGCATGAGCTCAGGCAGGTGGCCCCACAGCCCCATGCCATGCAGTGCAGAGAGGTGAGTGGCCCACTCTTCCAGGCTGCCACAGTCCTGGTGGGACTGACACACATGCCCATGTATCAGAAATCCTGTGCACCATGTGTGATTCCTCCACACGAGAGGCAGGTAGAAACCCCAAAGTAGATGCCCTCAGGCCCGCATGCAGGTGCTCACAGGTGAGTCAGCCTGGAGCTCCAGGGCCAGGAGTAGGGGGCCCAGGCAAAGGGGCCCGGGGTTGACCCAGGGAGCCCTGCCCCTAGAGGCAGAAGCTTTGCCTGGAGCCTGGAGGCAGGGGGAGCTAGAGGATTCGCCAGCGCTGCCCCAGCAACCAGCCAGCGCTGCCCCACGGGGCCCATGCTGAGGCCCAGCACTGGGGAGGCAGGAGGAAGTCCTCAGACCCAAGCACATCCAGCTGCCTGGCCCTGTGCTCACTCATCTGCACTGTACCCTGGCCAGAGGTTGGCACAGGGCCAGCACAGCCAGTGCCATGGGCAGCTCACCTCCGCAGCACCCATGCTTTCTGGAGTAGCAGAGACCCTACCCCATGGTAGGGCTAAAATAAGCCTGATCCCACCACAGCTGTCTGTCCCCACTGAGACGGGCAGGACCGGTCCTGCCTGTGATGCCCAGCCTAGTGCTGGCAGTGTGAAGGGCCCACCCTCAGCATTCTGTGGACTCAAGGTGGCATCTGCAGCTGCCACACTCAGGGCCAGGGGTCAAGAAAGAGGTGGCCTCCTGGTGGGGCTGGCCAGCGTCAGTTGCAAAACAGAGACCTGCAGTCCCCCCAGAGGCAGGCCCCAGTGATCAGGCCCAGGGCTGGTGGGCACCAGGGACACTGAGGAGGAAGGCAGTCAGGCCCCTGTGCCCCTGGGCAGCAGTGTGCAGACATAGGAATAAAGCCCCCCAAGTGAGAATCCAGTGTCTGGGGATTCCCGCCCATGTTGAGAGACCAGGAACAGCACCGTGGTTCCCAACACCAGTACAGCCCGGGACTCACTTCTGAATGACAAGGCCGAGGGAAGCACAACGGGCCTGGAGGGCTGGGGCAGAGGCTGGGGCTCGCTGGCTTCGGACCCCGCTGCGTCCAGGGCCAACCCCGAGCCGGGTACGCTGCTCCCAAGGGACCACAACACACAGAAGTCCCAGGAACCACGGGCCTGAGGTTCGGGAGGCCCTGGGAGAAGACGGTCTAGACCAAAGCCTGCAGACGAGAGGAAAGCAGGTGCAGCCGGGCGAGGCCACCCTGAGGACCCAGAGACACACCGAGGGGCCCAGGGAGGGGGAACCCCACGAGCGGCAGGGCTGAGGTACCGGGCCCGGCCCGCACCCCCCGGCTAGCACAGCTGGCCGCCAGCTCTGTCACGGCCCTCCACCTTCCCACTCACCACCGCTGCGGGCCCAGGAAATCTTCTGCGGGAGAGGAGGAGCTGTGGGCTGTGCTCGCCTCTCGGCCCTCTCGGCCCGGGGTCCCTGGCTGCAGCGGCCAGGCCCTGCGCACTCATGCACACAGGCTTTGCTGCAGCACGGTCGCAGCTGCACCCCAAGCCAACGTAGAGAGGGAAGAGAGGCCGGGAACATGTGGCTCCCAGACTGGGAGCCAGCAGACCCCAGGATATTGGAAACCAGGTGCCCCGAGGCGCCCTCCCTGCACCTGGCCGCTCAGATTGCAGTGCCGAGGGAAGCAGGTCAGGCCACACCGTCCTGTCACTCTGGGGAAGGGGACACTGCAGGGCAGGCGGACAGCCCCGAAGACTCGAAGCACAAACAGCCAGGGGGGCAGGAGCTGGGACTCCGGGAAGCCTGAGGGCGCTGAGGTCTGCGACTGTCTAGGCTATGCCAGGCCAGGCGAGGGCGCGGCCAGGCCGAGGAGGGGCTTGTCCAGCTGCACAGGAAGGAGTGGATCAAGCCCCTCCGTGTGGGAGTGTGACTCAGGGCTGCCCTGCCCGTCGGCAGCCACCTAGCCGGTTTCCCTGGTGTGCATGCTGTACCAGTGAGGTCCCTGCCCAGCCCAGTCCTGCCAGGCCAAGCACATGGACACTTCCCGGGCAAGTCAGCCCTACTGCGGCCTTAGGGACAGGGCTGTCTCTGGGACACTGGGCATGGCCAGCTTAGCCCACATACTGGCCCCTCTCCCCTCTGTGGCAGCTGGGGTCAGGGTGCCAAGGCCATGCCTCAGATTCCACATGGTTGGTCAGGCAGCTCCCCACAAACCACCCACGGCCGAGCCCCAGGGACGCGGCTGTCCCCTCCCGCCTCACTAGCACACATTGGCAATGGCCAGGCACCCTCCCACCTCTGCCCTGGGGCCAGGAAGGCCAGCCCTGCCCGCAGACTGGCCCGAGGCAGCACATGAGCCCACAGGCCTGGGGACTCCAGGGCGCACCTGCACTGCCGGCCACCCCACCCCACCCCAGACAATCCAGAACCATCTATCCAGATGGGCCGGGCCCACAGGGAGGGGGTTTCTTCCTCTAGGCCAGAACCCTAGGGGCTGAGCTCTGCCCGGGGACACAGTGACCCAGGGCCTTCATGCTGGCAGACAGGCGCTCACTACCCTGGGCCAAGGAGGAATCCCAGGCCCAGCCTGAAGGCAAAAGGCCAGAGGCCGCTGGGGCAGGGTGGTGGCTGCAACAGCCAGGCCTCAGAAGCGGGCTCGGAACACTGGCCCTCACAAGCAGCAGAACAAGGCCTGGCACAGTCCCTGCTTTGTCCCTGCCTCAGCCCTGGCCCAGCCTCCATGCTGCCTCAGCCCTAGGGCAGCCTGGCCCCAGTGCACCCCTGGAGCAAAGCTCCGAGGCCTCCTCTCCTGGGCTAGCTGGCCCTGGGGCTGCCTCAGAGGACCTGACCCAGGCTGTCCCCCAAAGGACCATCGGACCGTGGTGTGCGCAGCTTCCCACCACTCCTGCAGGCTGCTCAGTCACGGGTCTCCAAACACTGCCCAGCGCTGCCTAGAAGGGCGGGCCAGGGCAGGCTCTCGCAGCAGGCAGGGCGAGCTGGCCAGGGACACGTCGCCCCAGGGAGGCAGGCGGGCAGCCCTGCTAGCCTCGCACTGTCCCTGTGGCGACTGGTGTGGGTTCACAGAGGAGCTGGGGAGTTCACGGGCTGGCAGCAGCCACCTGCCAGGGGAGACCCGCACCGGAGGCCGCAGGGAGTCTGCCTCATGCCACACGGGGCCTTGCTCAGCCCCACCTGCCATCGCACGGCCTCTGCCCGCCCTAGCCATGGCCACCTCCGAGCCTGCGCCGGCTCTGCCAGGAACAAGCCCCTCAGGGCTCAGGGCTCAGGGCACAGCGCTGCGCACGCAGCAGGAACAGCTGTGCAGGTGGCCACTCCACCCTGCCAGCCCCGACCGCTCGGCGACAGCCGCATCGTGCACCTGGGCCTCAGTGAGGTGGTGGCTCCGGTCTCCTCACTCTCCTTCCATCCTCACCTGTCTCCTCCTGCCCCCCGTCTGCACCCTCGCTGTCCCACCCCCCGCCCCACAGCGGCCAGTGCTCCGTGCCAGCTGTCTCATGGGTCCCTCGGAAGGGGACAGAGCACTTTGAGTCCGCAGCCTGGCAGCCCAGCCCAGCGCCCCGTGCTCGTGACCTCAGCCGAATGAGCAGAGGGCAGCTCTGTCCTCATCCCCAACATTCCACCGGCGACTGGGGGCCCTGTCTGCCACTGTTCCCACAAGGTGCCCAGATGCCACAAGCTGCAGGAGACGAGGACCCCCCGGGCAGGGGAGCTCTGATCTGGGCAGGAAAGCACCCAGTTTGTTTACCACTGGGCAGAGGGATGAGGGCACGTGTCCTTGGGGTCCCACAGCCCTCGTCCCCCCAGCTCCGGGAAGGCCCCGATGTCAGGAGCACATCCCAGCAGCTGGCCCCTAACTCTCCCGCGCGTCCCAGCAAGGGTAGGACTGGCATCTCTTGGTCAGGGAAAACACCAGAGCCCTCTCAGGCTGACGCCCGCCCCGGGACCCCGAATAGGGTCTCTGGGCTCAGAGGTCTCCTGAGGCTGCCAAATGCCATCCAGGGTACAAGTAGGTACCACATCACTTGCAGGGGACACACCTGGACAGAAGGGAGATGACAGCAGCCAGCACCAGGCCAGCCAACACCAAGGTCAGACCCCATCGCAAAGTGACAGGAGCAACTCCCAGGACCAAGGCTGAAGGTGTGAGAGGGGCAGCGAGGGGTACACACCACACGGGCCAGCTCCATACAGGCCCATCTCCCGCAAGCTGCCCGCTGCCACCAGACCATCACACCAGCCACCCAAGGAGCAGCTGCACCTGGAAAGCCCAGGGCCGTGCTGAGAAGGACGGGGAGGCAGAAACATCCTGGGCTCACAGGCACGGGGGCCTCTGGGAACTGCCACGTTTGCTGGTGGCCACACGGTAGCCAGGTCCTACACAAGAAGTCCCAGCACAGAACACACTCAGCGTGGCCGTGGCCCGAGCTCCGGCGCACCTCCCACCCAGGCCTCCCAGCAGGGATCCTGTCCCCTCTGGGTCAGCCGGCAGGCACACTCGGCCAGGGCCCCCAGGGCGCTTCAGCCAGCACAGCAGGAAGCAGACACGAGTGCACTCTGTGAGCAGGACAGCCTGTGAGGGCACTGCTTCCCACAGCCGCCTGGGCCTTTCCTAAACATCACGCCACACGCCTTGGTGACACCCATCTCCAGCAATCAGGCCGGAGGCTCCCGGAGCGAACTCAGACTCAGAGAGGAGAGAGCGGCCCTGGGCTTGGCTCCTGCTGTCACTACCTGCACACCCAAGGCCTCACGGTAACGCTTTATTGGTACAGTAATGAGATCATTTTGCTGCCTCCTGCATTCTGCTGCCCTTGGCCCTCCCTTCACCAAGGGTCCTTCAAACTATTACTGCTTCCCAGGAAACTGAGCACCAGCTGTCTGCACCTCCCCCAGACCCACGCCAGCATTTGCACCCGGGTCCTCCTGCCCCCCAGGGCGGGCCAGGCACTTGCCTGCTTCTGCCTCAGTTACATCACAGCCCAGGCTGGCCCACTTTCTTCCCAAAGGCTGCCTCCTCCTCTGTCTCTGGTGGCCCTGGGCACTTGCAGAGGGCCCCACCTGCACGGGCACTCTCCTGCCTCCCAGGCCTGCCCGGCTCCAAGGAACTTCTCCCACAGGAAGGAGAAGTGCTTGTGCCGATCGGACCTCTGGGCCCAGGAGACAGGCCAGTCTTGGGAGAAGAAAGAAAATGGCTGAGTCCCAGCCTCCGACAAAGAGGGCTGTGAATTCACGGGGCTGACCAGGCGAGGGGGCTGGCCTAAGCCCGGCAGGTGGCCAAACACAAGGGTTGCAGTGCTGGTGGCTGGCTGCGGACAGGACCTAACCTGTCCCAGGACAGACGGCCAGGATCGGCCTGTAGCCCCCTCCCTGAAGCCCACGCCCCGCGCTCCGCGGCTCCCGGGCCAGGCCAGGGGTAGTGGTCACCTCTCCCGCCCCTGGGGAGTGCAGTGTCACAGGCACTCGGGTTCACGCAGCGAGAAAGGCGCTGTCCAGCGGCGCACAGTCCTGAGCGCTCCCTGCCTCGGAGGGGAGTCTGGCCTGGGCCAGACTCGGGCCGGGCCGCGGGAGGGGGTCGCGGCGGGCGCAGCTGCTCGGGCGCAGCCCATTAGCGGCCCGCAGCTTGGGACAGCAGATGGGCCGGCCCCCGCCTCCGCTGCACAATGGCCCGGCATTCGCGCGCGCACAATGCGGCCGCCGCACCTGCAGCGGCCGGGGCGGTGCAACCCGGCCCGTACGCCCCGGGCCTCGCCGCGTGTCCTTGGGCCGCGCCCGGCCGCCCGCAGCCTGCGGGACTCCGCGGGGCCGGGGCGCACCGGCGGAGCCATTGTTCGCCGGTCGGGCCGGGCCGGGCCTGCAGCATCGAGGCCCGCGGCCTCCCGCCCCCCACCGGCCCCGCCCGGCCCGCGCCTCCGGCCCTGAGTCCCGCGCCGCCCGCGCCCCGCGCACGCACCTGTCTGCCCCTTGCCCAGCGTCTTCTCCAGCCGGTAGGGCCCCACATACTGCGCGTGCTGCGCCCCGCCGCCGTCCTTCCCCGTCGATGTCATCGCTCCCGGGCCCCGCGCCGGCGAGTGGGCGCCCGCGCGCGGGCAGGGAGGGGCCGGCGGCCGTGCGTCCGCGTCCACCGAGCGCCGTCCGCGCTGACCGAGCCGGCGGCGCCCCCGGGCGGGCCGCGCTGCTCCGCGCCCCCGCCGCGCCCGGCCGCCCCCTGCGCGATCGCGACGCGCCCGTCAGAGGCCTGGCCGCTGCGATGCCTCCGCCTCGTCCACAAACCAAGGCGGGCGGGGGCACCAGGATCCCGCCGCCGGCACTGCCGCCGCCGCTGAGGCCCGCGCCCCGCGCCCCGCGCCCCCCCACCCCGCGCACTCCCGTCCGCGGCCGCGCAGCCGAGCCGAGCAGCCGAGCCGAGCAGCCGAGGCGAGCCGAGCACCCGAACACCCGACCCTAGCCTAGCAGCCCCGCCGAGCGGCCGAGCGCCGCCGAGCGGCCGAGCCGAACCAAGCCGAGCAGCCGAGCATCACCGAGTAGCCGAGCCCAACCTAGCCGAGCACCCGAGCTGAGGCGAGCCCGTGAGAGCTCTGCGGGCTGCAGAGACGACTCCAAGAGGTGCCTACACCAGCCAATCAGAGGCGGTACTCAGTCCGCCCCGCCCACATCCGCCGCCGGGCCAGCCTCCACCCCGCGCTCACCTAGGCTGAGCCGGGGAGGCGAGGCTAGGGCGCGGCCTGGTGGGGCGGGGGAGGACAGCGCCCCCAGGAAGGTGTCCGCCGGCTCTGGGAGACCGTGCGGTGGACGCCCTGGCCTGGCGTTCTGAAGGGTCTCCAGCCCCCCGCGGGCTGCTCCATGCGGGCGGGGTGATGCTTACAGGCTAGGGTGCTGCACGCTTGGGCGGTGTTGCTTGTGGGACGGGTTGCTGCGCTTCGGTCGGGTGCTGCGCGTGGGGAGGAGGGCCGAATGCAGTTTAGGTGCCGCGCGTGAGGGTGGGATGGTACCTGTGAGAGTGGGGGCGCTGCGTGCAGGTGGGGTACTGCACACTGCAGTGCCCAGCTTTAGCCTTGGCCCTGCTGGGGAGGGGGCGGGGTGCCTGGAAGCCTCCCCCAGCACTGCGTCAGCTCCCACAGGAGGAAGGGACTGCATTTCCTGCCAGGCACCGTGAGACATGAGAGGGCACAGCAGGGCCGAAGAATTCACCCTTGGTGCCCCCAGACCTCTGCGACAAATCTCTCCCTCAGGCTAGGAGTGGGCTGGGGATAGAAGCACCCAGGATCCAGAGAAATGTCTGGAAAACCTTGGACCTCAGGTCCGTCAGCGGGGCAGCCAGACCTGGAGAGAACCTGTGTTCGTGGCAGGAAAGCACCTGCGTTTCCTTCAGCTAGTGCTGCAGAGTGATGGGAGGGAGGAAAGGGAGGAACCGGGCCCTGCACAGCACGGTCCTGCCTGCGGGCCCCGGGGGCAGCGGCAGTGCCAGCTTGGTTTCAGGTCTACAGCGAACCCTGGGTGCCAGTTCACCTGCAGACCTTCCACTGCACACAGCTCCCTGCCCGCGTCTAGCTGCCTGCCACTCCTGCTGCTCTGGGGTGCGGGTGAGCCTGGGAGCTGCCAGACCCTCTGGACCCCTAAAAAGGCCAGTGCAAAGTGGATGCTTCTTGGGCCAATTGTGTTTCAAGCCCTCAGAACAACAGTCCCCTCCTCACGTCCCCCTGGTATCTTAAGTGCCGGAGCCTCGGGACTGGCAGTGCCAGGCAGGGGAGACGTCTCAGCCAGCCGCAGTAGAGGGAAAGCACTGGGCAGCTGTTCACGCGACTTGGCTGAATTTAAGGAGTGTCTGGGACCTTGGACAGAGAAATTACCCAGCCAGGAGTCTGGTTGCAGGTAGGTCCAGCCGGGCTGAGGGTGTCAGGGCCTGGGAGCCCGCAGGCTGGGAGGGACCTGCAGGAGACGTCGGTGAGCGTCGGGCTGCCCGCGGGAGCTGTCTGGGCCCCTGGCCTTCACAGCTGACACACACAGTCCTGTGTGCTCAGCGGGGGCGCTGGCCTGCTGCCTCTCCTGGTCTGGTCGCCGAAGTCTTACCTTCTGGCCTCCGACCTACCCCGTCTGCCGTCCACCGTGCCCCATCCCGGATCTCCAGGCTTACGTTTTTTCTGTCTGCCGCTGATCCTCTCAGGGGCCTGTGTCGCCACCTGCCTGAGTCCCCGAGCACAGTCCGGGCCTCTCCTGCCCTCCAGACTCCCCGGGCACAGCCGTGTCTGCTCTCGGCCTCCTGCCTGGGTTCTCTAACCCGTGCCGAAGCCGCCACTGCCAGCGTCTCCCCAGCTCCAGGAATGCGGGGCCTGCTCTCACCCACGCCTGTCCGGCCAGCACAGCTCCCTCTTCCGTCTTCAGGTGGTCGAGGGCATAACCCCTCACAGCCAGGCAGTCCAGCGGGCCTGCGCTGAGACACCCCGGAAGGTGCGGGGTGCAGCTGTGGATGCCACATCTCTGAGGGCCTCTCAGTCAGACTCGGGTTAGGCGGGACTAGAGTCAGGGGGGGCTTCTCTCAAGAGTCTGAGATAATGGTGCAAATTCCCGATATTGAGTGTGAGCATACGATGTGTGTATACAAGGTACCAATAAAGATAAAATAAAAAAAAAAAAAGAAAGTCCAAGCCTGACTGGTTAAACCCGGGGCTTTTAGAATTAGTGACCATTAGCTATGTGACCATCATGACCCCAGTACCGAAACTAGACAGCCTAAGACAAGAAAGTGAAAGCCCACTCACTACCTTCTATGAGCATAGGCACACAAACCTTTAACATTAGCAAACTGATTTCAGCAACAGATCAGACAAATACATGTAAGTCGTGGGGATTTTTGCAGAAGTGGAACAAGTTAGCAAATGTTTCAAAGCCATTTGATATAATTTATCTCAGTAGACTGAAGCAGAAAAACTACCTGATAATTTAGATAGATAAAAAAATTTGATAAAGCTCAACACCCATTCATGATAGAATTTCTCCATAAACGGTGATAGAAGGGAACTCCCTCAAGATGAGAAAGGACACTACAAAGCCCAGCATGAACATTGTAGCGGCAAGATAGCGCTTCGCTGCCAGCCAGTGGTAAGGCGGGAAAGCCTACTGCCGTCCCCCTGTATGATCGGTGTGGGGAAGAACATGAACAATGTAATTAGGCAAAGGGAACAAATGTTGTACCAATGGGAGAGGAAAAACTTAAATGTGCTTTGCAGATAATTCTAGCACTCTGGGATGCTGAGGCAGGAGGATGGAAAGGTGAAACTCATTGTGGCCAATTTAGTAACTTCATGATCTCCTGTCATAAAAAATAAGAAAAGGGCTGGAGGTGCAGGTTGGTGTGAAGCCCTAGAGATGGTCCACAGTACAACAACCAAAAAAGCTAAACGAGTTAACCATGCCACAGGGTACAAGCTTTTCCACCCCAAAATCAGTTCTATTACTTTATACTAACAATGGACTTTGAAATTGAAAAAACAATTCCATTTTCAAATAGAATTTTTAAATTACTGAATACTTAGGAGTAGATTTTTTGAGATATGTCTGAAACCTATACACAGAAACCTGTAAAATACTGCTGAGAAAAATGAAAGAGTTATTTAAATGGAGAGTCACTTCATATCCCTGGGTTCTCGGGCACAATATTGCTAAGCAGTGGTCTTCAAATGTATGCACTGAATACAGTTTCAGTCAGAGCCACAGCTAAACTTGGTTTATATATTTTGTTTTAGAAGTCGACATGCTCATTCTAGAATTTATAAATAACCACAAAAGACATGGAAATGGCCGAAAGTGACTAAAGAAGGAACTGACTAAGTTCTAAAGAAGAGCTGATGGGCTCAAGCTGCCAGATTTCAAGTCTGACTGGGAAGCGACAGAAGTTAAAGCAGTGTGGTATTGACTTACAGATAGACACAGACACCAAAGAACAAGCTTGAGGCTAGAAATAAATTATTTAGGGGAGGAGTTGAGACAGGGTCTCACCATGTAGTCTGGCCGGCCTCTGACTCATTCTGTAGCCCAAGAGGTCCTCCCGTCCTCGACAGTCCTCCTGCCTCAGCTTCCTGAGTGCTGGGATGGCAGGCACGTGCCACCAAGCTCAGCTTTAGAAATAAATTCTTACTCAACTTGTGTTGCTGGGCACGGAACCCAGGGCCTCAGCACTGAGCTGCATCCTCAGCCCTGTTATATTTTTATTTCGGGGCAGGCTCCTTCAGTCCTGCCTCTGCCGCCCAGGGCACTGGGATTTCCGTGTGCAGCACCCTGACGAGGAGGTCAGCCGGTGCCCCTGGCCCCTGGCGCTGCAGCACACGTGGGGATGGCCACAGTGGACGCAGTCCGTTCCCTCTCGTCCCGTGCGCTCGCACTCCCTGTCCCAGCAGACCGCATGTGCACGGCCCCTGGCGTGGGTGGTTAAGAGCGCACCAAGCACAGAGTCAGTGCAGGGGCGCCCTGTGAGGTTTCCTGTGTCCGGACCACCCTGGCCCTTCCTGTTGGATGGGGGCCGCCGACCGCCCTCACAACAGCTTCGTCTCCTCTTTAAAGACCCAGCTTCAAAGAAGGTCACTCTCTCAGGTTCTGAGGGGAAAGGCTTCCACACAGGAATTCGGAGTGGGCATGGACGCAGCCCAGCTCCTAGCGCTTGCTCAGTGAGGGCCGCCGTGGGCCGGCGTCTGGAATCGGCAGCCTGCTCCTCTTTCGTGGCGGCTCGTCTGATCCGTCCGCACTCACCGACGCCCTCGTGGGCTCTTCACACGCGTTCCGCCCTCCTCCCTCCGTGGGTCTCACCCAGGGCACGGGTCCTGGGGTCCCGGTGACTCCCCGGGGCCGAGGCTGGCCTGCACACAGCTTGTCCCGCGCACTGCACGACACGCAGGGACGGCCTCCTTTGTCATCGAACGTCCCTTGCCGTGTCGTCTTGGGGCATCGTTCCCGGGGCTGGACCCTGAGAGGAGAGAGCTCTGTTTGGCCCAGCAGTGGGGAGCGACCAGAGGGGAGCAGGGAGGCCGCGCCGGGCCCAGGGCTCTGCCTCACTCTGCGGGGCCAGTGAGCACTTCTGCTGGGCCTCCCTGGCCGCCCATAGAGCCATGGCCAGGCCCCCACGGCGAGTGTGGACTTACAGAGGTACATGTCGCGTCGCCCACCCTCCTGGGCCATGCTGGCAGTGCCGAGTAATTCCACCCCGGGGAGCTCAGGTCTGGGGGTGCAGTAGAGCAGGTTCCTGGGCACCTCACCCCACAGGCCGGTGCCCGGTGCAACAGGCCACTCCGGGGCGCTGCCCTCATCCCCAGCGCCCCGCCTGGTACCGGGCTGGCCCCCAGCGCTCACTCTGTGCCAGGGCGCAGGCGTGCTCAGGGCCAGTGCGGGCCGGGCTTGCCTGCACCTGGTCAGTGGGGCCGCCCTGCGGAAGACTGGCAAGCAGTACAGGTTCCATGCCAAAGCTCAGAGATGGGCACCCAGGCTTGCCCCACGGGGGGCCCGGCGCCTTGGTGGGAGGAGCCCCAGGAGTCAGTCCCCTTGGCAGGGACGGAGCCCCTAGGGAAGAGGCTTGGGACCTCAGAGTGTCTAACGCAGACTGCCATTGCCGGAAAACACATGTTCCGTCCCCCGGCAACGCTCCTGTGCAGCAAGCTGTGCAGAGCCGGAGCAGAAGACTGCACGGGCCTGGCTGAGCAGGCCGCACAGAGCCAGGCGTGGCGACGGCTGCGCTCCTGGGGATGGGGCTTAATGTCCTGGGACTGCCGTGTGACCGTGCACAGCCTCGCTCAGCGCGATAACTTGGGAGCAGAGGCGTCCCCGGCCACGCAACTGCCCGGCCTCGCTGTCTGTAGTGAGACACTTTATTGATGGCTTCAACTTTGTTTTTATTATTATGACTATTTGCTTTTCAGAATTGGGAGGGGCCACACACACACACACACACCTGCCAAGCACAAGGCAGCTCATCACCAGGTGAGTATTAAGTAAACTTAACACAGCTTGATGTAGTGCGCTCGTATTTTAGATTTGCCTGTTTCTCCTCTCGGTAACCTGCTCATTGATCTCCACGTCTAAATGGGAGCAGGCTTCCATTTCTGCGAAGTTCATATTTCCACAGTCTGTGTTCATAAAGGATCTTCTTTCTTGAGTGCCTCAGACCCCTCCAGTATCATGGTCCTCCCACGGCCCTGACCTGACCCGCTTCCCCAGGGACGCCCGGGGTGGGGCTGCCTGGTTATCATGGTTACCCAGCCAGCATCCTGCTGCTCTATCTCTTGTGCACACAGCTCCCTGGAGAGGCGTCAGCCCATCCCACCCTCGCCAGGGCCAGCCCTGGGGGCTCCAGGCCTCTGTCCTCCCACCCGAGAAGAAGACTCCACAAGTGTCACCCACCCCGTGTGGCTTAGGACTGGCCACTCTCTGGTCGCTGCAGGAGAGCCCTGCGTGTTGGGAGCTATTGTCAGTCTCCTGTAAAGGCTCAGATGCCTCTGTTGAATAAGCTCCTCTGGAGAGAAGCCATGCCTGCCCCCATGAGGGTGCGCAGCCTTAGTGGCTGAGGGGCGGATCTGGAGGTCCCTTTCCGAAAGGGCCCCTGCAGACGCCCTGTTGCTGCAGCCCACCTCGCCAGGCATGCTGGCCCTCTTCCTCCCCAGCAGCCACTCTCCTCTGCTTCTGGTGGTGCCCTTCCAGCGTGGCAGCCACCACAGGGCAGCCAAAGGCTCCCGGCACTCTCTGGATCCCAGCCCGACCTCCAGAGCAGAGCCACGGCGCCCCTCCGTGCTGAGCTGGCCGTCCGTCCTCACCTCTCCTGGCCCTGCTGTCCACTGGCAGCTAGAGCTCCCGTCCCTGAGCGCTGGTGGCCTCCACGATCCTCCCAGCGCCTGCACAGCCCCTGGCAACTGCTCCTGCCTAAGAGATCGCTCTGGACCTCCAGCCGCCCTCCGGCAGAGGTCTGCGGCCCACCCCGGGAAGAGGCTGTCCTGGCCTGGTCCTCCCACTAAGCCCAGTGCTCCGCCTGGGTCCAGCCCACCGTAAATGGGCCAGCAGCTGGGCTTAGTGGGCACAGGGGGTCAGAGGGGAGACACGTGCGGGCAAGGGGAGAGTGAGGCCGGGGGCCATGCGAGGACGGCCGCGGCCCCGCTCAGTCCTGCCGGGGCGGCTGCTGGCTGTCTCCACAGACTCCCGCACACGCTGTCCCGTGACCTGGGACGCGACCGCCCTTGGGGATGAGCAGGCTTGGGTGAGACCAGCTCGCTCTGGGCTTCCCGCGTCCTCCCGAGGAAGGGAGGGCGAGACGCAGACACACAGGGGTGGCCACAGGGGAAGCCAGGGGAGGCCATCTGCGAGCAAGGGGCGAGGCCTTGGGAGCAGCCAGCCCTGCGGCGCCCTGACTTCCACTGGACTTCAGTTCTGGGACGGGCTGGCGTCTCCCTGCTCCTGGAGTCCTCGGACGCAGGCCTGAGTCTTGGGGCTCCCCGCTCTTCCCCACCCACCTGGCTGCCTTTGTGCGCCACGCCAGTGTAAGTCCCGGTGTCCAGGCCTCACGGGGCAGGGCAGGGCTGTGGAGGCGGTGCTGTGCCCGGGTCCCGTCGCCAACCCCGCATCCCTCCCTTGGACAGGTGCCCCTGGAGCAGGCCCAGTGCCGGGCCTGGCCTCGCGACCTGTAATGTGCAGTGACTGTGGGTGTGGAGGCTCCCGTGGGCCGCGCCGCGAGGCAGACAGTGCCTGGTGCTGCTGGGAGCGGCCGCGGGACTCCGCCCCACTTCCTGCGGAGCTGAGGCCAGCTCGCCGCACCCCGCACTCCCCACCAGGCCGCAACTGTTCCCGTGCCTGGGCTGGCCTCGCGCTTCGGGACTGAGGGCCGCAGCTGCCGTGCCTGGGCCCTGGCAGCGCAGAGGGGACAGCGTGGGGATGGTGCCCAGCGGCGCCGCGAAGGCGGGGGAGACGCAAGCTGATGGGGTCAGCGGACTCTCCGCACAGGTGCCGTCCCCCGTCGGCGGCCCAGGCCTGGGGTTCAGAGAGCCTCACCCGCTCTCCCAGCCCTAATCCCCATCAGCGCCTCGATTTCTATAAAACAGATTTCAGGGTCAGGAGCCGAGGGAGGATGAAGAAGTCGAGCCTCCTGTGTCGACCAGTGCGTTGTTCTGTCAGCCAACAAAAACCAGCCTTTCTTCCAAGTCCTGGTCCTAAAAAGCAATCTCTCCCCAGACCAGAGCCCCTGCTCAGCAAGACAAGACCAGACCAAGACATTAGTGTGGCTTGGGCCACGGTCTGACCAGCCCGCCACCCTGGCACGGGGCCTCTGAGTGGGCTAAACCGGGCCTACAGCCTGCTGTCCAGAGATCTTCCAGGTCTCAAGGCTCAGAACACACCAGACTGCTAGCCTCATCCCACAGTGCCTACTGTGACAGCTGCCCTGCCACGTCCCCGGCCCTGGGCCCAGCCCCCACTGCCCATGCCCAAGACATCTGTGTGCCAGATGTCCTCTGCACAGAGTCCTAAATCCCCGCTGGCCGCACCCTGGCCTCTCAGCCCAGGGTCACTCACTCGGCCCTCCCTGGAGCCCCCGGTGCCCGCGCACACCTTCGAGAGCTGCTGTCCTCCGGGAAGCCCCAGGCCTCTGGCTGACCGGTCGGCTGGCTCGCGCGCCTCGCTCTGCCTGTTTTATTGCTGCCCTAACTGCCCACACTTTGTGTGCTGTGTTTCGCCCTTACGTTGTCTGTGGATTCGACCTCGAGCGGACACCTGTGCTTCTCCAGCTTGCTGTGAACCCCACGCCTGGACCAGCACCTCCCTGCTCGGCTGCGTGAGGCCCCGACTGGTGGCCTGGCAGAGCTCTGGGTCTCTGCAGTCACAGCCACCGATGTCCACTCTTCAAAGCCGCCGGCCCAGGTGAGCTCCGTTCCCATGCGGGGCTCAGGGTTGCACAGCGCCCAGTGGCACACAGCTGCCTGGGGAGAGCCCTCGGCAGAGAACACGCCATGGGGGTGGTGTCCAGGCTCCGGGCTCTGCTGCCAGGACAGAGCAGGCGAGGCAGCGCTGGCAGCAGGACCCTGGGGGCTGGAAGGGTGGAATCCAGGGCCCGCAGGACCCAGGGCCCGGATCAGCACGCCATGCCAGCAGCTGCCGCCCCTTGGAGGAGACGGACCAGGCGGTGTCGCACTCGGCACCCACCTGCCGCCGGCCCTGGGACTCCCACGGCAGGTGGCCGGGTCAGTTCCGTCACCTGGCCTGGCTTCGGGGCTCCTGAGTTCCGCAGATGGGAAGGCGGAAGGGCAGGGCTCACGCCCGGCTTCTGTCATCTGTGGTGACGCTGGAGACTGTCAGAGGCTACCTCATGGCCTCGCAGGGTCCCCCGAGTGCAGGCCGCGGTCACAGACCACAGTCCCCTCCAGCACCCATCCCAGGGCAGAGCACCTGTTAAAGCCTGATCCAGTCCATGGAACGCACAGTCACCATCTTGGCCGTACTGAAGCGCACAGCGTCAGGCACCGCTGAGCACCCCCAGGGCCCTCGCCTCTGCCCACCACACACCGCCCACCCCCAGCCTGCCACGAACGGCGGACTGGAGAGAAGAGTTCTCTTGGTTTCCTGGCACCCGAAGCCCTCCCCCAGGGCCCTGCAAAGTCCTTCCTCCCTTCCAGCCATGGCGGGCCCCGGACCCTCTGGCTGAGGCCACATTATCCAGCCTCTGCTTGCCTTCTCTGGCCTCCTCCTCTGTGCTCCTCTCTTCTGAGGACACAGACTTGGGCTCTGGGGCCCTCATGACCCAGGATGACATCACCTGAGATCGTTCACTTAACCTCCAAAGGTCTTTCTGCACGGGGACACACTCACAGGTTCTGGGTACTCGTAGACGGATCTTTGGGACCCACGTGGTGCCCCACGGCCCTCAGCCCACCAGGTGTTAGAGGTCACGGGGCTGAGCTCCCCAGCAGACAGGCTGAGGACAAGGCTGGGAACCCCTGACGCCCCTGGGGCCTGTGGCTGGGACCCACAGAGCGGGACACGGAGGATGACACTGGGACAAAGGGAACAAAGGCGGCAGCTGGACACCGAGCTGTCTCCCTGTCGGGCCAGATGGGCAAGTGGGTCTTGGGGGCTGGGCTTTGTACTTTGGCCTGAAGACTGCCACCAGCCATCCGTCAAACGAGGCCTCCCTGGAATCCTAATCAGAAGGGGCGGGGCTGCCCTAGGGCTGCCCGGCCCGGGTCAGAAGGCCAGAATGGGACTGTTCCTAGAAAGCCCAGCGGGTGCCTCTCCTGGCCATCTCTGGAGCACACCGGGTCCTGCCTTTCGGCCCTAGCTGTGTGCATGGGGCACCGTTCAGGACGCTGGACTGACCTGCTCTTGGGTAGGGAGAAAGGGCGCCAGTCCTGGAGCCTGCCGTCCCCCGGGACCCCGAAGAGAGCTCGGGGCAGGTGCTGTCCCCACAACCCGGCCAGGACTTGCAGTTCACTCCCCGGGGACAGCCAGGCAGTGGGTCCAGCATGCTCGCGTGCAGGGCGGGGAAAGTCACACTGCTCTTGGCTCCTCTGTCTGGAGAGTGGCTGTCGGGCCGAGATGGGAGACAGTAGCCGGGTGTGCTGGGCACGGGTGGTGTCCGTTAAGCGTACCCTGAGCACAGAGCTAGCCGCCTCCTGAGAGTGGCGCACACCAGGGACTCTCCTCAGCATCCACGTGCATTTTAAAGGTCCCTGGCTGCGACTCCGTGACAGAACACTCCTGCCCATATTTTAGACATAAAGCAGTGGGAGCGCACAGAGGCCAGGACCCATGCTGCCTCTCTGGATTCAGCTGTGCGTGGAAAATGTCACCTGGAGCACAAGTGCACCTGCGCTGAACACGCAGACTTTCTTCTCATCTTTTAGCCCCGAAACTATGCGGCACAAGCACCATGTACCGCCGTTTGCGGCTTTCGGGGTTCGATGTCGCCCAGGGGTGGTCAGCAGGGCACAGCACTGAGGGCTGGAGCTGGTTCCCTCAGGACGGCCGGCCACCCTCGGAGGCACCGGCCTTGGGCTCCAGGAGGGACTTGTCCCTGGAGTCCGAGCCTCACTGGGCCCTGCAGTCCTCAGGTCCAGAGCCCCCCGGGCCCCACCGTGTGGTGGCCAGGCCCGGGCCTGTGAGCCTGGCAGCCGACCCTGGCGGAGCTGGTCCTTGCCCTCCTCTGCCAGCCGCTGGCACCAGACCCTGCTGATTAAACACCTCTTCTTGGGCCTGGGCTGTGTGGTGGACCTGATGTCAGTCTGCTAGGTGCTTCCTGCCTCGCGCAAGCTCCATCTGTCCATACAGGAAGAGCCGCTGTGCCCACGAGGTGGGTGCGCCTGTCCCCCCGTCAGGGCAACTTGCGGGTCTGGGGCTGGGTCAGTGGGCCCAGGCAGCACTGTTCGCAGCCTCACCGGCGTCCCGGGTCTCTAGGCTGCTGTGGCCAGTGCTGAACAGGGATCTCTGAGGGGAAAAGACACGCGCCAGGACTTACCACGCGCAGGGCTGGAGCAAGGTGCCTGGGCAGCGAACACACACTGCTCCGGGACCAGAGCAAGGAGAAAACTGCACGGGCCTCCCAGCCGCGGGAATGCCTTCAGGGACACCCAGCATCCGTCCGTCCTGCTTGGATGGCGGTGCACATCCGTGGTAGAGCCCTCTCTTGCCACGTGCTCGAAGCCCGGGCTCCTCCTCAGTGCAAACAGGGAGACAGAGAGAGACGGGGGGGCGGGTAGCAAACAGGCACCAGCAGGAAGCCTCCTCCTGGCCCCTTCCCCGGGTCACTCGCTCAGCTTCCCTGGATCCTGGATGCCTGGATCACGGCTGGCGCCTGCACAGACCCTGCAAGGAAGAGGAAAGAAGAGAGAAGCCGAGGGGACCAGGCGTGGCCTGACTGGGCCTGCGGGACCCAGGTTCTGAAAGCAACCCGGCAGCCAGGCCCTATTTGGAGACAGGGCCAAGAAAGATACAGTCAAGGTAGAGTGGGGCCCCAAGGGGGCGTGTCCTTGAAAGAGGGGCCAGGACAGACCGCGGGACCCCGTGCCGGGACCCAGGGAAAACGCCCCACCTCGGAGCTGCGGGACCTGCCTTGGGACACCAGTCTCTCGCCCGGCCCCCAGCGTGGGAGGGAGAGGCTTCCACCGGACCAGGCCTGCCTGCGCGGGCTGGGAACCGTGCGGGGCACACCGGCCCCGCCCACAGGCAAGGTCAGCGCACAGGGCTGCGAGTACTGGGCACCGCCTGCTCCGGTGAGCCCAGGGGAGCTGAGGAAGGGTGAGAAGACCACAGGAGACAGGGGAGGTGGAAGGGGACCCTCGGGTGACGGTGCCGAGAGGGTGGGCAGAGCGAGACAGAGGGTGCGAGGTCAGCAGGGGTCCCGCTTGCCGGAAGTGAAGCGCTGCGTGCGGCGCTGGGAGGACTCACTGCTCCTGGATCTGCCGCTGACCTGGGCCCCGCTCGCCTCCATCCTGCCCTGTCCCCCATCCAGCTCCGAGGACGCGCACTCCTCCGCACAGCCGCCAGGTGGCGATTTCAGGCTCTCTGGGGGAGGGGTGGGCTGGCGATTAGTCCCTCCCACTTCAGCGCTGGGCCTGGGAACTGGCAGAAGGAAGGTACAGCCTGCTGCACCCTGGGACGGCGCGGGCTGGGGAGCCCCCATGCGAGCGGGCAGCCTGCTCACTGTCCCGGCCCGCCGTCCCGGCAGACTGGGCTGGCTGGTGTGCTCCTGTGGGCTGGCAGCAGGGTGCAGGCCAGGGCTGGGCCAGCGAGAGCCTTGAGTTGCGGCTGGGAAGGGGCGGAGGGGCACACTCTGTGGGTGAGCTCTTTGTGAGCACATCTCCATAAAGCTGCAGGCGGGGGAAGGAGGAGCCAGGGGAGCCAGGGCCCAGGCCAGGCTGCCCGGGTGGGGGCCGTCAGACTGGGGTTCAGGGCGAGTGCTGAGGACCAGCCCGGAGCCCGCCTGGGCCTCTCTTTCCTTTCTTCCTCCTAACGCCGAGATGCCGGAGCCCCGGGTGTGTCCTGGGCCGCCCTGGGAGGTGCACCTTGGGTCTCTCCCAAGGGCCTCTCCCCAGAGCCTTCCCCCTCCCAGGAGACCCGGGGCCAGGGGTGCAGGGACCCAGGACTGATGCCGGAAGCTGGAGCTCAGGTTTCCGGGGCGGCAGAAACTTCCTCCTTCCAGAGCTGCTGCCCCCGCGGCAGTTAGGGCCCCAGGGCCACAAGCAAAGAGAAGACTGTAGAATGCGGGGCGTGCTCCAGCTCCCTGCCTGCCCCCGCGGCGTGCGCAAACATGGACTAACAAACTAGAAAGACCCAGCTGCATGGCGGGGTGGGGGGTCCCCGCTGGAAACCTCTCAGGACACAGTGTCGAGGGCCCCGGGGTGCTCATCCCACTGAGGCTGCGGTGAGAGGCCTCTGCGCAGCTGAGCACTGCATGCCAGGCAGGGTCCGCCTTGGGCTGGACATTTTTAAAACCCCTTGTGCGGAGCCCTGTGATTTCGGTTCCTCTTGGAGAAGAGGAGCTGCTGGCTGAGCTCTTGTTTCCGCTTCCCGAGGACACCAGGATCTGAGAGGAAGCAATGGAACATTTGTGAACCAAACTCTGGGCTCATGGACCCAGCTGCAGGATGCTGGATGGGGGTCATGTCACAGGCCACACTGGTGCCCCGTCAGCGGGCACAGACACAGCCTGTGGTCGCCAGTAAGGCAAGGTGTGTGTGTCCACTCGGACTGCCCACCAAAGCTGACGGGCTGGTGGCCCCAATGCCCCTCAGGGGCCTCATCTGGAGGTTGAAGTCTGATCTCAGGGCTCCCCGGGGCTGGAGCTGCCCACCAGCCTCTGCAGCGGCTCGCGGACTGCTTCTCCCATGTCCTCCTGGTCAGCCCTGAGTGTCCCTGTGTCCCGAATGCCTCCTTATAAGGACCGGCCCTGGATTAGGGCCCCAGGGATCCATTCAACCCAGGTCACCTGCTGGAAGGTCCTGCTGCCTGACCGATACTGTGACCACCTTTTCTTGAGGTTTTTTGACATCCACACATCTTGATGAAATATCCATCTAAATCTTTTCCCATTTTAGATGGGTTTTGGTTTTCTTGTTATTGAGTTTAAAGTGTTCTTTGTATATCTTGTGTAAACATCCTTTATCTGATACACAATTTGGAAATATTTTCTTACCATGCCTTGTCACTTTGGTTTCTTAACAGTATCTTTAGAGGGGTAAAGGTTATTACAGTTAATAAAATATAATATTGTCTCCTATAATGCATTGGACTATTGTATCTAGGAAATCTTAACCCCAAATTTCAAAGATTTTCTCCTGTTTTCTTCAGGAAGTTTTATGTTCTTATGTTTTACACATAAAGCTAGAATGGACTTTTTTTTTTTTTTTTGGTACACGGTCTCATTTTGTAGTTCAGGCTGGCCCTCAACTCACTATGTAGCCCAGGCAAGCCTGGAACTCAGCAATCCTCCTGTCTCTGCCTCCCGAGTGCTGGGAGGACAGGCGTGAGTCACCACGCCCGGCATTGTATGTGGTAACTCAGGGCCTTGCGCTTGCGAGGCAGGCGCCGGAACCACTGAGCTAAATCTCCGGCCCCCAGAATGAACTCTTGAACTAATTTTCAGTATGATGTCAGGTATTGGCCAAGTTTCAGTGGCTCCTCCCTATTTGTTGGAAAGACTGCCCTTTCTCTGGTGAATTTCTTTGATGCTTTTGTTAAAATTAATTAATATGGAAATATTCAAAATAGAGAAGGGGTAGAAACAACTCCTATATCTACCAATAGATGAGTGGACCAATCAGTATGGCCCATTCACCCCATGGCATGTTACGTGGCCTCTTAGTTATTTTTCTCATTGCTGAGACAAAATACCCGACACCCGAACTTGAAGGAGGAAAGGTTTATTTAGCTCTCACTGCGTAAAAGTTTCAGTCCCAAGTCGGCTGGCTCCAAGGCAGGGCGACACAGCGGAGAGGCATCGCGGAGGAGAAACAGTCTATGACAGGCAGAAGGCAGCCAAAGCAGCAAGTGACAAGTGAGGAGCAGCAACAAGAGCAGACCTTTCTGGGCCCTAGGTCCCGCCCAGCCTACCCGCCCTCAGGGAGGGAGCCCTGACAGGGGGTGCGGCAGCCTAACCCCAGCGGCGTCGCGGGGAGAATCAGCCCGGCTCACCTCCTGCACCTCAGTGTCACACCCTCCGGGCCCAGCCACCTCCCAAAGCCCCGCCCAGACCTCACGGGGCTCTGGGGAGCATCTCCCCACAAGCCACACAATGGTCACAAGAGGGAATCCTGATACAGCTGCTGAAGTGGCACTTGGAGGGAAGGCAGGCCAAGGAAGCGAGTGGCACCCAGAGACTTGCAGTGCAAGGCGGTTTTATGCGCCAGCGGCCGCGGAAGCCACCTCCCAGGTCCGAGCACCGCTTCTTGCTTAGTCTCCTGTTTACCTGTTCTTCAGCTGTGGCAGGGAACAAGCAGAGTTTTACAGAAGCAGAACTCAGCAAAGGGTCGGAGCTGGAGGTGAACGTTCTTAGTTTATCTTTAAGACATAGGGAGGCGCAGGCAGCTGGGTTTCAGCAGTTCATCTTCCAGGCACAGTGACCTACTGGGTCTAGCAGGAGGGGGAGCCTTCAACCGTCAGCCCGGGGACCGCCAGGCTCTCCTCTGCCTTTTCTCTTCTCTGTTTCACTTCAGCATGGGAGAGGCCGAGGGCTCTGTGGTCAGCGAGATCAGCCAGGCACGGGACAATCGCTGTGTGACGCCATTCACAGGAGGTCCCCCAGGGTCAACAGATGCAGAGAGACAGAGACGGAGACAGAGACAGGGAGGGAGAGAGACAGAGACAGAGACAGGGAGGGAGAGAGACAGAGACAGGGAGGGAGAGAGACAGAGAGACAGAGACAGAGACAGGGAAGGAGAGAGGGAGGGAGGGAGGGAGAGACAGTGGGACCAGGGCTGGGCCGGGGTCCAAAGGGGCAGAGCTTGCACTGTGCAGGTGAGGAGCCCTGTAGGGGCTGGTGGTGCGGCTGCCCCTCCCTGTGGAGACTCATACACTTTCACCACCGTTCGACATGTTTAAAATACGTAGCCATCTGTGGGAGGCTCTATTCCTGAGCTCTCTGCTCTGCTCCACTCATCTATATTTAGTCTACAATGACATTAATACCACAGTGGCCTGATTACTGTGACACTCATATGTCTTGATATCAGGTAGTGTAACTCTTTCAATGTTCTTTTCAGAGTTGTTTTGGATTTCCTAGGTATGTTTCCATAGGAATTTTAATATGCTTGGCAGTTCCTTGAAAAACAAGAAACCCTGCTGAGATTTTGGTGGGACTGAGTTGAATCCATAGATCAATTTGGGAAGAACCGATGGCTATAAATCGTAACATGAACACAATGTATCATTCCATTTGCTTCAATATTCCCTAATTTTTCTAAACAATATTTGTAATTTTCAATATATAAGTTTTGGGCATTTTGGTCAGATTTATCCCTAAGAACTTAATTTTTTTGTGTTTTATAAATGAAATGGCTTAGTGAATTTCTGAATAGTTATTGCTATAGACATACAATAATTTTCTTTAAAAACCTCCTTAAATTCTCCAACTTGGGGCCAGGGATCTAGCTCAGTGGTTCTGGCTTCTGCCTGGTAAGCACAAGGTCCCCAATTTGATCTCCAGTACCACATACTACAATGCTGGGCGTGGTCACACCCATAATCCCAGCAATCAGTACTACACATTACAATGCCAGGTGTGATGGCTCACGTTTGTAATCCCAACACTCAGGAAGCAGAGGCAGGAGGATTGCTGACTTCAAGGTTTGCCTGGGTTAGAAAGTGAGCTCAGGGGCCAGAGGGTTAGCTCAGTGGTTTCGGCGCCTGCCTCGCAAGTGCAAGGTCCTGAGTTCGATCTCCGGTAACCACATATAATGCTGGGACACGCCCACCAACAATCAACACCGCATACCACAGTGCCGGACGTGGTGGCTCATGCCTGTCATCCCAGCACTCGGGAGGCAGAGACAGGAGGATAGCTGAGTTCGTGGCGGCTTGCCTGGGCACCATAGTGAGCTCAGGGCCAGCCTGAACTACAAAGCGAGACCCTGTCTCAAAAGCAAAAAAAAAAAGAAAGTGAGCTCAGGGCTAGCCCGAACTACAAAGCAAAACCTTGCCTCAAAAAAACAAAAATCTCCAACTTGCTAATTAGTTTTAATTGTTCGAGTAACATTTTGTACTGTTTTCCACATGAGCTATTGTCTCAGTCACTTTCTCTTTGCTGAGATACAGTACTTGACAACTTAAAGGAGGAGGGCTTTGTTTTGTCTTAAGTTCATCCATGGTCAGCTGGTTCCAAGACAGAAATTCCACGGCCAAAGGTCCCAGTGGAGATAAATCTGCTCACATCATGGAGATGAGGAAGCCGAGAGAGAAGGGAGGAGCCAGGAGCAGAGTCACAGCCTTCTGGCCATGCCCCCTGGGACCCTCCACCAAGTCGGCCACGGGTCCCAACAGCAAGTCAGGTGTAATAACACCCTGCAGGCAAATCATCTTCCGGAAGCCCCATCTGGGAACACAGGCAGCTGTGGGGAAATTCTCGATCTCCCCCATCATAGCTGTCCCCCAGCCGTGAAGGTGGTTGCTTGTTACCTCAGTGGGTGGCTTTTCCCTGGTCTACTTGCCCTTGCTACTCTTCCTCTCCCACACGGAGCAGAAGGCAGACAGCAGGATTTCTGCCCTGCTCCTGACCTCAGGGAACCGGCCGTCTTTCACCCCGGGTACAGAGCCAGCAGTCTATTTCTGCGCATGTCCTTTGTCTCAGCGAAGGAGCTCCTTCGTGCTCTACAGAAAGTTAACTTCTGGAATGGGTTGGGAGTTTTGTCAATTGTTTTCTCCGCCTCTCTTCAGGGGATTATCTCCTTGTTCTGGTCTATGTAATGTACACTGTTGATTTTCAAATCCAAACCACCTGTGTGTTCCTGAGATAAATACCATTTTGTGACCATGTATTGTCCTTATTACATGTTGATAAATTCAATTTGCTCAAATTTTTGTGAGGAATTTTGCATTGCCAGGCATGATGGTGCGTACCTGTAATCCTAGCAGTCTGGAAGATAAGGCAGGAGGACCACTGTGAGTTTGAGGCCAGCCTCGGCTACATAGTGAATTCACAGCCAGCCTGAACTACACAAGTAGACCCTGTCTCAAAAAAGTTGCACCTTGGTTCCTCGGGGGTGATGGACTGCAGCTTTCTTTTCTTCTAATACCTTTGTCTAGTTTTGGCATAATACTAGCCCCACAGAATAAGATGAGAAGTGTTCCTTCTGTCTTCTGTAGAACTGATTTTATTTTTTTCTCAAATAAATATCTGTAAACTGGACAGTGAACCTATTTGAGCCTGAGGTTTCTTTGTGGAAAGGTTTTTAACTTCTTTAATAAAGAATGACTTGGGTAATTTATTTGTTTTTGAGTAAGCTTTGATCATTTGCATCTTTCAAATAATTTGTCTATTTCATTTTGTTACATTTAACTTAAGTGAAGTTATAAATATATACTTTTTCTGATACCAGGAGTTGAACTCCGGACCTTGGACTTGCCTGGTAGCTGCAGCACCACTGAGCTAAATCCCCAGCCCAGTTGTACATCATTTATTCCTTCATTATTCCTTAAATGTCTATCAGTGATTTCTCCATTTTCAGTCTTTTTTTTTTCTTCTTCGAGACAGGCTCTCGCTAGGTAGTTCAGGCTGGCCTTGCACCCAGGGCAATCCTTCTGCCTCAGCCTCCCGAGGGCTGGAATTACAGGCATGTGCCACCATGCCTGGCCCCCCTTTTCACTCTTGGCATTGATGAATTGTGTCTTCTATCTCTTTCCTAACCAGATGTTTATTAATTTTTATTGCTTTCCCTGATTTGCTCTGTGGTTTTTCTGTTTTACAGTTCACTGATTTCTTCTCTGGCCTCTATTCTCACTTTCTTCCTGCTTATTTAGTTTCACTTGCTCTCCTTAATCTAGTGTTCACAGGACAATGCTGATGTCTCTGACCCGAGCCCTTCCTTAGTTTCTGATGTAGGCACTGAGTGCTAAAGATTCCCCCTACATACTGCTTCAGTGCATTCTACAAAGCACAGTATGTTTTTATCTTTATTTAGGACACAGTGATGTGCTGTTTTCCTTTGGGTTCTCCTCTGAAGTATGAGTCATTTAGCTATATTGTTTAGTTTCCACATACTGTGAAGAATTTGCAGATATCATTTATTATTCACTTCTATTTAAATTACAGTTTGGACAGAGAACATATTTTGTATTATCTGATTCATTTCAGAGTTATTTTCTGACCCAGAATATGGTGTATCTTGGTAAGTGGTCAATGTGTATACTTAACAGTATGCGTTCTACTTCACTGGGTAGTTTTCTATAAATGTCAAACAGATGAAGTTGATTAACAGTAGTTTGAAGCCTTTAAGGACCTTATTGAAGTAAGGTCTATTATTTGGTCTATTAAATGTCAAGACTGTGGTGTTGAAATCTCACCTATAGTCATGGATTTGTCTATTTTTTCTTGTCTCTCAGTTTTTGCTCCAAAGTATTTGTTATTGTTGTTGGTGGTGGTTCTTTTTCTTTTTAGACAGGGTCTCGCTTTGTAGTTCAGGCTGGCCCTGAGCTCACTGTGTAGCTCAGGCAAGCCTCAAACTCAGCAATCCTCCTGCCTCTGCCTCCCGAGTGCTGGGATGACAGGCGTGAGCCACCACGCCTGACATTGTGGTGTGTGGTGCTGATTGCTTGTGGGTGGAAGTCACTACGCCTGGTATTGTTTGATGTGGTTACTAGGATTTGAACCAGGCACCTTGCACTTGCTAGGCAGGTGCCGGAACTACTGAGGTAAATTCCCAGCACTGGTGGTGGTTTTGGGGGGAGGTTATTGTTTGGGTGGTACTAGAGATTGAAGTCAAGACCTTCTGCACTAAGCTACATCTCCAATCCTTTCTTATTTCTGTCTTCCATCTTGCTAAGTCACTAAGTTGTCCATTCTGGACTTGAGCTTGCAACATTTCTGCCTCAGCCTCCCAAAGTGCTCAGATGTCAGGCCTCTGCCTCAGCGGACAGCTAGCTCCAAATATTTTTGAAGCTCTGTAACTTGGCATGTAAACATCAAGAATTTTATGTTCTCTTACTTCATTACCTCCTCCTCATTACACGGTGACCCACTCGTCCTCGGCAACCTAAGCGCTCAAAAGTGGCATCTACCATTATTATTACTTGAGAATTCCACCTAAAGATATTCAGAAAACTTTGTCTGGGCTCTTGTTCCTGAGGATGTTCCATGAAGATCGAGACCCCTGTGTGCTGGGGAGAGATGAACCCCGGGAAGAGAAAGCCAGGCCGCGCCCCTCCCGGCACAGCACGGAAGGGGACCCACGTGTGGGTCCTGCACGCAGGACAGGAGCACGTTCCGCTGGGCCTCCCTTCCCCACCCTCCCACCGAAGACGTCCCTTCCTGCCACCTGCCTGGCCTCGCCGCTCCACCGCGGAGCTAACTCGCCGTCACGCTGGCAACGGCTCCTAAAGCCAGTCTCCGGGAGTGAACCCCTTTCTGGCCCACCTGGCTCCTGCTTCCCTGCCCCCGGGCTCCCTCTTCCTGCCTCAGGGGTGGCCAGCTGGGAGGGGCTTCCCCAGGTCCCCCGCCAAGCGGCCTCCTCACTCGTCACCTTCTATTCCTCCTGCCTGCTCAGAACTTTGGGTGTGTGTCGCAGGACAGGCGACATCCTTGCCTGGTGTTAGTCCTCGCAAACACAGACTGGGTCTAGAGTGTTTGTATGGAATAAATCACTTCACCGGGAGATGCTTTTTGGTCTGAATTCATTCACTGGATGAATTCAGCGGGTTAATAAATTCCACTGGGGCTTCTGTCTGTTTATTGGTTTATTTCTCGGTGGTAGTGGTCCAGTTTGATTTTTGAGGAAGGGTAGCGAGGACTTTGGCCTACGGACTGAAAACTGGTGCTCGGCAAGGCCAGTGCTGGCGCCATCATGCCTGTCCGGCTCTGCTGGTCACTCGTCCGGCCCAGGTTCAGGGTCACGGCCCTGGTCATTACAGCGTCATAACACATCTTTCATATCCCCCGTCAATCTCCTTTGCTTCTCCTCTTTGTCTTCTTTCTTGTAAAATATTTTGGCTACTACTTAGCCTTCGTTAGTGCACAGACATCTTAGAATCAGTCTGTTAAATGTCACTTAAAACCCGTTTGGAGTTTTAAAGTTAAGTGCTCTTTATAGAAGGCTTTCGAGGAGAATTGATGTTATCTCTAAGACCGGAGCTTCCTCTGTCACATGGCAGACCCTTCTCATTTTCTTTCATTTTTATTTAATAAAGTTTATGATCTTCACCGTCTTGCTCACCTTTTAAGAAGTTTCCCGGTCTGTGTTCCTTCTCTGCTGAGGGCTGCCCTTCTCAGTGGCGTTGCTGCAGAACCGGGTCGTCTGGCCCTCGCTGCTCCGGACGTGTGCACAGGTGTGATCTCCACCCGCCCTCGAGACCTGCTGTCCGGCCCCTCTGCCTGCTGGTGCCAGGTTGATGCTCACCGGGGCAATGACTGGGGCATTCACAGGAGGAGGAGGCCAGAGGGCAGGCCAGGTCCAGCCTGTGGCCGGGGTGAGCGTGGCTTCGCCCCTGGTAAGGGCAGGACATCTGCCCAGTGAGCCACTTTCCCCGGTTGCTGCACCTCCCCCAGCTGCCCCTCGGGATCCACCACCCCCGGCTCCTCCGCCTGCGTCCACCTCCCTGCTGTGAATAACCTGGCTGGGAAAACCTTGCACAGGGTCACTCGCAGCTCCCTGATCTCTGCTGCAGTTTCGCTGTGTTGGGACTAAACATGCTACGTCATCTCTAAGCATCTAAACCCGTCCAGGTCCACTTAGCCCAGAATGGGATCCAGCTCGTTGACCACCTTACAGTGGCCTGTCCTCCAGTCAGACAGGAGAGTGAAGGGGCCACAGGGCCACCAAACATGTTCCACGAGGTCCCTGCCCGGCTCTTTCAAGCTCCACCCTCATCCGAGTCTTACAGTGACCATCTCTTTCCTGAAATTACCTACTGACCTTGCATGTCACCTACCTGTTCCATGCAAGCCCTAATACCTCACTGTTATTTAAAAGTCCCTTATCAGATAGTCTAACATCTGTGTCATATCTGAGTCTGGTCCTGTTGGTTGCTCGCTGTGACCCTTGGCAGTGAATTCCTTTTTCTTTCCTTTTCACTACTTCGCATCGCTTGTCACTGAAAGCTGGGGATTATGTGACAACAGCGGACAGCACTAGCTCCTTTCCTCCTTCCAGGCCCTCTGCTTGGGAGTTGCAGCCAGTTTAGCTGCGAGTCAGACTACGTGTGAGGTTTGTTGTGCTATAATTAACCCTAGTGCGCAGAGGTTGGGCATTTCTCTAGGACGCTTTGGATGGGGTGAGGAGCGGCCGCTCTGCCTGCCGGTCTCCTGGAAGTCTAGCCGCTGAGCTGCGCCAAAGGCGGGACTGTCCCCACGTCTCCAACTGCCTCTTGGTTGCAAACTGGTTCAGCACGACGTTTCCCTTGGTGGCGGATCAGGGAGGATTTCCTGCTCTCTTCAGATCCAGTCTTGGGCAGGGATGACATTCCTGCCTCGTAGATATTTCAGTATTTCTGCCTCTCCCCAAATGCCTAAAGACTTTTTTTCTCTTTTCCCGCCTGGAATGGGCTTTCCCAGGACTCTGAGGTTAACGGGGTTTCCTTCTACCTTATCCCCCAGAAAAAAGCCCAGAAGAGGGTAAGCACTTCCTCCAGCGAGGCCCCTCCACAGCCCTGGCTTCCTGAGCTCTCCTGGCTGAGTTCTTCTGGTGGGTGGGAGTCTGCAGCACCTCGCCCGGCCTGTCTCTCCGCACGTTCGTGCCCACTTGATTGTCCTGTGGCCCAGAGGAATCTAAGGGGCACCGAGAACTTGTAGATTGCTTGCCATTTTTGCTCATGATCCTAGGGACCTGTTGTTAAAGACAAATTATTAGACAAACTAGGTTTTTATACCATGAAATATATCCGTGCTTTCTCTTGCCTCATTCCATCCCATCCCTCTACTGCTCAGACACCTAAAATATTCACGAGTATGTTGAAGGTGAGGGACACAATTGCCTTTCAGTAAAAGCTCTTTAGATACTCACAAAATGTGAATGAGAGCCTGCCATCTGTTGCCGTTCACCTGCTCAGTGACATCAATGAACAAGCCATGTGCACACACACGGATGTGGAAAACAAAAAATTAAAAGAAACTGACATAGTGTGGATCTGAAACATCTCCCAAAGGCTTCTGTGTGGGATACTCAGAGGCGGCAGGCACAGGACTCTGGCCTAGGGCTCTTCTTTCCCTTTCTTTCATACTCCTTCCTTCCTCTTTCTTTCTGAGTCGCAGGATAGGTGACATCCTTTCCTGATTTTAGTCCTTGCAAACACAGACTGAATCCATAGTGTTTACAGAATGAATCAGTTCACTGTGAGATGCTTTTTGGTCTGAATTCTTTCTTTTCCTTCCTTCTTTCTTTTCCCTCTCTCTCTTTCCCTTCATTTCCTCTTGTCGGGGAGCTGAGTGGCTTTGTTCTGCTCCCTGCTGTGATACGCCACCACAGGCCCAAAGAGACAAGGCCAGCCAACTATGGAACGGAACATATGAATTATGAACCAAATAAATCTTTTGTATTAGTGGATCATTTCCACTGTCATGAGTGCAGAAACAGGAAAAGTTAAATATTCTGCTAGGAGACACTAATCCAAGAATAAAGAACAAGGTGTGAAGGCAGAAAGTGCCAGTGAGCACTGGGGAAAGACTGGTTTTAAACAGTGTGCTGAGCGTAGGCCTCATGGAGAGCAACTGGAGCGGAGCTGGAGGCGATACACTGAGCCACGTGGATATCCGGGGCGCGTCAGTGCTAGAGAACAATTAGGGCAAACGGAGTGGCCTTACCAGTCTCCGTGACACAGGCTCGGGCACTGCAGGGCTGCTTGGGGTCTTACAAGGCTGTGCGGAGGGTGGCTGCTGGGTTGCAGTCTCTTCTCTGGGCTCCATGGGGGAAGGATCCCGGCGCCTACCGACGGCAGGCAGAATGATCTCCCTAAGTTACAGGGTATAAAGAGTCTGCTTCTTCAAAAGTCTCATAAAATCTAAGGTAATCATGGGAGTGACATCCAGCCACCTCCAGCATATTCTGTTCCTTACAAGCAAGTCACAGGTCCCCATCCACACGCAACAGAGAATTATACAAGGCTGTGGCACCAGGAGGTAAGATCCTGGATCCACTTTAAAATCTGCCTACAGCACCAGAGAAGAATAACGAGGCAGGTACCGTATTTAAAAGGTTCTTACTGGAGATGCACATTTTAGGGTGGTCGGCATAAACAGGAGATGGCACTTGAAGGAATGAAACTGAGAAGATGGACAGACAGATTTCCAGGGGGCTGAACCCTGAGGCACTTTGGTGTCAAGGGAGAGATTACTGGAGACTATAAAAATGTGGTATTTGAGACTACAGAAAAACTAGAGGCTGTGGTGTTCTAACTGCCAATGCAGAGCAGACCTAAGAAGAATGCTTTTTTTTTTTGAGACAGGGTCTCGCTTTGCAGTTCAGACTGGCCCTGAGCTCACTATGTAGCCCAGGCAAGCCTCGAACTCAGCAATCCTCCTGCCTCTGCCTCCCGAGTGCTGGGATCACAGGCGTGAACCACCACGCCCAACCGGCACTGTGGTATGTGGTATTGATTGCTGGTGGGAGTGAGTCACCACGCCCAGAAGAATGCCTATTAATATTATAAATATTAATGTAACAGGGATCTAGAGGCTAACTTTCAGGCACTCACTGGTTAAAAATAAAAGCAGGGTAAGCCAGGTCTGGTGGCATATATCCATAATCCCAGCACTCAAGAGGCTGAGACAGGAGCACTGCTGGTCATGAATTCAAGGCAGCCTGAAATACATGAGTTCAAGGCCAACCCGAACTACATAGCAAGACCCTGCTGCAAGAACAAACAAACAAACAAAAATAAATAAATAAATAAATAAATAAATAAATAGATGCTGGATAAAACTTGGTATCTTCTACCTTTTACGCCTCCTTTATTGCTTTAAAACTTTGGGACAGATCTTTGGCTCCACACGTAAGCATGTTAATCACTTAGGGAATGTCTGTATTGCAAACTTTATTGGCCCTAAAAGTACCTAACCTGTCTCACCCCTCTTCAAGACTGAGGATGCCAAGATAAGCATAATTTTCAGGATCTGCAGGAGCATCCAATTATCACTCTTTATTACATCCAGTTCCACGCCCCACGAGATGCCTAGAAGTCTCCAGACAGTGTCCTAAGCCTATAGTCATGTTCGTGGAAAAGCAGAGCCTCATGGGCTACTCAGTGGTAAGACACCTCCCAACAGGAGCAATAATCTGACTGGAACCAAAGCTGCCACCTCTCAAACCAGGACAGTCACCGCGCAGGAACCAAACTGCCCCTCGAAACATGCAGATTCCACTAGAGGTATCAAGTGAGAACTGAGACCACATTTCACTGGGCCACACCACGGCACCGGACAAAGCCGAAGCCCTCCTGCGCAGGAAGGCCAGTCCAACCCACCTCTTCAGACCCGCACCCTCTCAGGTCCTCGATGAAGCCCCTTTCATCTCCTTCCTCACTTTTCTTTGATAGGGGCTTACTTGATTTTGTCAGAGCCGTGCCCCTGCCTTTTGGTTCTATCCTACTTTCCAATTCAAGGTTTTCTATGAACTCCTGTTGAATGTCCTCATTTTGATTTACACTATCACTGAAGCAAGGACTCACATTAGCTGGTGACAGCAAGTCCGTGTAAGAAGGAATTGCGAATGGACTAACTGGAGTTAAGCCACCGCGGGAGACGGGTAACAGGTCGGTTTAGTCCTCCAGGGATCTCCCAGCTCCCTCCCGCTCTGCCTCTCCCTTGGTGCCCCTTCCAAGGAGGAGGAGAAACCTCAGGGCGCGATCCCGGCCTCAAGGCCACCTGCTGTTTTCAGCCCCTCAACACTGCAACTCTGCCTTCTCTCGCGGATCAGACATCGGCAGGTGTTGATCCTATGGCTAACCTGGGCCAAGTGTCCGGCCCTGCTCCACTACCCCGAGGTTCCAAGGTCTGGCCATCTCCATGGTCCAAGGGGTACAGCGGCCATGCTTGGATATACGCAGACAGCTAGGCAAAGGGCGTTTTTCTCCGCCCGTGGCTCAAGGAAAGAGCTACTGCGCACGCGCCCGTTGGACGGCTGGGCCACGCCCTGCACCCGGTAGCACGCGTGCGCAACGGAACTGGAAGGGGTGGTGTCGGCGGGGCGCTTGCGCAGTGGGCGCCCCGGGGCGGGGTGCGGCGGCCGTCAGCTGACTGGGGCGGCTGCAGTTTCGCTGGGACAGCTATCGGCTACGCAGGCTGCGCGGGGGCGGAAGAGTTCTCACGGCGCGTTCCGGTCTGGTCGGCGAGGCGTGGAGCCCGCCGCCAAAGCATGGCGACCACTGTCAGCACGCAGCGCGGCCCGGTGAGGAGACGGGACGGGGCGGCGATCCGGCGGCGCGCGGGGCCCCGGGCCGGGCTTGTTACCTTAGCTGCGCGGGCGCCCACGGCCCCGGACCGGAGCGGGAGTCGCGGGGCGGGGCGGGGCGGGCCTGACTGGCCGGCTGGGAGCAGAGGAGGCCGGAGCGCAGCCCTCGGGCCCCTCAGGAGGGGCCTCAGACCTGATGATCCCCAGAGGGAGGGGCCCCAGCCCTGCGAGGCCCGGGAAGAGGAGGCTCCGCGCCGGGACTGAGCGTCGGGAGGAGGGCTTCCGCTCTGCCGGCCCCTAGGGATGAGGAGGAGGCTCGCTGCTCTGATCGTCCCTGGTGGAAGATGGTCCCCAGATGGAGGAGGACTCCCCCCCACTGTCCCCCAGGAGAGGCGGCGCCTGGCCGTGATCCTCGCCACCCAGGTGGGGAGACAGGGCTCGGGTTGTGTCCTACCCCCGCTCCCACCCCTCCCCGCTGGAGTAGAGTTCCACCCTCCGTTCTGTACCCCAGGAAAGGCGGCTTCAGTCCCCTAGGTGAGGCCGCCTCACGCACAGAGCGAGGACCATGGGGAGTAAGTATCTCTGGACCCAGTTAGCGGTCCCTGTTCAGAGCTTCAGTTCGTTTGCAAAAGAGAAGGTAAGAGTCAACTGGTGTCCTCTCGAGGAGTAGTCTGGTTTCGCACTGTATTTCCGTCTGCCCCTGTGGGAGAGAGAGCTCTGCTGTGGGTGGTCCAGTGGCTCCCCAGAGCCGGTGGGGAGGTTGCTGTGAGCAGTGGGGAGGCGTGCAGCAGGCCGACGGAGGTCTTCGGACCACGGTACAGACCCCCTTCCCTGGAGTCCAGCGCTAAGTTACCTGAGAAGTCCACAGTGCCCAGGACCCCTTACCCTTACAAATGGGTGTTGTTTCAATTGAGCTTCTTGGTATGTTTTAGGAATACATTATGAGCACATTCCTCACTGAGAATTTGTACCTGTACGTGATATATCTTGATTTTTATTTTCTGCCATTCTTCTGCCCTCCCAATAATCTCCCACTTCTGTATATACATAAACTTTGTTTCGTCTTTTTCCTTTTTACCATCTTTTTTCTCTCCCTTCTTTGCCTTCCCCTGCCCTCACCCAGTCACCATTTCCCTTTTAGCATGTTCTTCCTGGTTCACAATACCTGTTGTACAGTTTGAACCTCATTTACACCATAAGTTTCTCACAGAGTCCACATCTGTGCCTTATTTATTTCACTTATGAGTACCATCTCAAGGTGCATCCATTTAGCTATAAATATCTTTTAATTTATCATTCTTTATGGCTGAGTAATACTCCATTTTTTAAAATTGAATTCTTTATTGGTACAATTTATATACATCTCAGAATCACATATAACATTGGGGAATTTGTACCAGTATATGACACAAGTTAATTCTCATTTTTACCCATATCCCTACCCACCCACACTCCATTTTATTTTTTTTAAAAATCCCACATGTTCTTTATCTAGTCTCCCTTGATGGACATTTGGTCTGTTTCTAGGCTTTAGCTATTACAAACTGTGCTGTTGTAAACATGGGTGATAGCTGGGTGTTGACAGTCTTGTTTTTCTCATTAGCAAAGTTCCCTTGGCATACACTCTTTTGGGGAAAGGTCCTTTTTCTGAACACATTGAAGCCCACCTCCTGATGTTTCACTCTTGGTGTGGCTGCTTTCTAGAATCAGGGTTGCTTCCACTGTTCAGTGTTTCCTTCTCTGTCTGTGGGCCATCCAAAGGAACGATAGCAAAGATTGGTCGCATTAGCAGACCAGAAAAACGGGAGCTGTGCTTTTCCCCCTCTTTGGTTCTCTGCAGAACAGAGGGCATAAGGCAGGCAGTACAGCCCCTTCCTCTCCATGGGACCTGGCTGTCCTTGTTTTCTGGGAATTCAGCCTCTCATCTGGTGTGGACTGAGTCTGCATTCATGTGGTGGCGTGCTCGGTGCACGGCGTGCCGCCCTGTTGCTGAGGGTGGCTGTTTCTGGAGCTGTGGCTGGGAAGAGCTGGAGTAAGGTGCTGCGATGAGTAATTGGGAGCGTCAGGTAATGTTCAGACTTGTGGGATGTATGGTGCCAAGTTCTGGTGTTTGGTCTGACTTTCTGCTTGTCCAGTATTGCAGGGATCATGTGGTCACATACTTGTTACAGGCAGATCAACAAGTGTTTAAAGGGTGCTCTTGGTGCCCTGTCAGTGAGGTCATGTCGGATTTGGGCTTTAAGAAGGTGTCAGCAGCTGGGGTCTTAAGTCCCACTCGGGGTACACGTGACTTCTCCATTCAGCAATGTGAGTGACCATAATATTTAGGGCAGTTGTGATAACAGTCCACTTGGCAGTGCATGACGGGAACAGAGAGCTGCATTTGGCAGCTCAGGTGAGCCAGGCAGTGACAGTTACCACCAGATAGATCTGTGATCCAAAGCACAACGTAGGTGTGGCTGGGTACATCTCTTTGAGGCAGTTCATCCAGCCTGAGACTTGAAGGGGGAAGAGGAGTGTGAGACGAGCCAGGATAGCTGCCGCTGAAAGCAGGAGGATTGGAGATGGAGAGGGAGAGGATGCGAGGGCTGCCCACCCAGGTATAGAGCTGTCTCTGGATCTTTATCTGGGTACCACACACTTAGCTCATGTTTTGGACCAGGGCGCATCTTCCGTTTCCACCCTTCCCGCCAGCTGCTTCGCCTAGAGTGCCTTGGTGCAGCCCCACTGATTCACTGACCTTTGCAGAGATCATCGGGCCAGTTGTTGGGATTTAAGAAAACTCTTTTGCTAGAGGGTGTTACTATTCACTCCTCCTTTTACTTTTTCTGTTGTATTTGTGGAGCTGGGGAAGTATGAAGATTCACGGAGTATCAGGCTTCCAAACAGAAAGAACCTGCACTGTCAACAAATGTGTTTGGTCACTGCAGGGCCTGGAAGCCAGCCTCCTGTGAGCCAGCTCTTGCTAGGGTCAGACCATAGCCCAGGTCTCCCACCCTGGGAACCTGGACTAGCACTTGGGCAGCTGACTGGGTTGACCGTAGCCTCCCGTGGTGAAGAGCACTCTGTCCTTAGTTGGGGACTTTGAAGCTAGGACACAGGTGAGGCGGTCTCACCCACAAGCAGCTCATACCCAGCTGTGAACGAGCGAGTCTTTGGTCTGTTCAACAGAGCCAGTGCAATTATTTTTATTATTTATTTATTTATCTTTTTGTACTGGTGTTTGAACTTAGGACCTTGTACTTGCAGGGAAGCGCTGTGCCACTGAGCTACATCCTCCACCCAGTGCAATTCTCATTTTGGGAGATGTAGGGCTTCCATCTTTAGGGTATTTTTACTGAATAGCCACCAGAGAATGCCGCACCCAGCACTGTCTGCCTTTTGAGCAAAGCTAATGTTTTGGAATTAATATCCTTTTCCACAGTTGGTGAAAAAGCACTTAATGGGTTCCCAGTGAGTGACTCTGGGGCCTAGGCTCTGCATGGACAAGCGAGCTGGAGATGATATTTCATGCCTCGCTGGGCTTGTGGCTGGAGGCTGTCAGGCAGGGCGGCATTTCCAATGGGATTCCCTCATGCATGTGTGTCATGTGGAGTCCTGCTTTTGCAGGTGCCAAGCGACAGCCAGCTGGGCCGAGGCAGCCAGCCCTGCCTCTGCCCCTGCTGTCTCTTGTCGGAGCCTTGGTGCTGGTGCTTGCCCCGGTCCCTGTCAGTCTGGAGCATGTCTGGCGACTGTTGCTGTTCCAGTGATTGCATTAGGGATGGTCAGGAATGACCTTGGAATTTGGTCATTGGTTCCCAGGACTATGTGTAAAGATAAGCTTTCCACTTAACCACACTCTCTGGTTGTCCGGAAATAAAAGGCAAGACAAGTATCTGGTTCTTTGCCCTTACTTACAGGACAGAAGTAGGAGTTTTCTGTAGAGTTTGTTGGCCTCCTTCCTCCCTCTCTCCCTCCCTCCCTCTCTCCCTCCTTCCCTTTCTTTCCTTCCTTCCTTCTTTTTTTGAGTGTCATCATGAACCTGTGATTTTTCATGCCTTCCACAGCTGAATTAGTGGCCTGTGCATCTACATCTGTATGGGTCACTTGTATCCCTGCGAATGTCAAATTCTTGGATTCTGAGGCAAGGTTACCTGTGTATACGGTTATCTCATTACATTACTCTGTCTTCCTGTTAATCAGATTGCAGCCCGGTAATGGTGGCCTCACTGGCCTTTACTTATTTTTTCAGATAGCAGTATGGCTCTTCCCACTCCCTTTTAGGGAACATTTTTTTTCTGTTTTCTTTTACTTTTTAACTTTAGATTTTATTCAGTGTTATGATTAAGATGGGTTCGTCGCCAAAAGCATATACATAGAGCTGCATTTCGAAAAGCCAATCTAAGAAGTCCAAGTCTCACTGGAACATGTCAGTCTCTTTTTTTTTTTGAAGTCTTATTTTTATAGTTAGACACACGTTTTTAAGTTTTGTGCTTTTATTTGTCCTACTTGTTCCGTTTTTCACTCCTTGCCTACTTTTGGATTTTTTAAAACATAGGTTTTTAAAAATTTCATTCACACATTCAATTCACTAGAAATTATCTACATATCCGGAAAACTGGTAGCCTATTTCTATTCATGGTTGCTCTGGACATTTTAACATGCAGAGTTATACTGGTCTGGAGTCAGGCATCTCGTTTGGCGCCTCAGTTGGTGCAGAGACCGGCCCGCTGTGCTGCAGACGGACAGCCTCCCCAGCCGGGAGCTCTGCGTGGCGTGCGGTGTGTTTTGTGTGGACTTCTGGGAGGTCTGCCCTGCGGACCACCAGCCTCCGGCCTCTGACTCTACTTCTTGTTTGTCTTCCAACTCTGTGTCTCTTCCGCCCATTGAGTCTTTCAGTCTGAGACGAAGTGCAGTGACTGCTCTCTAGCCTTGGGCAGGTTGCCATTCACAAAACCTTTCCTGGTGGCCTCCTGTAGGGGCGGGCCAAGGCCACACAGGCCCTGAGAAATGGCCTAAATTAGCGAGCTGCTGGGTCTCCAGAAGTCATTCTTCATCGCTCAGAAATCGTGACCATTCTTGAGGCCGGATCCTGCACTAACTTTACTGTGACATCGTCTGGATGAGGGAGCCGGGGGCAGGCGGCTTGTGTGGAGGTGGGGCCTCGCCAGAAGCGGGGAAGACGGGTGACTGGGTATGGAGGTGGTAGGAAGGACAGTGGCAGCTTGTCTTATGTCCTCTTATGCTTCCAGTGAGCTCGGCCCTGGAAATGGCCTAGCCATCAGCCCAGGACAGCAGCCCCGTGTGCCTCAGCCCTGCGTGTGTCCCTACAGCACTGCCTGCTCGTCCTCTTGGCAGGTGTGCTCCTCATCCAGGGTCTCGCTGCCACAGCTTCACACACCCTCCGTGACAGTGACTGCTCTCGCGTCTTTCCTGAGCTGCAGGCCTGTGGTGCAGCAATCTTCCCGTGGATGGTCTTAGACACACAAGCAGGGCGCTCCTTCCCGTTGCTCAGGACAAAAGCCTGGGGCAACCTTTTCTTCATCCACAAGGAAGTCCTATGGTTTCTCCCCTCCCAGGACAACAGGATCAGACTGTCACAGGCCCCCTGCCTCATTCTATCTCCCCTCAACTGCGGTCAGGCCTCAGGCAGGGCCGGCATATCCCACCTGCTGGCCCCTCTCTGCAGTGAGGGCCCTGGATGTCTCCTGGGGTCATTTGGGGTACAGGAACACTTGGCTCTTTGTCAAGCGTGTGCGAGGATTTGTCCTGCAGATACCATAACTACTTCTGGCCCTGGGAACCTGGTGCTGCTTAGGAGCGTCCTTTTCCCCATGGTGAGGCGGAGCACATTAGTACCCACAACTGCGCTCTGCACATTGGCATCTGGAGGAGAGGTTGTTGGGTCTACACAGGAGCTTAAAGTTATTTGCTTGTTTCTACATTTAAGCAAAACTGTAGTTTAAACATGTGTTATGTATTCTTTTTTTTTTTTTTTTTTTTTTTGAGACAGGGTCTCACTTTGTAGTCCAGGCTGGCCCCGAGCTCACTATGTAGCCCAGGCAAGCCTCGAACTCAGCAATCCTCCTGCCTCTGCCTCCCGAGTGCTGGGATGACAGGCGTGAGCCACCACGCCCGGCAAGTGTTATGTATTCTTTATCTAGATTCATCATTTTCTTTTTGTATTCCAAAGGATAAAAGGATGGATATGAACCAGAATAAAGGATATATTTTTTTATGTGGCCATTTAAACACTGCCTTCCTCATAGAATGCTAAAAATGTATTTTAGGATTAGCACTGAATTTTAAAAATACTTTAAAAATGCACATTTACTGATGACGCTTCCCAGTGCTGTTGCTGATCCGAGAAGATTTGGGTCAGTGCCTGGACTCAGCATATCTAGGAAGCTTTAACTCTGTTAAGCGTGATGGCTTTTAATGTGTAAAGATGTGTCCTCCTTTGCTTTCATTCAGTCTAAATTGCGAACTCACCAAGGACTTGCAACAACAGCAGCTCCCCTTCGTGTGTTGCGTAATCTGCTGTTTGGTGAGGATGAAGCCCCCGCCCCTTCCCATCTCCCTCCTTTCCCCTGTACCTCGCCAGGGAGGTTGAAACTCCCTAATAAGAGTCCGATTTGGGAATAATTTTATTCTTTTAGGAGAAGGTACAGAGATGGTAGTGGTTCATATGTCTCTTCTGGTTCCCTCGTGTCCTTTCCCCCATTGCCACAAGAGCCTTGGAGGTGACCTTCCTCCTGTTGCTTCCGGATTTCCCCATTAGTTTTGCAGCACCCCACTTGACACCCACGGGGCTCCTGAGCAGCATGTCTCCTCTAGTGTTGGACTGTCTTTCGGGCTGTTCTTGTTTTCAGGATCCTAGGGTTGGAGGAGGCTCACAAGTCTGAGCTCCCTGGTGCTGGCTGGGGAGACGGGCACGGTCACCCGGCCCAACCAGTGTGGAGCGGCTTCTTCCTCAGTTTACCTCTCTGCCCTTTCTTTTCTGTTCACACTGTTTGACTCATATTTTAAAAACTCTCCTCTCCCTTTGTAATTTTGTGGTCAAATCCTTGTTGAAAAACAACAACAGTTTGATTTTTTGTTATATTTTCCCCATAAAAAATGCTCCTACTGTCCGGTGGAAACTGGAGGGATATTAATAGAAAGGACCCCTAATACCTAGAGGCCTCATTCCTGGGAAGAAATAGGGGAGGAGTAAAGGTGAAGGGAAAGATTCTCTAAGTGGCCTTTCCTGACCCCCTGTCTGGGCTCTGTGTCCATCCACACCCTGACCTGTCACTAGGGAACCTATTGGCCGGGCTGCCCGTCCCGGGATGTCTCTAAAGTGTGGGCCCCCTGCATGCCCAAAGGGGTGGTGTGTGGGTAGACAGTTGGGTCTCAAGTAAGTGGGAATTTGGCCTGTGCACGTGGATCCTGAGCACTTTGGTTGTTGTGAGACTCTCTATAAAGCAATCCATTAATGGTACACAAGGCTGGTAATGGGACCTGGTGGCTGAAGACCATAGGGCTTGAAAAAGGTTAAAAAAACAAGTTGTCAGGCCGGAGGGTTAGCTCAGTGGTTCCGGCGCCTGCCTTGCAAACGCAAGGCCCTGAGTTCGATCTCCGGTAACCACATATAATGCTGGGCGTGGAGACACGCCCATCAACAATCAACACCGCATACTACAATGCCCGACGTGGTGGCTCACGTCTGTAATCCCAGCACTCGGGAGGCAGGGACAGGAGGATTGCTGAGTTCGCGGCAGCTTGCCTGGGCACCATAGTGAGCTCAGGGCCAGCCTGAACTACAAAGCGGGACCCTGTCTCAAAAGCAAAAAAAAAAAAAACAAAAAAAACAAGTTGTCCTTGATTGTTGGGCCATGGGCCCCTCTGGGAGGGTCCAGCATTTCTCATGTGCCAACAGGAACTGGCACACTGGCTAGCAACCTGCGAGCTGCATCTCAGGAAGTGCCCAGGGGAGGCTCCAGGGTACCTTGGGGAGCTGGGGCCGTCCTGGCAACCATGGGCCTCACGGGCAGTCCTTTGCCCACAGCACTGCGGAAGGGCTGGGATCCCTCCAGAGGTGCCGAGGGGTGTGCCACTGTGCTCCTGTGGGAGCAGCTCCTCCATTGGGTAAGGCTTGTATACAGGATCTCTCCTGTGGAGACAGGCAGGTAGAACCTCTCTGATGTCACCGGTCTGTGTGTTCCCAAAACACCAGGATGGGCGTGGCTCCCTAAAACTCTTCAGGAGGGGTAGTGGCTTTCCTCACACACACCTTGGCTACCAGGACCACTGCGGGCAGCAGGGGCTGTGGGCAGGTGGCTCAGTTTACCAAAGGGCTTGGACTTCTCCAGCAGCCAGGCCTTACGCCCAGGGAGGTTTGGGCCCGTAAGCTTGGTCTTCTCTCCTTGACACCAGAGATTTTTTTCTTCTCTTCCTCCTCCTCCCTGTTCCTCTGTCCTTCTCCATTTCATTTTTTTCAGAAAGGGTCTCATTAGGCAATTCAGGCTGTCCTTGAACTCACAGTGATCCTCCTTTTTCAGCCTCTCAAATGCTCGGATTACAGGCGTCCAGCATCATGCCCAGCCTAGTGCAGGCATTCTTCCCTGGGACCCTCCGGAGCCCGGACTAGCTGTGTGCAGGAGGGGCCATCGCTGCGCCACTGGCTGGCC
This sequence comes from Thryonomys swinderianus, assembly GCA_004025085.1. Classification (NCBI taxonomy): domain Eukaryota; kingdom Metazoa; phylum Chordata; class Mammalia; order Rodentia; family Thryonomyidae; genus Thryonomys; species Thryonomys swinderianus. The sequence continues at coordinate 168,722 of PVIC010000050.1, forward strand.
TGCCTCACTGAAGCTGTGGACAGCTGTGCGCCTGGCCTTGGGGAACCCTCCACTGCCTCTGGGAAGGGACCCTCTGCACCCTCTGGGGTCCTGGGCCACAGGCACATGGGTAGTTTCTGGCAGCCACTGTCTTGCTATGGAGCCACTGGGTACCTTCCTTTAGGGCACATCCCTGGGTTTCACTCTGTGGGAGCCTCTGTGCCCTATGGGCCTCTGCTGAGCTCCAGGGCGTGAGCCTTGGCCAGGGAGTCTCAGGAGTCACTGCAAACCTTTGCTTTGCTTTCCTCTTTTGCTGGATGATCTTTTTTTCAGAGGCCTTCTGGTTTCTCCCAAAGCTCCTGCTCCAGGCCCATGCCTTCGAGGACCCTTACTGTCAGACAAGCAAGTCACTGGCATTATGAGAGCAGGCCAGTGAGCCTTCTGAACAAATATGCTTCTTATTTTCTTCCAGAATTGAGTTTGAACTGTTTCAGATGGAAATACTTGTTTATAGGACAAAGGATTTTCCAAGGAACTTTGGTTCCAAGTTCATCTCATTTATGTGTTTAGCTCAGTGTGATATTGAACTTCACAGGCCTTGGTTTAGTTGTGGTCCAAGAAAAAATAGCTTATGGACACAGACATGGAGTGTGAGGCCAAGACACCATCCAGCAAGCCTGTTTTGAGTCTCAGAGTCTGGTTTTAGGGGCTGAAACGTGTTCCTTCTCTTTCCAGAGCTCTGGCTTGTCCTGTGGCAGGAAAGCCCTAGAGAAGCTTAGATGGAAACTCCTCGTTCTCTGGTCCTCATTTGTAGATGGAGGAACTGAGGCAGGGTACAGTCTGGGCTTGATCAGGAATTGGGGCAGGGCTGGCTGGTCCCTGCACTGGCTCTGGCCAGTGACCATCCCCCCTCTGTCCACAGGTATACATTGGCGAGCTGCCTCAGGATTTCCTCCGCATCACGCCCACCCAGCAGCAGCAGCAGGTCCAGCTGGATGCCCAGGCAGCACAGCAGCTGCAGTATGGAAGTGCTGTGGGCACTGTGGGCCGTCTCAGCATCACTGTGGTACAGGTGGGCACAAGGCGCTCTTTCCTGCTGGGGGCTGGCATAGGAGGGGAGGAAAGAGGCAGGCTGGGCTAGGTGGGGAGTCTGGATTTTGGCTTTCTGTAGTATTCTCCATGTGGGCAAATGGAGCTTTTCTTACTCTAGGGTTTCCCCAATCATAGATCTGATGTCAAAACCCAACTTGTATGAAAAATAACAGTTTCTCAAGGTTCTGCCTAAAATAAGCTTTAAATTTACAATAAACATTGGTGAAAAACTGCTCCGTTCTGGGCACTATTACTCCCCAAGAGGAGTCTCACAGAGCTGGGTGCTGGTGCTACCGAGGGCCACACCAGCATGTGCTCGGCAGTGACGTCTGGTCACTTTCCATGGGACTTGCCTGTGAAAGCCAAAACATCAGGTTTAAGCTGACAGTGACCGCCTAGAATGTTGTGCAAAGCCACAGCCACAAATGTGAGGAGTTGTGTGACTTTGTGGAAAGGCCTGGGTGCTGTTGGCAGAAATGTTATTGTGGAATCGCTTTTGGCCTTTTGGCTAAGATCGAGTGTAGAAATGTTATCGTGGAGCACACAGCCTGCGCCCTGCTCAGCTGCACCGGCCCCTGTGAGGGGTTTCCATCCAGCCACCTTTCCTTACGACTGGTCCAGTGCCTGGCCACGCGTGTCTAAGAAAACGTGCTGTGTCCTGCTGCTCCTCTCAGGACGGGGTGCTTCCTAGGTGCTGTCACCTGGAGGGAAATGGCACAGGTGCTGGCGCAGGGCGGGCCTCGAGTTGTCCCCGAGCTGCCTGCTGCCTCTGGCCACTTTGTTCTGTTGGAGCTGTGGAGCCGACTGCCGGTGGCCTGTCTGCCCACACTGAGCTTGCCCGGGTGTGCTGAGAGGCAGCCTGGGCCACACGGGGCCTCCCGGTGACCTTGGGCACTTTCTCTGCCTCCCTCGAATAAGCCTCCCCTTGGCCTCCAGGAGGCTGCCTGCGTCACCCCTCAGCTCCTGTGGTTACCCCTGCCCTGAACAGTACCTGGGGCCTGGTTCTGGCCCTCTTCCTGGCTGCACGCCTGGGGAGTGGACCCTGCATCCCATGCACAGGGTTCCCCGGGCATGGCTGTGACCACAGCTGCACTGCTGGGTACACATCTGGCCCCATGCCCTCCAGGTGTCCAGTGTCCAGCCCTCCTCTTTACTCCCGGTCGGTGACAGCTCTGGCCTTCGGGAAACTGAAGCCTAAAGATTTCAAAAATTCCTCTCCGTCTCTTCCCTCCTACAGCCTACAGCTGGATGTAGATGACCCTCCCCTGCCTCCTCCTGGGGTGTGGCTAGGGCAGTGCAGCTGTGCGCGCGAGGGGAGCAGGCTTGGCAGAGGAGAAGCGCAGTGAAGGAAAGGAGGACTGAGGCTCAGTCAGTGGGTCCTAGAGGAGGAGCCAGCAGGGAGTGAGTCACACTCCAGGAGAAGATGCCTGGGCGCTGTGAGTGGAGACTGTGCTGTTGCAGACAGGCAAGAGAGGCCCTCGTCAGAGCAGGCTGTGGCCCAAGAGCTGCACTGCGGCCTGCACACGGCGGACCCGGGGCTCCATGCCGCCGCACCTGGTTCGCTCAGGTGTCGTGTTGTTTTGCTGTGGCCATTCTGACAGACTTGTAGGCGTCTCGCCTGAAGCTGTGATTTGCGCCTCTGGTGGGCACTGATGCTGGACATCTTACTTCAAATCTGCTCTGAGTTGCTCTATGCTGAGCAGTACTTTCATTTGCTCCTTTTCACCTCATTCGTAAGGCTTCCTGGTTTTGCTCCCTGTGGCACAGTTGGCAAGCAGACCATCTAGTTTGGAGTTTGGATCTCGAAGACCGATTCAGAGACGTGGGGCACGGGAAGGTGCTGTCCTGTTTCTGACCCACTGCTGTCACTTCCTGCAGGAGGCTGACCCTGGGGCAGATGCCTCCGGGCTGTGGGGTGGCTAAGCCCTGGGGCCCTCCCTTCTGCCTCCCCTCAGCTCGGCTGTGTACTGTCAGGTGTGGCCCCAGCTGCGTTCTGCCGGAGTTGGAGTGCCCTGTGCTCCTGGTGTCCTGGCAAGCAGGGTAACAAAATGTCCAGGTGAATTTGGATGGCTGAAGCCCTTGGCCAGGAAACGTGGCAGTGAACAGTTGGAGGAGGCTGGGAGCTTAGGGAAGCACCTGCCTTTTATCTGGTGTGTACTGCATCTTTCTGAACTTGGCTTTATTTCAGGCAAAGCTGGCAAAGAACTATGGCATGACCCGCATGGACCCCTATTGCCGCTTGCGCCTGGGCTATGCCGTGTATGAGACGCCCACGGCTCACAATGGTGCCAAGAATCCTCGCTGGAACAAAGTCATCCAGTGCACAGTGCCACCGGGTGTGGACTCGTTCTACTTGGAGATCTTCGACGAGGTGGGAGGCACCTGTATCTTGAGGCTTACACGAGCAGGGTGGGGTGTGTCGCGTGATCCGAGGCCTGCCAGGTCCCAGCGTAGTGGCTGGGTGGCAAGGCTCAGCTTCCCTCAGGAACATCCCCAGTGACGCAGTGCCGGACACTCCGGGCAGAGTAGATGGTGCTTGTTCACAGAGGGGCTGGATTTCAGATGCGTCCCTGGAACACTGTTCTTGCCAGCCCGTCACAGGCCCACAGCAGTGAGCCCCGAGTGTCCCGGGCCCTGCAGGGTTCAGGGCCAGGCAAGAGCCAGGGAGCTGAGCAGGCGCCCTCAACTTGGTTCGGGGCACCAGGTACCCCTCGAGGCTGGGCCACACGCAGCAGAGCTGGGGGTGGGAAGGCGCTTGGGCTGCAGCAGGCAGTGCCATGTGCACCGCCTTCCCTCTGCACCCACCTGCCGTGCTCGGGTCCTGGAGGTTCTCCCTTTCCTGTCTGAGCCTGGGCTGTGCCCAGCGGTGGCTTAGCAGGAGCGTAGGGTGGGTCAGAGCATTGGTGGAGGAAGAATTCCTTTAAGGGGCTGGGAGCCTCCCAGGAGGAAGTGCCTGCCTCTGTGCCCTGATGCCCGTGCCTCTCTCCACCCCTTAGCGAGCCTTCTCCATGGACGACCGCATCGCCTGGACTCACGTCACAATCCCTGAGTCCCTGAAGCAGGGCCAGGTGGAGGATGAGTGGTACAGCCTGAGTGGGAGGCAGGGCGACGACAAGGAGGGCATGATCAACCTGGTCATGTCCTACACGGTGAGCACCGGGCTGGAACGGCCCTTTCCTGGCTGCCTGCCCGCAGTGCAGCGTCTCGGCGATCCCGGGCAGCGTGGAGGGCCTGCCTCTGCTGCCATTCACCCAGCGTGCCATGCTCCAGCCCCACTGGTCTCCATCCTTGGAGCAGGCCCGCTCCAGGACCCCTGGGGAGGACACAGACAGACAGGTTGAGGGCCTCTCTTGTGGTGTCAGGCAGGGCTCCAGCACTAAGCTGCTTCCCCAGTCCTTTTAGGATGATTCAGAGACAGGATCTCACTGAGTTGCCCAAGATAGCCTTGAACCTGGGATCCCCCGCCTTGTCTTCCCAGGTGGCCAGGATTTCCGGTGTATGCCACTGCACCCTGCCAACTGGGTCTTGTGTAGCACCTTTTCTTTGCTGTTCCCTTCACTTCTCACTGGGAGCACTTCCAGCCTTGAGAGGTGTGGTGAACCCTGTGCAGACAGCCCCCCTGCAGCAACAGCCCCCAAAGACTCCTCTCCCTTCGCATGAGCACGCACTTGGTCCTCAGTGTCGTAGCACGTGGCCCAGAGCCACTGTCACACTGAGCCCACCCCCTGTGACGAGAGCTTTGGAGCTGACCGCTGGGCCGTTCGGGCGGCTGACGCTTTCTTTGAGGCCCCAGACTCCGAAGTGTCCCCCCCTGTCAAGTCCATCTTCGGACCACAGCACCCGGGCCTCATCCTCTGCTCTGCCAGCCAGGGCGGTGGTGCTGGGGGGTCAGGGGCACATGCCAGTGCGGAGGCTCTGTGTTCTCAGGATCACTGGGTTGAGGCCGGAGATACAATTTTGACCCCATAATTGTCTTGGCGTATTTCAGTCGTTGCCTGCAACCATGATGATGCCGCCCCAGCCTGTGGTCCTGATGCCGACCGTGTACCAGCAGGGCGTTGGCTACGTGCCCATTGCAGGTGTGTTGCTGCTGCTCTTCTGGCAGAAAGCCTGGGGCAGAGTGGGGGTGGGGCTGGGTGGGCCTGGCCTGAAGGTCCTTTTAAAAGTAGAGCCCAGTGTTACAGTGGGACACCCTGAGCACTGTAAGTGCACGTCTGTGCGTTAGCAGCCCGCAGTCTTGTTAGGGGAGCGCACTGTGGCTTTTAACACCTCCTTTCTGTTAGGGTTGTGAGCCTGCACGGGGCAGCCGTTGACGCACACGCCATCATGCTAGAACAGTTTTTCATGCCTCTGGTCATCAGATCTTCTCTTGATTACCTCACCCATGGCTCAGGTAGCTCCCGGCAGGCAGGGGAGACCTTGACCTCAAGAGTGGAGGTGCCAGGACCGGCCTGCAACCCCTGCGTCAGTCCAGGAAGCTGGGGTCCCAGCAGAGGCTGGTAATCCCACTGCCCAGAGTCCAGGGCAGCAGAGTGGCTGGGGGGCAGTGGGAGGCCGTCCTGGCCCTGTGGCCCCTGGTGGCTGCTGTTGACAGCGGAGCAGTGCGGGACATCTGGAGTCCTGCCGGCCAGGGTGGAGAGGCTGTAAACACTCGCACCACACCAGCATCCGGCTGGGGCGCAGGGGGACCCCGCAGTCAGACCTGGTCTGGCCTGCTTGCATCTGGCCGAATCCACCTCCAAGAGGGAATAGCATTTGGGCACTCTGGCTGTGCGTGCATTTGGAGGCTCCACTGAGGCAGAGCTGCTTTGGGGAACAAAAGGCAGCACCTCCGGGCCAAGGGGGGGACCCAGCCCCCACGGGGATGCTGTGGTGGTGAGTGTGGAAACCACCCAGTTAGTAGGATGACCCAAAACCTGAAGCAGTGTGGTGTTCAGAGCGCCAGGAAAGACCCATGGCAAAGGGGCAGCGGAGCGAGAGGAGCAGTGGGGCAGAGACCAGGGGAAGGTGCCGAGTGTCAGGCTTGGCGACAGGTCCCGAGACAGGAGGGAGCTAGAGACCGTCCTGTCGGGGCCACTGAGTGCTCGAAACAGTGGCCCCGCTCACCCCGTTCCCGAGGCTTCCCAAGCCCGGTTGCTCGGTCGCCCAGTGAGAACTGGCTGGCTGCACTCCCTGCAGGGGCCCCAGGGAGCCGCCCTGCCTCCTGCGCCTCCCGCTCCCATGTGGGGGCTCCAGGTATCCCTCGGCTGTGGCCGCCCCACCCCAGCCCGGGCCTCGGTCTTCACACGGCGCCTCCTCTCGGAGTTCCTGTCCTCCTGCAGTCCGAGTCCTTGTCTCGGAGTCCCCGTCCTCCTATAGTCCAAGGCCCACCCTGCTCTGCACAGTCCCACCCCAGCTCGGTGTATCTGCACAGACCCTGCAGCTGGAACACGATCCCATCCCCCTTTGGTTACCAGCACCAGAGCATATTTGCTCGATTGAGAATTAGCTTCTAAAGAATTGAAAATTACTGACCTGTTTATCTTTTTCTGGATCCCGTCTTTCATTCTCTGTAAATGCCTTTACAGTTTGCCCTCTGAGATGTTTATTTGAGGAAAGGCTAGGTTTCTTTATAAACAGACTTTGAACTTTTCTTTTGATACACATTTTAAAATTTTGAAATTCCTGCTTATGGAAGTTACAATGGAGAGCAAAGGATATTTCTGTCAAAACCGTGGGAGACTGTGGCCCCAGCGCGGACACGCGCAGGACAGCGGTGTGTGTGTGTGTGTGTGGCCCTCACCTTGCTTTTGAGGAGGGTGCAGGCCAGGTCCATCTGTCCAAACTGCTGCCACTTGTCCACTGTCCTGGTGCTGACCTGGCTACTGCCCAAGGAAGCTGCTACCCTTCATTCCTGCTGCCGACGGCTTGTTTGTGGGGTGCGTCAGTGACTGCACGAGCGTGGCTCATCCCTGAGCATCGTCTTGGTGTCCACAGAAACAGGAGGCTTCTCCTGTTTCTCACACACTGAGCTCTCCACTGCAGGTGTCGTGGCATAGTTGGTTTGGTTTCCTGGGTGTCATCTGCTACCATATTGTCTATCTTGTCTCCCAGAGGGAGTTGTTCGGGGGCCCACTGTCCCCTTGACCTGTCCCACGTCAGTTCCGTATGGTACTTCCTGACTGGCACCACAGGAAACTTCCATTTCCTAGTGCACTTCCTGCTTCTAACCTGCACTTGGCAGCTTCTTCCAATGCCCTGGCTCCTGGTGGTCAGTGGAGACTCAGCTTAGTGACTTCCATTCTGGAATCCTCTGAACTGTTGTCTAGTGATCTCAGTAGTGTGTAGAGGCTTCCTTGAAAGTTGGGCCAGTTCTGAGCCATGTGAGTCCTGAGTATTTGCAGTGGTTGCCTGTCCTTGCAGAGCACCAGAAGACCGAGGCTTAAGCTGCATGTGAGCTCACACATTTGTTTGCGGGGGAGCCCTCAGGGGCGGTGTCCAGCCTGGCCAGGGACGACAAGGCCAGTCCACCGGGAGCGGGCAGGCACAGAGAGGCTGAGTCTGCAGCTGGTCCACACCTGCCGTGAGCTGGGCAGTAGCTTGCACCTTGCAGGCACTGGCCGCACTGATAGCTGCGGAGCCCTGCTCCGGAAGCCCTAGAGCAGTGGTGGTGAACTGATGGCGGGAGTTCCACGGCGTGTTGTTTGCACCCTTGACCGCTCTCGAAGGTTCACCGTCACTGCCCTAGGCTATCCGGACGCGGGTCACAGCCCCTGCCGCCGCCACCACCACAGTGCTTTGCAGTCAGAAGCCTACACGTGCAGGCGTGGAGCCTGGGACCCTGAGGTAGCCAGGACCTCTTCTGGGGTCCTTTCCTTGTTTTCCCTGAGCCATGGCTATCACCCCGCCGCAGAGCAAGGCTGGCATGGAGGACGGGGCCGTGGTGGTCAGAGCTTTCCTGCCGTTGGTCACAGCCCGGGGTTGTGTCTGTTTGCTTTAAGGTACCGGGGGTTGAGCTCAAGGGCTTTGTACGGAGCTGCATCCACGAACCTTTTTAAAATTTCAGACAGGCAGGGTGCCTGAGCTGGGCTCACACCTGCGGTCCTCCTCCTCCAGCCTGCGGAGTGCCGGGATTACAGGTGCACAGCACTTCACTGGCCCCAGCGTCTGCCCTGCGTTTGGATTACAGGTGCACGAGTTTTGATCAGGCCTGGGGTAGGTAGCTAATAGGCACCACGTGGGGTGGGGAGGGGTTCGACCCTGACTGGAGACGGGGCCGAGTGGCGCGTGGAGAGGTGCGTGACTGCGGGGACTGTGCTGTTCTCCTCGTTGGGGAACAGCCTGGAGCGCCTCTGCCCGGTGCTGGGCTTGTAAGTATCGGGGCTGGAGCGCTGGGTGCGCTACCGATGCCGGCGGCCTGGGCAGAGCTGTGGGCTGTGGCTCCTGCAGTGGCCACACATGAATGTGTCCGCCCATGGCCTCTCAAGCCCCCCCTTTCTCGCAGGCCCAGTGCCTGCCCTGGTGCATCACCCCTCCCACCCGCACGGCTGGCATCCCGGGGCCCTCGGTGTGTGCAGAGGCAGCAGGGCGGAGGCAGAGCGCAGCGTACGTCCTCTGCTTCCCCCGGCCCCGCTCTTGGCAGGGAGGAACGGCAGGAAGGGCAGGAGGGTGGCAGCTTCCACGCAAGGAGACGGTTGGCATCACATCACCTTCGCGGGCCCCTGGGTGGTCTCTCACCTTGTCCCTCGTACGGGGAGTTCAGCTGGTGACTCAGAAGCTAAAATGCACACACTGTTTATAATACGGAGATGTTGGATTGGAGGTGGAAACTGGGTTTGCATTCACTTCCCAAGTCATTGTGTGGAGCGCTTTCTTTCCTTGGCACCGTGCGTGACCAATCAGCAGTCAGAGTGCTGTGAAACTCAGTCGGGGCTCACTTCTCCTGTGGCGCCCATGGACCCGCCCTGCACCTGCCTCCACAGGCTTCCTTTTAGGTGCAGAAGGCTCCTCAGAGGCCACTGCCTGTCAGGGTCCTGCACTGTGTGCAGCTGGGCATTGGGCACCAGGTTGCAGGAGCCCCGTGTGATGCGGTCCCGTCCCTGTGCTCCTGCTGGTGTGCTGTGCTGTGGTAAGGTGGTCACTGCCCTCCTTGGGCAGCATTGTGTCTGTGGGTGGACAGTGTGAGTCCTCTCTTTGTGTCTGTGCGCGTGGGCAGGGGTGGCAGGTGCCCTTGTGGACACCATGGGCCCTGGGTGCCATCTTGCGCGGTCTCCTCCCTGCCTTGGCCAAAGCCCCAGGGACCTCCTTTGACTTCCACCAAGGCTGCAGGGTCTCGTCCGTCCTCGCCCGCCCTGTCCCCAGCCAGCGCTGGTCCAGCTCTGTGACTCCCCTGGGGTTTGATGAATGACTCCACATCCAGTCTTGGGACAGTCAGGCCGGGTCGGGAGTGTCCGTTCCCTGTGCACACAGTGGCCCAGGCCTTGAGATCGGTGTGAACGGGGCCAGGAGACGCGCGGCCGCCCTCCTTCCTCGCCCTGTGTCCTGGTCGCTGTCTCACTGCCGAGACAAAATACCCAAAACCCACAGTGAAACAGGAAAGGTTTATTTCGGCGCACAGTTTACAGAATTTTCAGTCCGTAGTTGTCTGGCTCCAAGGCAGGGGACGTGAAAGAAGGGGCATCACAGGAGAATCAAGCAGGACCTGCCGAAGCAGCAGGCCAGGTGCGTCTAGGCTACCTGCTCTTTGCATAGTGCCACCCTGTTCGGGCTGGTGTTTAAATGTCCCCCAAGCCGCGTGTGGTCGTGGGCTATTTGGAGGTGGCTGGATCTAGAGTGCGTGATCGATTCGTGGTGGGGCCAGACCCGAGGGCACTGGATGAAGGGCGTGGCTGCTGCCCGTCCTGGGTAGTCTGGATGAGTAAACAAGGCAGAAAGATCCTGTGAAGTCCTCTTGCTTCTGCCGCTATTCTGCGCATATACGTTCCAGCCTGAGGGCCTTGGACGTTCAGCAGGTCCAGCCTGCGAGACCACCCTGGACCCACCTCCCCTCTCGCCACTTCTCCCGTGATTGTGAACTAGTCTCAAGTGAAGTTTGAAAGACCAGGCTTGCACTTGGGACAGAGGAGAGAATCCCGCGGAGGGATCGTATGTGGAGGAGCCCAGCCTCACGTGCCCGTGCTGGGTGCAGGAAGCTGCCATTTTCATGTCCCTGATCCCTGCCTCACGAGGCTCGGGGTGGCCTTCTTCCTCGAGGACACTAGGAAGGGTCATTCCTTGCTGCAGCCAGTGCCCTGCACTTCGGTCACCTGTGTTTTCACCAGACTTCCTCTTGTTTCCAGGGATGCCTGCCGTCTGCAGCCCTGGCATGGTTCCTGTGGCAGTGCCCCCACCAGCCGTGACCGCACAGCCCCGCTGTACAGAGGAGGACCTGAAGGCCATCCAGGACATGTTCCCCAACATGGACAAGGAGGTGATCCGCTCCGTGCTGGAGGCCCAGAGAGGGAACAGAGATGCTGCCATCAACTCCCTCCTGCAGATGGGCGAGGAGTCCTAGACCTGCTGTCGCCACGGACTCGTCACCCCGGCTCCCAGGGCCCCACCACGATCCCTGTGGCCCACCCCCTGTACCCTCCTCCTCGGCCCCGCACCCTCCCGCCCGCTCCCGGGATGCATGTGGTCTCGGCCCCCGCAGCCCTCTTGACCAGCAGTGGGTGGGCAGCTCCCTTCTTGTCTCGCGTTGGTGATGGTGGCATAGACAGGTCACCACACAGACCCATGCGTCTGTCGCCAGGGATGTGCGTCCGCCTTCTCATACTGTCCTGGAAAGCGTTCTTGGAGAAAGCCGCCGCCTCTGCCAGGGTATTGGAAGCTGTTGAGCGTCCCTCTGAGCTATGGAGCAGCACAGTCACAGCCGGTTCGGGTGGACCTGGCGGTTTCCGTCACACAGAGCCACACGCACTGGCTTTGGGTCACAGTTAGTGATCAAGCTGAGCGTTCACATTCCTCCCCAACACTTTTTAGAGCCTGGGCCTCTGCCTGGTTCTCCTGGCCGCGCAAGCTGCACGTCTCCTGCTGACTGCCGGCTCTCCAGGCCTGGTCCCAGCTTCTCTTCCTGAGAGGGCCGCAGGGTGGCGCTGTGTACAGACGGTGTTGAGGCACCGTCCCTGCTGTGTCAGGGCTGCAGCCCAGTTGGGGGACGAAGTAGAAACGCAGTGAACGTTCATGTTGGAAACCTGTCTGAGGCTGAGCTGCCCGCGCCTGGCTACCTAGCTGCTGCGGTCACCGCTGGCTGCAGATGTAGACTTAGGGGCCAACGGCAACATGGTACTGGAGACTCGGAGCCTTGTGGGGCTCCTTAGAAGCGACGCGCTGTGGGGTGCGCACTGCAGGGAAGCCCAGGCACCCTGGCATGTCTCGGTGTGTAGTTCCACGTTGAGGTGTGGGTGCTTCTCGTTCTTGTGAGCGTGTGTACCCAGCCCCTGGACATGAGTCCGCTGACGTGGGCATGACGGTCACTCCTGACAGTCTGGACTGCTTTGAATGATTCAGACCGAGGAAGTGAGTGCTTAAATTTCAGTCTTTATCTCTCTCTAAAAAGGGTAAATTTTGTCAACTACAAAATAATGCTTTCTACCACCAATTGGGGGTGCTTTTTGTTAAATATATTGTTCATAAATATTTATTTTTGTAAACTGAAGGAAGGGGTGGTGGTACAGATGGGATGGTGGCACTGAGTGCTGCTCGGTTATGAGTCGTTAAGGCTCTTAATCTCAGAGTGCAGAAGAAAGACACCAGTGTTGGTTAAGTAGATGTGACCACTCACTTTTAACAAGCCAGTCGCTGGAAGTTTTCATTCCACGCCGCTGTGTGGCCCTTGCTGAGGCAGGCCCCGCCCTTGGGGACAGAGGTGTGGCAGAAGGACACCGTCCACAGCCGGTTCCCCAGTGCCGTCGGCAGGCTCGGCCCGGGATAGCACAGGCCCGTGCGAGGCTCCGGGTGCCTGGCCTCTGCCTTAATGTTGTCCAGGTGCCGCGCTCCACCCTGCTTCGCGCGGCTCTGGAGCGTGTCCCGGGGAGGCTGCCGACCTGGAGCAGCCTCGTGTCCCAAGGGTGGCATGTGTGTCAGGGAGCCGTGCTTTTCAGATGAGTCGGAACATACTGCGGTCTTTTCCTTTTTCTTGAATGCTTTATTTTTTTAATAGATCAAAGAGAAATCACATTTTATAAGGCCTTTGGTCAAATAAGATCCTTCGTCCTTTCATTCTGTGCCGCTTCCTGTTCGAAGCTTGTCTCGTCCCAGCCTGCCTGATGCAGTAGGAGGGGCCAGGCTTCCGTACCCGCTCGGCCGAGCACCAGCACCCTTCCCTCAGGCCACCACCACCCATCGTCCCGGGTCCTGCTTGGATGAGAGCTGGTCACCCTCGAAAGGAGAGGTCTGCTCCCGGCTTGTCCACGAAGGCCGCAGTGGATCGGGGCAGACACAGGTGGGGGCTGGGCCCGCGGGTCTCGCTGCTGCTGCTGCTGCTGCTCTGCCTGCGGGCTCAGGCTGCTGGCAAAGCCGCACGGACGGCCGAGGGAGCAGCCTTCCCGGGTGGGCTGTTCTTTCTAGGCAGATGCTGATTGGACTCAGTCCCTGTGGCCCCAGGCCGGCCTCCTGTGCTTTTGCTCCACCTTCCCCTCTGCACACCGCCTCTTTCTCTTAGTGACACTTTGGCATTTGCTCGTACCCTTGAGGTGGTGTTGCTGGGAATGATTCTCTGAACTTTTGTGTTCCTGGTGGTTATGTTCAGAAAGGGTCCGTGTCCAGGTTTTTCTTTGATTGTAAAATACATTTCTACTTTACAGCCTTCTAATTTAATAAGTGGCCCATATAAAAATAGAGAAATAAAGTCCTCTAAGGGAGAGTTTACCATTCTTGTACCTGAGGATTTTCTAAGGTAGCTCACAGCATTCAGGACCGATGCACTAGGCAGAATCTCGGGTTCCCTCACTCGTGACTTGTTCCAGAACTGCGTGAACGCAGACTGAGTGTGGGTGGGGGAGGGGCCACGAGAGGGGCCCAGGGTCTGAACATGCAGCTGGAAGCCTGGGAGGGATTCCCCAGGCCTGGGGTGGCGGCCGTGGCTCCTCCTCACCAAGCGTCTTATTTTACTTTGTTCTAACTTCTCCACCTGGTTTTACCACCTGCTTGATTGTCTCACACTTGGCGAACAAGTAGAGCCGGAAGCATGTGGGTGTGTCCTGTGCTGCCCGCTGCCTTCAGCAGCAGCCCCCCGTGCACGGCCTGAACCCCTGGCGGGGTGGGTAGGGCTGGTAGCATGTTGGTCACAGTGTGGGTGCTCTGTCCTCATTCCCAGAAGCCTCTGTGTGCAGCGGTGGTAGCAGGCAGGCTCTTCTACCCAGTGCTTCCCTCCTGCTGGAACAGGCTGTGGGGCATGGGATGGCACCCTGGGCAGTGAGTGCCGCTGTTGTGCTAATGGGGACTCATCCTGAATATAGCTAAGCTCACGGTTTTAACTGTGATACCATGAGTGTCTTTTGCCCTAGAGAGCTGACAGAGTCAAAATGGCATTAGGGTTGGGCACGATTCAGAGAAGCACGCAGCACCCTAAAGAAGCTCCTCTAGGACCAGAGATTAAAGTCTACAAGAGAAAACATGAATATTCTTTAAAGGGCTCAGCATTTGTGGGTGGGCGGAGGAGTATGAAGCCCCGGGTTCAGGGCACCAGCTGTGTAAAGCCCAGAACTCCCTCAGCTGGGACAGGGCCTGGGAGAAAGGCCGTGAGCCCGTCCAGCTTGGGGTCAGAGCAACAGTGCCTTCCTCGGAGGTGAAGCTGCCAGACAGCAGAGCGGGGCTGCCCGGGCCTCTGGAGGCGCTCTGGCCCAGGAAAGGCAGCTGTGCGCCTGTCGGAGGAGCATGGCATCGACGTGACAGATCAGGGCTCCGGCGCTGACAGAGTCCTCCAGTGATGTGCCTCCAGGCGCTGAAGGCAACAGAAACCAGCTGGGACTCCCCTGAAGTGGAGTGCTGGGTGGCAGGTGCTTTAAGAACAGACTAAACTCCAGGCCAAGCAGAGAGCAAGACATTACAGTGCTCTCACGGCACTGGAACAAACGGGTTTAGAAATGAGGACACAGGCGGGCGGAACAGACGTGGAGTTCATGAACAGTCGGCCAGCGGAGACGGACCGAGCTGCAGAGGACTCCCAGGAGCTGTCGCCGCAGCAGGGGAGTCCACACAGCCGACCGGGGAAGGCCGTGGCCGGGAGCCCCAGGGCTGGAGGAGAGCTCAGGATGTGGGGCCGGTCTGTTCCGTGCAGGGTGCATGACTGACACCAGCGTGCGGGCCCTGAGGGGGATGAGGACGGCCCTGCAGCGTAGGAGGCTCCCGTCTTAAAGGGAAGGGGAGGCCGTTAGCCGGCATCGAGTGAAGCCGCCCGTCCGCGCCTTCAGGCAGCATGCGGCGGGAGCCCACAGCACAGCAGACCGTCGGGCCGGTCCACAGGTCCGGCTGCCCGGCTGCTCTGGCCCCTGAACTCTTGCTGGGGTGTGAGGCCGGCAGGGTGAGCTGAGGGAGAGCAGACAGCCGCCCTGCTTCTGAGCTCCACGCCGCGGGCCCCGGCTCTTGGTGCTCTGGTCCCTTTCGGGCTCTCGGCTCGTGGGGATCTGAGCCCTCAGGTTCTGCTCTCAGGTCTGGGCTTCCGCCGATGGACTCCAGACGCAGGGTTTGCCTCGCCAGTTCGAGCCCCTGGGCCTCGCCAGCTGTGGACAGCTCTGACTGGACAGGCTGGCCAGCCGCTGGACAGACACCAAAGGCCACGCACCCCTCTAGTCAGGACGTGAGCAGAGGGGACATAGCGAAGTGGATGGAGAGGCCCCACGTAGCCGGCCTTAGGGGCACAGAGTGGCGCGTGGCCCCAGGTTGGTGCCACTCACTGTGTGTCAGCGCCGTGAGAAGCCGTGATCTTCATGGGCTGCGCAAACGTCAGAGTCCTTGGGGGCCCCAGCTGGGGTCCCTGCACCTGTGAGGCCTTCTCCAGGGAAACCCAGGTCCCTTCTGTTACAGTGTATGACCCTAAGGCTCTGGCCAAGACCTGGCCCTGTGGACATCCGGGCCCAGCTCTTCGGACCTCAGCCATCGCAAGGCTGCGGCTCGGGGCACTGCCCCTGCCGCCTCAGGCCCTGCTGCTGGGTGAGAGGCGGTTGCATGATGCCGTCTGCCTCAGCCCGCTGTGCATAGGACAGCTCTCCCGCGGCCCTTACTGACATTACCCTCAATACTCCCTGCAGGGCCTGTCCTGGGCCCTGTGTCCTCCAGGCCCCTGGATGGTTCCTTCGCTCACCATCTGTGATGATCACT
This sequence comes from Thryonomys swinderianus, assembly GCA_004025085.1. NCBI lineage: Eukaryota > Metazoa > Chordata > Mammalia > Rodentia > Thryonomyidae > Thryonomys > Thryonomys swinderianus. The sequence continues at coordinate 184,130 of PVIC010000050.1, forward strand.
CTGTGGTCTTTGCCCCAGAGCTGGTGTGAGCCAGGGTCAGTTCCAGGGTTGGCTGCCATCAGCCCAGCAGGCTCCGTGCTCAGCTGTAACCTTGGCAGGTTCCTGTCGCCCCTTCCCTTCCTCAGTGCTGGTGGGCAGAGGCAGGGCGGGGCCTCCTTTCCAGCAGCGGGGGTGGGCCATGCCAGCGGTCAGTGCGGATCTGGGGAGTCTGAACTTCCAGGGGCATCTTCATGACACTCGCAGGCAGGCCTCTGGGTCCCCTCCTTCCCGTCAGGGTCCTGCATCGGCGGAGGCCACGGAGGCACCAGCTTCCTAGCCTCCTCCTCGTGTCCCTGGGCCCTCTGGCAGCGGGAAGGTTGGTGCCCTTCACCCGGGGCCTGCACCTCACTGCGGCCTGCACCTGTGGCCTCCACACTCTGGTGCTGCCAGCCTGTGTGGCGCCCTGCTTGTTTCCTCTTGGTTTTGTTTTTAAACTATTCTTTTAAGTTTGGGTTTGTCTGTTTGTTTGTTTGTTTTCTTTTTAAATAAAGGAAGATGTTTTATTTGGAAAAGGGTGAAAAAAGATACCTGCTCTAGAACAGCAGGAAATACTGTAAAGTGAACACCCCTGTTTTTCTCTATTGTATGAAATATTTTATGATTCAACATGAAAAGGCAAAAAGCCGAGTTCGCAGAGCCGGGTTCTCCCCGGGTCTCCCCGGCCAGCGTGTCCAATTCCACGTGCTTCTGGTTTGTGGCCCGGTGTGATGTGCACACAGGTGAGCCGCCCACCGTGCTCCTGGGTCACACTGGGAAGCTGTCCCCGCCCTTCCTTCCAGCTGCCGCCACCACCGCATTTCCCTGGGGACCTTTGATCGGTCTGTGGCGTGTCCGTACATCCCTGGGCCTATCCCAGGACGCGGGTCCCGAACCCAGGTGGACCTGTGGTTTTCAGGGCTCTCCGGTCCCGTGCTCACCCCGGCGCCATCCGCACAGCTGCCCCTTGACTCTGGGATGCTGCTTCCTCTTCCTTGCGGTTTCTTCCTGTCTCTGGCTGCGTCGGAGAGACTGCCGGTCTGTCAGAGACACTAACTCCTGTGCACGGTATGGGTATTTTCCCGTCTGCTGTTTTCCTTTCTGTGATGCTCATGATTTTGTTTCACATAATATTTGCCTTTTAAAAATGTCATCACATTGATCAGTCTTTTCCTTTATAGTTGATTTGCTTAAATTCATAATTGGGAAAGTAGGTTCTTTTTCTTGGCCCTTCAGACACCAGTCCCAGACGGCGACTGTGCCCTGATCCAGGGTGAGGGGCTGGGCGTGGCTCCGCGGCAGAGCCCTGCTCAGTGCTTCCACCGGCCCTGGGGGGAGAGACGGAGATGCGGGCTGCGTCCAGTCTGTCCTGCAGGCTGCGACCGTCGGCCTCCACCGCGTTCCTTACCTGAGCCTGTGCTTTTCCCCAGCCTCTGCTTTCTGCTGGGCGTTGTTTGTTTGGCGGTGCTGGGTATTGAACTCTGGCCCTGGCTTCCAAAGAAGGTGCAGTGCTGCTTGAACTCAGCCCCTCTGCTTTCTTTTTTCACACCGGGCAAGGCTGGGGCACACCATCCCGGCTCTTCCTGGCATCTCTCTGGCTGTTCTTGTTGGAACTCAAAGGAACTTCATGGTAAGTTTATTTAGCTCTAGAAAAGAGTGGTGGTATTTTTTTTTCCTTTCCTTTCCTTTTTTTTTCTTTCTTTCTTTTTTTTTTTTTTTTTTTGAGACAGGGTCTCACTTTGTAGTTCAGGCTGGCCCTGAGCTCACTATGGAGCCCAGGCAAGCCTCCAGCTCAGCAATCCTCCTGTCTCTGCCTCCCAAGTGCTGGGCGCTCTGGTATATGGAATTGATTGCTGGTGGGCGTGAGTCACCACACCCAGCATTGTATGTGGTTACCAGGGATCAAACTCACGACCTTGCGCTTGTGAGGCAGGCACTGGAACCCCTGAGCTAAATCTCCGGCCCAGTTTTATTTTGTTTTTGCAGTACAAGGGATTGAACCCAGGATCTTTGAGCTACATCTCCAGCTCCTGTTTTTAAAGTTTTAAGTTTTGAGACAGTCTTGGTTAATAGCCCAGACTAAACTTGAACTTTTGATTCTCCTACCTCAGCCTCCCGGAATGCAAGATCACAGCCATGTGCCACCGCGCCCAGCTGACACATTAACCTAGAGAAGTCCATGCATAGGTATTACGAGGTCAGAGATCCCCCATAGCATCTCCCGGCTTCGTTTGCTCGAGTCCCTGCCACGTAGCTGCCGGACCTTCTGGCCCTGCTGTGCATAGGTCGCCGCTGCGCTGTTGTTTCTCTGTGGGGCTTTTCAGCCCGTGCTGCCCTCTAGCATCACTGTTGGGGCAGTTGAAGGGGCTAAGTGTCTGCCGGTTCAATTCATGCCTGCCTCCCGCCACTGCCACTGCCGGAGCTCTCTGGTGGGTGGTGGTCCTGTCATTCACTCTGGGTCTTCTCTGCTTCAGGTCAGTGGGGAGCACCAGCCTCCTTTTCCCTTGCGCTTAGCTGCCCTTGGCCTCCACAGGAGTGGACACAGTGACCCATTTGCTCCAAGCCCCAGGCCAGCAGGAGCCGAGGACTAATAGGCTCCACAGCAGAGGGCGGGGCAGGCAGCTCAGCCAAGGAGGCTGCAAAGGGTGTGTCCACTGCCTTGCTGGCAGCTGGACACTGCAGGCCCCCGTGCAGAGCAGGCCCAGGTCCAGGCGGAGGGCCCCACGGAGGCTTCCACGGGGTGTGATGAGTCGTCCCGAGGGCCACACAGGCTGGAGGTCTCCTGCGGGTGACCCCTTCCAGGCTGCCAGCAGGAGGGCTTGGTGGAGAAGAGCCCAGATCAGAGGCTGCAGCAGGCGGGGGCGCAGAAAGAGCCGTGCTGGAGGGAGGACACGGACACCAGGGGCTGCTGCCGCTCTTCCTGCAGGGCTTCCTCTGCCCCCGTGGCCCCTGCACCTCCCCTCAGACAGCCTCATGGCCCTGGGCCCAGCACCGACGCCCAGCAGCCCAGTGCCAGGCAGCGTCCCTGTTCCGCAGGCTTGGCACCGGCTCCTCCCTCAGTGGCTCTTTCCCACACCGCGTTCTGTGGAGCACCAGCCAGAGTGTCCTCCGGCTCTGCCCGTGCTGACAGGCCCGTGTGCCTCCTCGGCATGTACGTTTGCCTGTGGGAGCGATGCCCACCTCCACCCTGCTTCGGTGCTCTGTGCAGGTTCCAGAACAGTGCGGGGTGGGGCTGGGCTGGGCACCAGCCCCTCAAGGCAGCCTCGCTGTCCGCATTAGCCCAGGCAGAGGATCAGAATGGCTCCCGGTTTGGTTTTAAACATAAATCTCAAAGGAAGATTCTGCCGGGCGTGGTGGCTCAGGCCTGTCATCTCAGCACTCGGGAGGCAGAGGCAGGAGGATTGCCGTGAGTCTGAGGCTTGCCTCGGCTACCTAGTGAGTGCAGGGTCAGCCTGAACTACAAAGCGAGACCCTGTCTCAAAAAACAAAATAAGGATTCTGCAGAGTAGCCTCTGGACCCAGGCCCCTGCAGCATGGTTTGGAAACAGGAGGAAAGGGGTGGGACACAGCTGTCCCACCATTCGGCAGCATCACGGCCCCCCACATCTCAGCCCCAGTCAGAACCTGCTGGTGCCCACCCTGCCACTCAGCTCCGCAGCCCGATTGGTGTGGAGCCCACAGAAGGCCAGCCTGGCAGGCTGTGCCTCTGCAGGAGGCAAGCGATCACTCAGAACCTTGCCTGAGCCCGTGACGCAGAAGCACACACCATGTGCCTCTGCCACCAAAGCGGTGCACCCTCTTCACGGCGTGTGACACTGTCACTAAGAGGACAGGAGGCCAAAGTCTGAGCCACAGCGCTCACGTAGAAAGTGGGAAGGTGAAGAATCTCAGCTTAGACAGCTCCCATGTGGGGGGGTCCAGGCAGCCTGGCACAGGATGCTGGTTTGTGCTGTGCTGCAGGTGTTTGGGGCACAGGCACATGGAGCCAGCTCCACAGCATGGCGAGCCGGCCCTGGTGCCTGTGCCAGGCAGTCAAGCATGTGTCCATCCTGGCTGCTACAGGGGGCTTTAAGAAGTGGGGCATGGGCCGGAGATTTAGCTCAGTGGTTCTGCACCTGCCTCGCAAGTGCAAGGCACTGAGTTTGATCCTGGTAACTATATAATACAATGCTGGGCCTGGAGACTCACGCCCACCAGCCATCAATACCACATCCCACAGTGCCGGGTGTGGTGGCTCATGTCTGTCATCCCAGCACTCGGGAGGCAGAGGCAGGAGGATTGCTGAGTTCCAGGCTTGCCTGGGCTACATAGTGAGCTCAGGCCAGCCTGAACTACAAAGCGAGACCCTGTTTCAAAAAAAAAAAAAAAAAAAAGAAGTGGGGCACACAGCCACTCTGGGCCCCTTGCATACCAGAAGGGTGGGTCTGGCCACAGGGCTGCCCTGAGGCCCAGTTGCCACTCTGCTTTCCTGGCACCAGGCAGACTAGGAGAGTCCTGGAAGGGGCAGGAAGCAGGCCTCAGGCGGACCACCCAAGGGAGGCCGCTGGGCAAGCCCGCACAGCCCCTCCGTCTGGCTCTCGGAGAGCAGCGCACTGGTGTAGGAGCACTGCAGGCAGCTCCCGTGTGCCGTTACGAGCAGCAGGACGTGCCTCGTGTCCCTGGCCTGCTGCCAGGCGGCCGTTGTCTGGGCCAGACCCTTCCCTGCAGCTGGCACGAGGCGGATGGTTCCTCTGAGCCCCAGGCTCAGCCAGACCACACACTGCAGGGGCTGGCTCTCAGAGCCAGGGCCAGGGTCTAGGGGGTGAGGGTCCCCCGTGCCTGGCAGTCAGGCCCCGAGCCGGCTGATGGCAGGGCCTCCTTAGGCCAACAAGAAAGGATAGCGGGACAGGTGTGGCCCTTTTCTGCTTGAAGCTTGAAGAGAATGCGCAGATGTTGGGCACAGGGAAGGCCCGGGTACCTCTCCAGGGCTCCTCAAAGCCCGGCGGGTTCCCAAGACCCCCTCTGGGAACAGCTAGAATGCTGGCGGCATGTGCCTGCCACCCACCAGCAAGGTGAGCGGGGCTCGGGGTGTCCCAGCGGCATGTGTGCGCCGAGTGGGACGCACGGCTGAGGTGTGACCACTCGGTCTGCTCTGCCGTCCGGTCCCCACCATCCCAGTGGCCCTGCTGAGGGGTTCGGGGAGCTCCAGAAGTGGGTCGAGTGCTCTCTGGTGTCTGGGGGGCTCAGAAGAGTCAAGACGCCTTCCGAGGAACACAGCATGAGACTCGCCCCTCAGGACTCTCGACCACCCCATGTTGGGCAGCAGCTGGAGCTGGGCCATGCGCCTGAGAGGCCAGGCCGGGCGCCAGCACCACGGTGGCCACAGCCTGAGGGTGGAGACTGGGGGGAGCCTCTAGGCGCTAATCCGGGGCCAGCGCGTCCCGCCCCGGGCACGGGGGAGGCCCCAGCGCCAGCCGGGAGGGAAACAGGACGCGCTTGGCATGGAAATGCTAGCAGTGTCCCCCTGTGGTCGCTGTGCGCTTCTCTGGTCCAGGGCACACACTCCGCTCTGCCCGCCGGGTTAACAGGCTCCAGGGCCAGCCGAGCCTCGGGTCTGCCGCGTGACTCTGAGCCCTTGCGAGCTTTCTCCTGCCGCTCCTGCAGGACCCCTGCTCGGAGGAGCCTCCCCGCACGGCAGGGCCCCGCTGCCCGCCGCTTCCCCTCCTCCGCTCCCCGCTCACGCAGGCTCACCCCGAGCGCCAGGGAGTCTGCGTCCGCGTCTCTGGGCGCAGCCAGCCTGGGAGCTCACGTTTCCAGTGCGGCAAGGACACTTGGTTTCTGAGGAGGCCCCTCCCCCCCCCTCGGAGCTCATTAGGCGAATACCGAAACTTTGGATCAGACCCCCAAATTCTCCAATCTGAATAAACACACAGCACACAGCGTCTTACACTGTGACCTTTGTCCCGTCTTGTTTATTGAGCCTTGGCAGGACGCTGACCACCTTTGAGGGGCTTGAGGCCTCGGGAGCAGATGAAGTTTTCCTCCTCTCCCTCCCTTCCTCCTCCTCCTCGTCCCTCTCCCTTCTCTTTCCTCTCTCTCTGTCTCTGTCTCTGTTTAGTATTGGGCACTGAACTGCATCTGCAGCCCTTTTTATTTTTATTTTTGAGATGGGCTTACCAACTCACCTAGGCTGGTCTTGAACTTTCAACCCTCCTGCCACAGCTTCCCCGCAGTGAGCACCATGCCAGCTCAAATGTGCATTTTCTCTAAGGCAGGGCTCTCATTCGCTGGCCTTTCCGTGTCTGCCTGGACAGACCCTCTTGGGTCGCCCTCTCCGTGTCTGTCCGGCGGACAGGCTCACCTTCCCTGCCGGAGCCCGACGGACACCGCTGCCAGCATTGTCTTTATAGTCTCCTCCTCCGCGCGCTGACGGTAGAGCCTGGAAGTTTACATGGGCCCTCGCCCGCTGTCTGCCCAGAGCTGGCCTTGCCCCTCCCGTGGCAAGTCGTGCCGGGGCCTCGGCCAGCATTGACCTGTGCACAGGGGAGCTGGCGTGTGACCGCACGCCAGGCCAGGAGGTGGCACCCTGGGTGTGGCTGAGCTGCGGGGTTGTGGGGCCTGGGGCTTCGGAGAGCCCTGTGGGGTGTGCTGGCCACGACCTCCAGGGAGCCAGACTCAGAGTTCGGCCGGGGATGTGGCCCCCTGACACCCACTGGCCAGGCCCCCGCTGCAGGCCCGAGCAGCCTCTGGCAGAGCAGGGGCAGGACTAATGGAGAGCCACCCTGCCACACCCTGGCAGGACAGTGGGCAGGGGCCACTGCTGCCCCACCAGGGGCTTCCTCGCCAGGGCGCTGGGACGGCTCCTCCTCCGGGGGCACGTATCACCCTGCCCGGAGGCTGAGCCCACAGCCAGGCGCCCTGCCCTCCCGCGCTGTGTATATTTCCTGCCCGGCTCTCACGCAGCAGCCCAGCCCCAAGCCGCACTCCCAGGCCCTGCCATGCTCCACACTGGCACAGGGGAACAGGAGCTGAAGCCCGGCGGGCTGAGGGTGCGTGGCAGGCGGGTGGGCCTCATCTTACCCAGGGCCTGCTTCCCCTGCTGCCTGTGTCCCAGTGGAGCTGGGTGGAGCTGGGCGGGGCTCCTGCCCGCCTCACAGCCCGAGACTGGTCCCAGGGCACCCGGGGGCTGGAGAGGCTGGGTGGTGCCCACTCTATCCTGTCTTGCCCAGTGGCTCTGTGGCCCTGACCCCGCGGAGTCCTGCTCCATCTTGGAAGCTAGAACAAGGGCCCGCAAGCCTGGTGAGGGAGGCTGGAGAAGGCATCAGGACGGACTCATAATGCCAGTGTTTATTGCAGCGGGCTGGCTGGCCCTGTGCATGGTGACCTCAGGGCGGGTGCCCTCTGGCAGGCAGGCTGTAGGGTCCAAACAGGCGGTGTCCCCCCTCGTCTGGCACAGCTCCTGGCCCAGCACACAGGCCTCCCTGCCCTCCAGGGCTGCTTGTTGCCCCCAGGGAGCATGAGCTGGGGTCTCGGGGAAGGACCCCCGAGGGAGTCCTCACAGTCCAGCGCCTGTCAGGGTGCTGCAGGGATGAGGAGACGGGGGCAGGGGAGCCCCACATGACCCCTGGCTCCAGCACAGGCCCCGGGGTCCTCGCGGTCAGTGGTGCAAGCCCTGACTCGGGGACGCGAGGGCATCTGTGGGGGTCACGGGCTGGGGCTTGCAGGCGGTGGTGCAGCTGCATGTGTCCACCTGGGTGTAGGTGTGCTGGATGGCTGTGCCATCGGGGCACTGCAGGGTCACGGCCTCCAGGTGGGTGCTGCTCTCCTGGCAGCAGCTGCACTGGTGCTGCATGGTCTGGGCCTCCATGGAGTACCTGAGGGCGACGTGGCTGGTCAGGCAGCCCTGCGCCCACCGTGCCTGGCTGGCCCCTCCCGGTGGCTCCGGCCGCTCTGCTCTGGTTCTGCCTCGGTGGCCCTTACTCAGCCTGCCCCTCCCTGCTGACCCCAGGCGACCCACCTCAGGACACCTCAGGCCTCCAGCCGTGCGCCCTGTCTCCTGCCCCTCTAGCCGCCCCTCCCGCAGCAGCCACAGCTGGTCACTGGACACAAGTTCAGAGCCGAGGTGCTGGCACCCAGTGGGTACTCTGCGAGGGGCAGCCCGGGCTCAGTGCAGACGGGTAAGTAACCAGGCCTCCCCGGGGCGGCGGAGGGGTCGGGCACCCACTTACTTGGACACTCCAGGACAGGAGCCCTCACAGAAGGTGACAGTGGCCATGGCCTCGCAGCCCTGGTGCCGCAGGACGGTCACGTTGGTGTGGACTTGGCACAGGCCTGGGAAGGTGACAGGCAGCTGCTGAGCCTGTGGACCCCTGTGGAGGCCAGGCAGGAGGAGCCGCCCTCCCGTAACCTGCGGCTCAGGTGGGCCCTGAGCACCAGGATCCCACTGGCGCCCCAGGAGAAAAATGGGCCACTTCCTGCGGGAGCCCTGGGCAGGGACTGGATAGGCTGTGCCTCGATTTACCCTTCTCCTCACAGGTGTAGCAGCAGCCAGCTCTCTTGAGGATTCCCTGCAGGGCCAAGGACAGGGAGCGGAAGTAGAAGCGGGACTGGAACTAAGGAGGGCTCGGGCGGGGCCGGGTCTGGGGTTTGGGTCAGCGGGCGCTGCCGGGCCCGCGGTACACACCCTGCACAGGGGCACATCTGGGCAGGCCGTGGGCCGCGGCGTCAGCACAGGGACCCCGCTCCGGGCCTGGCAGAGGTACTCGGTGCAGTTGCTCACAGTGCTGTCGACCCACGTCTCGTTGGGCTGAAACGCAGGGCGGAGGGCGGAGCCCCGCAGTATGAGCTCTGGCCAGCCCTCCAGGACCCAGCGGGCTGCGCCCCAGTTCCGGCCTCACCTGCACGGTCCGGCCCTCTGGGGTGAAGCAGACGGCCTGCACGCAGCTCCCGCAGCACTGCCCAGCCACCCTCGAGCGCACAAAGCCCTGTGGACACAGGAAGGCCAGCCTCACCTCCCCGAAGCCCCGCTCGGCCTCCCCCGCCTGCAGCAGGGCTCCTGTCCTCCGCTCCGTCGGGGTCCCGACCGGCTCCCTGGCCGGGCACCCTGCCCCTCCCCGCCAGGGCCCAGAGCTGCGCGCACCCGGGGGCAGGGGCTGCAGGCGCTCTCCTCGCACCGCACCACAGGCTCCTGACTGGGCCCCAAGAAGCAGACGCATGTGTGGCAGGGGGTGGCTGCCAGGAAGGTTGCTCCGACCTACAAAGGACGCGGGAGGGCAGTGGACGCCGGCTGTGCCCGGGCTGCGCACAGGCAGGAGGGGACGCCTCTGGGAGCGCTCAAGGCTGGCTGCTTCCAGCGTGGCGCGGGGCCCACTGCGCAGGCTCTCGGGGCTGCCCTCCAGCCGAGTACCCACAGGGTGCCAGGCACCCGGCTCTGGGCTCGTGTCCAGTGACCAGCTGTGGCTGCCACTGCAGCAGGAGCGGCTAGTGGGGCGGGAGGCGGGGCGCATGGCTGGAGGCCACCACCGGGGTCCCAGCCCCGAGCCCGCAGCCCGCCTGTCCCCGGAGGGGTTGTGGGGACCTGACGGGGACCGAGACCCCGGCCTCCTGCCCACCGCCCCGCCTGGCACCCTGCTGGCTGAGCCTCACCCCGTAGTTGGTGCCGTTGTACTTGCACAGCTTGGGTTCTGGAAGAAAGGCTGCGTGGCAACCAGAGGGCCCCCCAGCCCCGCCCAGCTGGCCCGCCCCGCCCCCTCTGGCTGAGGCGGGGCTGCACACTGCAGACACAGGGGTCTTTCAGGGTGCCGCCCGCCAACCTGGGACCCCCGGCCTGGGTGGGCTGGAGTGCCCGTCCGTCACCACAGCCCTCAAGACCCTGGGCTGTCCCTGAGGTCACCAGCCCCCCTCAGAGGTGGAGTGTGTGTGTGTGTGTGTGTGTGCACAGGCTGGGGCTGCGCGCACACACACACTCACACACACACCCCGCCTCTCCTGAAGCTCACCACACACGGTCTCGGAGCAGCAGGGGTTGTCAGCCCGTGGCCTGGTCACAGTCACAAGGCCGTCCAGCTCGCACTGTGGGGCGGGGCCCTGGGCCTCACACTGCACGGGTGTGCACCGCACCGACACAGAGGTCACGTCGCACACGCAGGCCTGACAGTCACTGACCCACTCCTGGCCGGGCTAGAACAGACCGAGGCAGGCCGAGGGCCTCAGCAGCCCAGCACGAGGGAGGCCAGCACCCCCCCCGAGCCCAGCAGGAGGGCCGGGCGGCCGCACACTCACAGACTTGGGCAGTCCGTCGGGCCCCACGCAAGCTGGAGGGAGGGAGAGGAGAGCAGCCGTCACGGGGTGCTGGGCGCGGGCGTGGCGGGCGACGGGAGAGCTCCCGGGTGAGGCTGGCGAGGCCGGGCTGGGAGCGACGCTCCCGGGCCTCACGGGGGCAGCATGGAGCTGCGGGCTGCGCACAGCCGCGGAGGGTGCGGCGCCCTGCTGGCCCGGAGCGGGGCCTGGCCGTGCAGTAGGCACTCACGGCATTCTGGCACACAGAGGTCCCTGTGCGAGCTGAAGAGGAGCTGGTCATCGGGGCAGAAGCAGCCCTCGGCCAGCCCCTGGTCCGGCGGGCTCTGGTTCCTGAGGGTGGGGAGAGTGGGGCTCCGAGTCAGAGTGGGCTGGGAGTGGCCGGGGTCGGGCAGGGCGGGGAGGATGGGCCTCGGCGTGGGCGTGGCTGTGACTGCTCCAGCCGGCTCACCTGGGGCTGCAGGAGGCTGGCTGCAGGGGCCCGCACGGCTTGTACACCTTGGAGCCGGGGCAGGGGAGCTCTGCGCACAGAGACGGGTGTCAGGGAGGTGCCGGCAGGCCCGGAGGCTGCGCCCAAGGGCCCCCGCTCACCACACAGCCCGCCAGTGGCATTGCGCCAGTCCGTGCACACGCCCCGGGCTCGACAGAGGGCTGCATAGGCTGCCAGGCTCTGGCAGAGCACCTCCGGGTGGCCACCCTGGCAGTGGTCGCTCAAGCAGCTGCTGAAGAAGGAGTCGGGCGGGACCAAGGCATGGCACTCGGTGAAGACCCTGAGGGAGAGTCAGCAGGGCTGGGCCTCAGCCTCAGCATCGGGCTGGCTAGAAGGGCGCCCAGGCCCGGCCCGCCCCGGGGGTGGCACTCACGGGCTCAGCAGCAGCTCGCAGAGGGGCCCCGGGGCACACGGGGTGGAGGAGGTGGCCGTGGGGGTGCTGGGCGCTGGGGGTGGCTGGCTGGTCGGGTGCCCGCAGCCCTCTCCACGGCTGTCGAGCACCTGCCAGGACTGGGCCATGTCCCGGCAGGTGGGGGCCATGGTGCCGTCCGGCCGGCGGCATTCGTCACTCTGGCTGTTGGTGCAGGTGCCTGGGGAGCAGGCGGTTGCTGTGGCGCCGGAAGGGCCTCGGCCCCGTCCCCCGGGGTGCGTGCAGGCCCTGCCCGCGCTCACCGCACTGGCCCTCCGTGTTGTGGCCGAAGTGGCTGTAGGACACCCAGAGCTGGAAGACGGTGCCGCTGAAGGAGATGTTCACCCCAGCGGCCTCGATGTCCACGTGCATGTTGGTGGCCGCCGTCTCGGACACCCTCACACCGTCTTTGCTGAAGGAGCCGCTCACTCGCACGCGGTCGAACAGGATCTGGGGGCCAGGGGAGCCATAACCAGGGCCGGCCGGCACTGCCGGGCTGCCTAGGGGCTCCGCACGGCCCTCCCCCGCGCGGCGCCCCTCCAGACCCTGGCGCCGCGGGCCGCCCGCCCCGTTGCCTCGCCCCGCGGCCCCGGAGCTCACCAGGCCCTGCTCTGTGCCCCCGGCGGCAGTGGTGGTGAGGATGACATCCACGGACCCGTACAGCACTTGGAGGGCGCGGGCGCAGCCGGCGCCGGGCACAGAGGCGCAGTAGTGGCCGTGCAGGAGGACCCTCAGGTTCCCGTGGCGGGGCCGGATCTCTTTCATGAGGACGTAGGTGCAGTTGCCGGGAAAGGAGTAGGTCGTGCCGTCGAACGTGGAGTAGTGCGACCGGCCCCACCCGCTGCAGGAGCCTGCAGGACCCCACAGGCTGGAGGCCGCTCCCTGGCCTCCCAGCGCCCCTCGCCACCACCGTCACCTCAGGGGAGCCGCGGAGACCCTAGGTCTCAGTTGCCTCATCGGTAAAATGGGTGCCGTGGCCTAACCGGTGTTCTCCGGATCTGTGCCTGCCTTACGCCCGGGACAGGTGAAGGGGGCGCTGTCCTGAATGAACCAAGCGGCTCTAAACCCCGGGACAGCGTCCTAGGAAACAGGCCGGATACAGGGAGGCGGACGCGGGGAGGTGGGTAGGGCGGAGGGTGTGACCGGGCTGGCGCTGTCGAGGGGCTTGCCGGCCCGGGTCCTGGGCACTGGGCTCAGACGGTGACGCGGGCTGGGCTGGTTGTCAGAACCGAGAACGGGGCGGCCGGTTGCCCCCGCCCCCGCGCTCCCGCCTGGAGGCGGGTACTCACACTCGCACTCGTAGTGGGCGTGGCAGGGCCCGCGCTCATCCCGCACTCTGACGGGCAGGTGCTTGTTGGCGCAGCGCACGGTGGCCGCAGGCTCCGGCGGCAGCAGCACCACGTGGTTGTCGCCCTCGCACCGGGCCACTGTGCAGTTGTCTAGGGTCCAGGACTCGTTCACCTGGGTGGGACAGGTGGGCGCTCACCGGGGGGCTGACGGGGCCCAGCCTGGCGCCCAGCCTGCAGCCCAAGGTCACCGTGTCCTGAGCTGCTGGCCGTGCCCCGCCCTGTGCGCCTCCCGTGCCGAAGCCCAGCACTGGGCGGCCCTGGCCAGACCTCAGCCCCTGTGCACCCGGCGGGGGGACGTGGAGGGACAGCTGGCCCACCTGGCGGGGGGGGACGGCATTGTCACAGCCGGGAGGTGGCGGGGGGCTTGGCGCAGAGGTGGAGGGCACCGGGGGCGCGGGTGTGGGGCAGGCGCCCTGGAAGCGGTCGATGTCGCAGTGTTGGTTGCAGATGGCAGAGAAGTAGCATCCGGCTCGGTCAGTCTTGTTGTAGATGACGTCACCTGGGAAGGAGAAGCCACTGGAGCACGGCCACGGCCGGAGAGGGCGGGCAGGGCGAGGCGGGCAGGAGGCAGGAGAGCCCCGGCGCCCCCTGGGCCTGCACTCACCAGGCGAAAACAGCTGTCCGAAGGCCCGGCAGAGGCAGGGCGACGGGGAGAAGGGCGGGTGGGAGGGCGCGGTGGGCCCGAGGGTGCTGAGGCTCGCGGAGGGGCCGGCGGACACGCTGGAGGTCAGCGGGCTGCTGCTGGGGGTGACTGGCGCGGGGACGGTCCCCGAGGTGGGGGAAAGGGGCCCGAAGGAGCTGGAGCCCGGGGACAGGGCGGCGGCGGTGGTCAGAGGCCCTGAGGTGTGGGGAAGGCTCCGGGGGGCAGTTGAAGGCTTGGAGGAGCCCCCGGGGGTGATGGGGAGGCTGGTGGCGGTCCGGCCGGGGCTCTCTGGGGACACTCCAGGCCTGGTCCCTCTGCTGGTGGCGGTGGAGGCCGAGGCCGGGGCGCGGGGACTGGGTGGCGGTGTGGACGCGGGAGGCAGGGCGCTGGGGGTCGGCG
>PVIC010000051.1:0-197678 GCA_004025085.1 Thryonomys swinderianus
TCTCTCCTTTCTTTCTTTCTTTCTTTCTTTCTTTCTTTCTTTCTTTCTTTCTTTCTTTCTTTCTTTCTTTCTTTCTTTCTCTCTCTCTCTCTCTTTCTTTCTTTCTCTCTCTCTCTCTCTCTTTCTTTCTTTCTTTCTTTCTTTCTTTCTTTCTTTCTTTCTTTCTTTCTTTCTTTCTTTCTATCAAATGAATGAATCATGAAATGAACACTTACAGAGTAGACCAGTAACTATCTGACTTGCACATATAAAATATAGAAGGTTTCCTTTAGGTAGGTGGGGAGATAGATGAGCAAATAGATGGATAAGGATATTTTTCAATTTTCTTTTTTTTCTTTTTGGCGGGACCAGGGATTGAACTCAGGCCCTTAGGTTTGCAAGGTAGGCGTGGTACTACTGAACTAAATCCCCAGCCCTTTCAGCTCCTTCTTAATACCTGAATCGTACTCCTCCCTAGAGCTAAGTCACACAATCCTCCTTTCTGTAAGAAACTTGGGGACCTTTACAACGGTTTTCCTAAGCACCTCATAGAGTTGACCTTTGATGAAAGAAAAAGAAATCTTAGTCTTTTGGATTAAAAAGAATTAAAAGAACAAAAGTAGTGTGTGCCCATTACACTCTAAGAAAGTAAAAGCAGCAAAATCTTCTAGGGATACTAAGTCTATTTTTTTGAGTTTCCTTTATACTCCTCTGGCTGACTTACCATAGATTTTCTCCTTATTCTCATATGAACCTAAATTTTCTTTCAGCTGTCTCTCCATTCTTCCTAGTCCCTGGTATTTGGTGGCAGATGCTCCTCTGAATTCTATTTTCTCTTTTTGAATAACAGTTCTTTCTCTTATTCTCAACCAACCCAAACCATGTCCTGATCATGTATGTGCTGGGCTCACACTGCAGTTTATATTACTATACAGATGGCCCGAAGTCCAGGCTTGTGGTTCTGGCTGATACATTCCCAGAACATGGGACAGTTGCCTGCTGCTGGAGCCCCTCTTACCTCTAGGCACAGTGTTCACTGCTGGCTCCTGCATTTGGTGCCCTGGGAGAATCCCGGGAGAAGTAGGCATGAGCAAAAGTGGTGTCTTTGGAGCATTGTGCGCCCCATCAGCAGTTTGCTCTACACAGAAGCCAGGGGTGGTGGTGAGTCAGGTTCTTGGACTCTCTTGCATGTCCACTGTGTCTGGTGGCTCGAGCTGCTAATGTAGAAAATGTCCTGTTGCTCCCTTCTTCTGTTTCTTTTCTTCTCGACTCTTCTATGCCCATCCCTGCCACACAGTCGGGTCTGTTCAGAGGACCTGGATGTGGCTGGCAGCCAGCGCATTCTCCTCGTGGTGGACAGCGCCCTGGGCCTGCTTTGTACTCTTCCTTAGTTCCTTTTAGCCACATGAGTCCTGTGTGGCCAGTCGCAGATTTTGAAGTTCTCCTCCTTAAATTCCCCAGAACTGAAGACATACCCTCTTTTTCTAAATAAATTGGAAGCATTTTTTATTTCCATGGGAACATTTTCAAGATGGTAAGTGCATTTCAACATTTACCACAATCACTGGTGTGATGGTGTTTAAATACTTCTTTTTACAGATTGTTCATCCACGTTTTGAGTGAGTCATATGCCTTTTGTGTTCCTTGAGCACTTTAAAGGACACTGATTTTTTTTTTTTTTTTTAAACAGGGTCTTGCTCTGCAGTTCTGGCTGGCTGTGCACTCACAGTGGTCCTCCTGCCTCAGCCTCCCAAGTGCTGGGCTTACAGGCACATGCCACCACAGCCAGGTAGAGCACTGCAGTTTTAAGAGTATGATGTTTTATTTAGTTGGGGAATGTGTCAGAAAAATTGTTCAAGAGTTTGAAGTGGGCTAGAAGATTGCTGGGTGTGCTTCCATCTGAGTGCTGGGTGCCTCTTTGCACTCCCTTCAGGGTTGGGAGATTCTGTACTGTTCTGCTCTGTTGATCTGACTAGATTGTTCACACCTTTGTAGAATGTAACTTCTGAAGGATGGATGTGATCCGAATGGTTTCCAAAGAAACACGGTTCTTTAGAGGTACAGTGGATTCCCACACTGTGAGACAAATGTTTTCAAATAATGACATTTTTACTCTACATTTTTTACAGTAACGTTTCTGCAGGGTGAGAATTAGCAAATTTACTTCACCATTCCTGGTGACCTATACGTGTCTCTTCTTCAGAGTCTCCTGTGACTATTTCTGTTTCCCACTCTAATAAATAGATTAAAACGAACTCTGTTGTTTTGTTTTGAGACACTCTCTTGCTGTGTAGTCCAGGCAGGCCTTGAACTCAACACGTAGCCAATACTGGCCTTGTACTTCAGCCTCCTGGGGGCTGAGATTATAACCATGGATTAAAATGAAATTTTTGACCCATGTTCATTTCATTTTTTGTAGAACGGTCATGAGTGTATCTTTTTGAAAATTATCTTTCAACCAGGGAAGCAACTGCAGAAGTGAGAAATTTGAAAACACTTGTAACTATGGCCAATAAATGAGCTGTGTACAGTATGCCCTGTTTTATTGCCTCACCAATACGTGTAATATGAAGGCCAATGTGGTTGTGAAAATTCTTTAAGAATATTTTTTTAAAAATCTAAGGTAATTATGTCTCTTTCATCTCTACTGTCTGATCTTCGTTTTTGTTCACTGACCAGCTGTAGGTATGGGAAATTCAGCCACCATTAGCAGATAACCCTGAGTTTGTGGGCACAGTGTCTGGGCTTTGGTGGGTGTGGGTGTCCCAGCTCTGCAGTTCCACTTTGCTAAGGGAGTGTCTGACGAGCAACCTGGCTGGGGTAGTGGGGCCGTGTTAGAGACAGTCCTTCTCATCTGCTGCTTCTCCTAACAGAAACATCTTTCTCTTCTCGTGCAGTTCTCAGTCCTTGTCCTGTCACTGCCATGACTTGTGTTATGAAGAAGTTGGGGGCTGTGAGAAACCTTCCTAGCTCCCTTCTGAATCCTTCCTCAGTCTTACTTCACACAGAGCGAGCACACAGATGAGCTCCTTTGCAGCCAGACCCTAACTTTCATTTCAGTGGACTGAGTTTAACCATTCTTCCTTTTTCAAGGAAAGAACCAGACAGTGAAGGGAATGCAGATCATCTTGTCTGAACGAAGCGGCATCTTTTTCAGAGATTTGCCTCTCAGCGTAAATTCTGTGGTTCCTGGTGCATGCTCTTGTGTCTTCTTCCCTTTCTCTGGGTGTATGTGGATATTGCTCTGAGATTCTATTTCATGGGTTCAGATTGGTAAAATGAGCCTACTACAGGCTTGGCTAAATGAATGGAAGGATATTTTGAAGGCAGTTGATCACATTCCTGTTTCCTGGGTTGAGGTGTGTGACTGTGTTCTCTGATGACTGCTGAGTGATGTGATAAAACTTGAAATATTTCTGTGTAGCCATGGCTTCCCTCTCCACCTCACCATCATGGCTCTGCTTAGCCCTGGATTGAACCCATTTTGTCCTGTGGCTATTGCTTATGTAAACATTTCAAAGTAAGTCATTTTGCTAACATAGACATTCTGCTTACTTGTATTTTAAGCCTTTATTTAACATGCTTCTAACATATTCCCTACAAAATAAGTTAAACAAAATTGTGGACACTCTTTGCAATGTTGACATCTAGATATTCTTAAATTAGAGCTCAGGGTGGCTTTTGAATGCCCTAGTCATTTTGTGCTTTAGGTCTTCATAAAATGGTATTTCAGAGGAGAAATTTTAGAATTCCTAATATGATTGCAGATTTGAAAGGTATCTGCAAATACAAGCTGTTACCAAGGTTTCTAATTTAGAGGAAGACCTTTGTTCTCAAAACTGTGGACTACTGCAAGGTGCCTGGACATTTCACCCACAGTACAACCAATTTATGTTTTTTTATGTCATATTCTTCTATCCCATTATTTATCGTTTTTAGCCATCTGACTTACTCTGTCATTAATTATCACTTATAAAGTAATACTTCTTTATTTTGGAATGCTGTCCTTTCTCTGATCATGCCCTTTTTGGCATTTATACAATCATATGAGTTTGCATGTGTGGAGAAATTGATTGCCTACTTTTCAGGTTATTTAGTACAAGGGTAATTTTCCTTATCAGCTTCTAAACTCCTAAAAAAGAGGGGTATGTCTATGTGCCATTCCTAGTTTAGATTTGACTTACAGAGGGATAAAATCCAACAGGGGGGAACTTGTTTGGAACAATACAACCTGACTCCCAAGTTCAGGGTTAACTGTGCTGGTTAGTAGCTATAAGTAGGCCAGCTGGTAAAGGTGCATGTTTTCTAGAATACAAGTGATAGTATGAGTCATGATTTGTAGCATGAATTCTATTATTAAATCACTAATGTTTAAGTCATGGATCTATTGCTTAATAGTTTGTCGTCTTGAGGAAAGTCATTTATTCTTTCTGTGCCTCTGTTTTCTCATCTGAGAAGTGGGTATGATACTCTCCTTAAATTGTGGCTTAATTGAATGAATTAATACGTGCAAAATATTCAGAACAGTTAACATAGTAAGCACTCAGTATAACATAAGAGCAATGATTTGCTTTGTGTTGATAATTATTAAATTCCTTAGCATTTGTCACACAGAGAGCCCTCTGTGACTGATAACTGTCTTCATCATCTGTAGTATTTCTATTCCAAACTTCTTACTCAATTCAGGTCCTGAATCATATGCTCTCTCTCTCTCCTGAGCTCTTTTACCATCTCTTTATCGCTCATTTGACATTGAACATATGTCATCACCAGCTTGTTTTTTAAATGCACTTCTCATGTTGAATCACTGAATGATCAAACAATGAGCATTTATTGAGAGCTTTTTATATGCCAGGCAGTGCTGTGTATTGAAGATCCAATATTGAGCATGACAGATGCCATCTTTAGGACGTACCCAGTGAGTTATGTAATGACAGTGGGATGCAAGTACAGGGTCCAGAGAGAAGACATACACGTGACCACAACCACACGAGGTGGTCTGATGTTGGAGAACGATGGTGGTCACTAGAGTTGTGTGGTGAAGGTAGAAAGAAATTTCAGATTTACACTGGTAGAGTTAAATGATTGGTTAAGGGTCAATGCAGCTTTTTTTGGTTTTGTTTTTGAGACAGAGTCTTGCTTTATAGCTCAGGCTGGCCCTGAGCTCACTATGTAGCCCAGGCAAGCCTCAAACTCAGCAATCCTGCCTCTCCCTCCCAAGTGCTGAGATTACAGGCATGAGCCACCACGCCCGGTACTGTGGTGTGTGGTATTGATTGCTGGTGGGCATGTATCACCACGCCCAGCATTGTATGTGGTTACCTGGGATTGAACTCCAGGACCATTGCACTTGCGAGGCAGGCGCCAGAACCACTGAGCCAAATCTCTGGCCCCAATGCAGATTTTTAAAGTCTGCACTGGAAATATCAGGTGCAAATAACTCCCTGATAGTAGTGCTCGTTTTCTCCTATGGCAAGCAGTAGCAGAGTGGATTTAAGAGGAAAATCGGTTATTTTTGAACATGTTAAAATAAAGGGGCTCATGAGCCACTGCAGTATTGTGTCGCCCAGAAAAGCAGCCTGGGCTTCATGGAAGAATTTGACTATTGAGCACATTGATATGGGTATACATCATCTTAAGAGAGAAGAATCTTTAGCTTAAGCCCTTTCCTCTAACATTTAAAGACCACAGTGGAAGTCACTGGCCAAAAAAACTTTAAAAGGTTAGTACCCACGCTGTCAGACGGAAATCAGGGGAATGTGATAGTGACTCTAAGGTGATGCCAGGCATGATGGAGGGTGGCTGTGATTCCAGCACTCAAGAGGCTGAGGCAGAAGCATGTTGATTTCAAGGCCAGCCTGAACTAAGTACAGTAACTAGTGAGACCCCGTTTTTAAAAAAGAAAAGAAAAGAAAAAACAGCCTAAGAGGAGAAAAAGCATCATAGTACAAGAGTTTCTTGTGTTGATTCAAGGTCAGGTAAGATGAACATTGAGAACTGTCTGAGGACTGTGTAGTGTGGGGTTAGTATGGCCCTTGGAAAGTTCTTATGGGATAAAAGAGGGGTGATTGGGAAAGCTAGCTAGCTTCCCAGCTGGATTAGCAACAGCAATGGTCTTACTTCTCTAGAACATGGTTTTAGGAGTCTTCTAACAATAATAAGTATATAAATGTTTATAATGATGGTACCTGCATAGCTTTGAATGTGTGAGAAAAATCTTGAGCACATCCATAAATCCCCGTGCCCCAACAAAGGAAGAAGTGACAGCAATGTGAGCTCTTTAATTGACCAAATTTCTTTCTTTCTTTTTTTAAGGGGGAGGGGGGCGGGAGGGTAGGCAATTTTTTGACACAGGGTCTTGCTGTGCATTCCATGCTGGCCTCAAACTCAACAGTCTTCCTGCCTCAGCCTCCCAGGTGTCAAGATTACAGGTTCAGCGTGACCATGCTAGGTTTATACTTCTTTTATCTTGAGTCAACTTGTTTGTCTTAATTCTCTGTCATTTGTTCCTGTACTCAGTGTGGTTTTCCACTGATAGAAAAGGTCCTTACTGTCTGAATTTGAGAACTTTTTAATGCAGTGTCCACATGTGATTGCTTCCGACCTTAATTGTAAAGCCATTTAGTAAGGATGAGATAACTCTACATTTTGCTTTAGAAAGAATTTTAAATTCCAAATACACCCAAAATGCTACATTTCCAGTTATCTTAAAGATATTTTCTATCTGAAATTCTGAGCATGCTTTATTAAATCTGTTGCCGGTCCTGACTTTGGGGCTTTTTACAGCATGTTACTGTCTTACTACAAACACATGTAAAAAATTCTCACACCATGATTATGTGTGATTTTTGTTGGTTTGTTTTGTACTTTCTTGACTGTGAATCATAATTATTTGAATTAAACACATTCTTAGGGAAAAGGCTACTGAATTTGACAGAACCTGCATCAGGAAGCTCTGTGCTTAGATCCTGTTTTGATTGAATCATGGAGCAAATATATCAGCTTCCAGTCAACATATTTTTTGCATTAGTTTACAGATTTTATTACAGCATCAATAGTATTTATCTTCAGATATAAAGAACGAATTCATTGTAGAAAACATGAAACACTCTCAATACTGAAGCCTACGTAATTTGTAAGCTTATATAGACAAAGCTAAATGAGCCTTGAATGTTAATGTATTTTCCTTCTTTAAAAATAAGAACTGATATGTTTTCTGCCAACTTGTTGTTTTTAAATGCATCAAATATAAGTAAATGAAGGGAAGGAAATAAAAATCTGTATTTCCCCCACCAGAAAGTTTTCTATATTCATACATCTGTTCACCAGATTGTGCGATTGATTATGTTTTCCACTTTTGTCCTCTTTTTATAATTGTTGTAAGCTGTTTTCAGGACAGAGCTTCTAAGTTTTATTCCTAACTATAGACTTAGGGCCTAGAAGAGTGTCTTATCAGTACTTGGTGCTTAACAGCTAGATGAATGAATGCTATAAATTAGTTGCCTTAACCTACCTCCTGTTGTTGGATTGAGAGTTTATTTGGTTTGTTTCTTCCTGTCATTTAAAAAAAAAAACATCTGTAAGCTGTGGTATGAATTATTTTCTTAGAACAGTTCCACATAATAGAAACTGAATCCGAAGAAAACTGTTTTTAAACATTGTGTTAATCTATATTAAAGAGAGTTTTTAGTTTGTTGCACTTTTTGTTCTTCAAAACACTGTTTTTCATTAATATTTCTACCATAATAGTTAACAATTTTGCCTGTGTTGAGGAAACTAGAATTTTCTCTTCTAAATTGAATAATTTTTTTATTAATCACTTAGAAACATGGAGCTTTTAAAAGACTAATTTGACACAATAGAAATGTTTTAACTTAAAGTTTATTGGACCAGTATTAGTGTGTCTGAGGGCAAAGTGAATGGTCAGAGTTCAGTCGGCCTCTCTGTGGGTTCTGCAACCAGGAGAAAATTGTACCTGTAGCTATGGAACCTTTATTAACATTTATTTTAATGTGTCTTTCATTTTATGCCATAAGTGACTTGCTGACATTTTTTCCTCAATCCTTTTCTAAAGTGTTCTTGTCTAGAATAGGGCAGAGCTTTGCATGACATCAATTTCCTTGCCCAAGTTCTTCATTTGCCCATGAAATGAAAACAAGTGCTTCATCAGACCGTCATTTAAATTCTTAATTCTGCACATTTTGTTTTAATTATCTCTCAGCCGTTTTCTTGTTCTATAATAAATCCCTGCCTCTTTCTATGGGGACATTGGAAGTGATAAACGTTGATCTAAAACTTTTAAAGAAAAGATAGTATTTCACATCTGTAAGTAATTTTTTAATCCTAGCCTTGTAATTGCTATCCAGAGTTGGAGGCTCATGTTGACAGGCTTTCTTCTGTATTCTCAGTGCAATGCACCATGGATAAGCTGTCTTTAGATTGGACTCGTGCCAGTTTTCAAATGTTTATTATGCTTTTTCTAAAAAATTCACTATTTGATTCTCATAACAGGACAAATAGATTTTATAAGTATAATGATCTTTGTTTTCTGATGTCCTTACTGGTTATCTTTGCCAGTTCAAAACAGAAGCTATCTTTATTTTCTTATCAAGTTAATGGTTTGTTTGGTGTACATCAGATGTTTGTAATTTCAATAAAGTACAAGGGTTTAGAGAATATTTAACATGAAAATAATTGAGACAGACCTCCCAGTGTATTAAGATCCCCTGAAACTTTTTTTTTTACAAATTAGTATTTCTGAACCAAAAAACAGTGTATCTTTTTGCCAATTTAGCTCCAAGTCATAATTATTTTTGTGTATGTACAATTATTTCATAATAAAATAAGCTTTTTACCTGGTCATGGTGGTACACACCTCTGATCCTTGCACTCTGGGAGACCGAGGCAGGAAACCTGCATGTTAAAGCTCAGTGTGAACAATTTAGCAACTTACCAAGGTCCCATCTCAAAATAAAAAAATAAAAATAGCTAGCAGTGTAGCTTAATGCAAAGGGCCTACCTAGTCCCTAATACTGCAAAAGAAAAAGTTTTGCATCATAACTATGCATACACTGTATCAAAAATATAGTGTATTGCTGTGCTGGTGAATAATAAAAAGGAATTTGTTGCTTCAGACTTCCCATAAGTAGGATAGTCATTCCTCTGAATAAAACTACAGAAGCAATTCTGTATTTCCCTGACTTCAAAGAGATTATACATTTTTTCGTTTGAATATGATCCAAGATATGATTGAGGTATGATTGAAACTTGGTAAATGTTTAAATTTTTAAAATTTTATTATGATAAATGACACATTGCCATTAAATCCCTTCAAAATGCTCTCTCTTGCTTTGAACACATTCCATTGCTCCTGCCACTTTTGGTGTTTTGAGACAGGGTCTCATCGTGTAGTTCAGGTCGGCCTTGAACTGTATAGACCAGGTTGGCCAAGAACTCATAGTGATCCACATGCCTCTGCCTCCTGAGTGCTGGGATTAGAGACGTGGACCACCAAGTCCTGCTCTGGCCACTTGCTGAAGCAGTCCTGGGAGTCCTTTCTTGAGTGTCTTTAGCTGTGCTGTTGTGGCTGCCTCGACGGGCTGATTTGTTTGAAAATGTTTACTTTTCATGGTCATTTTGACTTTGGAAAAGAGCCAGGACAAGATGGATGAGGACATGCTGTAATGTCTTTTCAAGCCTGTCTTTCTGTTGAACGGCACTTGGCAACACATTCATGGTGCACTTTTCTTTCTTTCTTTCTTTTTTTTTAATCATACCTGGTAAAGCAGGAAAGTGGCAAGAATAAGAGGGTGTTTTGAAGTGAGGGGGTTATTTGTATAGGATCTAATAGCTGTAATAATTTTATTTTAAGTATTCACTGTATATTTTCATAATTTCAAAACATAGTCCATATATATTTCATCCCTAAACATACTTCATAAATATATTTCAAAGGAAAAGACAGTAAACCAAGAAAACAAGGTGTGGATCTGGAAAATACAGGAAAGAGTAAAGAGTATAATGGTAATTTCCAGGGTCGTAGTGGAGTAAAAGCTTCAAGCCCTGCGCAGAAGTTGCAGGAGAACTGAAGCCACTGGGGAGAAGCTCTCCAATGACAGAGCTGCACTGTATGAGACACAGCATGAACAACAGTATAAACTCGATCCAAAAATGTACTAATATTCTGTTGGGAAGTTAAAGTATGAAACAGGGAGGGACACTGTGGGGGTAAAGTAGGGGAAAAGATGGGGCTTATTTGTGGAAAGCTTTCTAGACACTGAATAATGAGTCCTCTTACCTGGTTCTGTGGAGTGGCATGCCTGGGAGGGGCTTGGCACATGTGGCACTACCTTTATGTCTGCTTCTGACCTGCAGTGGAAAAGGAGGACTGAAGGCACAATTAAAGCAAACTTGTATATTTAATACTTTATTCTAAGTAAGCGTATACTTCTTTTTTATTTGACGTAAAGATGCACCATCATCTGTAATTTCTATGTCCAACTTATTTCTCACACACACACACACACACACACACACTATTACAGAGTAAGTCAAGAGCATTATATTTCCTGTTGATGATAAAAATGCAGATTTTACCACTAAAAGGCAGTGACTTCATTTCTAAAGGTTAAATTGAATGATTCTCACAGCATAATTTTAGGCAGTTAAATTTGGGAAAGTCATTCAATAAAAGAATAATCTCTAAGCCTGTGCAGAATTTTGATTTGATTGAGAATTGGATATTATTTTATTCATGTTAGCCCCCTATTACCTGGTTTTGTTTGCAGGTCAAAAATAAATGTCAATAGGCAAAAGTATGTAATAGAACTTTGTTCCTTATTTGAACAAAACAATGTCCTCATGCTCCTGATGTTTCCCTTTAGCCATTGCCTAAAATATTAAGGCTTTTCTTGAGCTACTGTTTTTTTCCTTTGATCCTCAAACCCTTTTTCATCTAAATTATTTTCTGATTTAAAATTTTAAAGTGCTTTAATGCATTTAATATCTAATTAAAGTAGTTGGCCTAAAACATAATTACCTGTTGTTTAGTTCTGAACTTGTTATTGTCTCTTAGCTATTTATAAGCTAGTTGATTGGGCAGGGTGAGGGGGTTTCTTGTGTTAAAATTTTAAAAACTGTGCATTTTTCATATGCAGCTCACTTTTTGCCCTTCATTTTCACAATGAAGATATAATGCATATAGTTAAAATATTCCTGCTCGCTTCTATTTCTGTGAGTTTTGACAAATGTACATTTTAAGAAACATGTACATCACTGTAGCCAACAGATAATAATACTTTTTTTTCATCTCCCAAAATTATGTCCTTTTGGAATCAACCCTTAGCCCCTGGTGACCACTGCTGTATTCTGGTCTCTAGAGTTGAGGCTTGTTTGTTTGGCAGTGGGAGGGATAGAACCCAAGATTTCAGGTGTGCTAGCAAGGGCTCCACTGCTGAGCTGTGTCCCAGACCCCTGGGGCTGCACCTGTGTAAGCATGTCAGGTAACAGAATCATACAGAGTACTGTTATTTGAGGTTTGTTGATGTTGGTGCCTATGTCACTGTTACCACAGAATAGGGTTTGGCGTGCTAGTTTATCCCAAGTGGATAGATAGTCTATCCTGTTGAGTCTGGTTCCCATTTTCAATGATTAGAGATGAAATCCAGCCCACACTTTCGGTGTCTGTCACAAAATTTGACTTTTATTTAGGCTGCTGTGATTGTTAGTCAGCATGCTGTTTTCTACATTTTCATTCTAAACACAAAGATGTGGCTTCTCAGCTTTTGCCAAGTCTTAGCTTCTCTTCTGAGTATTATATGTTGTTGAAAGGAAATAGATGATGGAGAGGATCAAGCAAATATAATACATATATGTGCCTCTGTTTTTTAGGGCTATGGAGAACAGGCATGTCCCTAAAGTGTACGACAGTTGATTTGTTTCCAGTTTTCCTGCAGTGGCTTTTGCAGCCATATTTAGGAGGTGGGGCTCTGTGACACCTGTGTGCTCCACAGCTCCCTTCCGCTGGGCAGGCCTGTCCTTCCGGCCCTTCTGGCCTTTTGCTTCCTTAATAATGGGAAAGAAGAAAAATTGAAGACCCCACAGATTACGCCAGCTTTCCTGGGCACAGCTTTTCATGCCCCTACCAGTATCCTCTGACGCCACGCTCCCCACTCCCAGGGCAGAGCAGGGTTGCTTCCATGCCGCATGGTGCTGGGACCGAGTGAGGCCCCAGCCATGTGAGTGAGCAGTGTGAGAAGCTGAAAGGCACCAACAACGCTTAATGAAATATTATCGATGGCCTAGATTCAGCACCTTTTTCTTTTCTCTGGTACTGTTGTAATGTCATTTCATCTTGTTTTCGGCTGTTTTCTCAAGGGTTCTCTCCTGTTTGCTTCGTTCCTGTTAAATGTGCAACTCGCTGAAGTCAACACCCTCTCCCCACGCCTCATACGCTCCTCTCTGTGAAATATCGACGACCAGCCGAAGAAGGGCAGTTTCATATTTTTAAGTGCTTTGTGGAAATACTGGCGCTGGCATGCATTCCCAAGAGTCCTCCCCACCAGGGCCCCATTTATTTCAAGAGATTATCATGCTGTACAGCTGGCTTCTCAGAGAGAATCATAAACTCATTCTGCGAATTACAATGTCACTTGTGGTCATGGAGCCCAGCATGAGGAGGGGAGGAAGAATGTGGCATGATGGATGGCTTTTTTGCCTTTCTGGTAGAGGGTGTAGTTGTGATTTTTTTCTTGCACAGAGCTCCAGAGGTAATTCCCCTGGTCTGTCCAGCCCTGAAAAGATAGATAACTGTGGCAGTAAATGATCACAATCCACAGTAGAATGAAAGCACACATTTGCTTCAGGATCCTCAGTGAGGAGTCTGACCTCCACTTTCTCTTATCTGTATCTGTCCTGTTCACAAGTATTTTGCTGCTTTGACATTAAGATTGGTTGGATTCAAACAACACGGTGGTCTGCAGTTCTTGATCCTTGGTGAGCTTGGTGGGACGTGGGAGGGGAAGCAGCTTCTGGGCTGGGCAGCAGAGTGCGTAGTTGTATCCGGGAGGAGGTTGTTCCTAAGGTGGACGCGATTCTTCACAGTTCTTGAGTGCTGGTAGATACCCCCACAGTAACATAATAAGCTCTGTGTGTATTTGTTTCTATGTCTTTTCCTATGATGTTAATCAAAGAGTGATTGTGATGATGAGAACTAATTAGCGAACTTCATTATTAACAGTTCCCATCAGAGGCAAACACATGATAATCTGAGTGGTTAATTGTTAACTAACAGGTTTACTGTCTTTCATTTCCCAGTGCCTTTTATTTTGAGACAGGGTCTCTATAGTTTAGGCTGACCCTGAGCTCACTATGTAGCCCAGGCAAGTTTCAAACTCAGCAATCCTCCTGTCTCTGCCTCCTGAGTGCTGGGATTACAGGCGTGAGCCACCACGCCCAGCACTGTGGTATGTGGTATTGATTGCTGGTGGACATGAGTCACCATGCCCAGCATTGTTGTATGTGGTTACTGGGGATGGAACTCAGGACCTTGGACTTGCGAGGCAGGCACTGGAACCACTGAGCTAAATCTCCGGCCCCCCCAGGTGCCTTTTTGAGGACTGTGATGATTGCCTTTCACTGGTCCTTTCGAAGCTTGCTACCTACCATTTGGGGATTTTCATTGGAAAAAATTATAGGATTCACTTTGGTAACATCTGGTTTGCACGAACAGCTACAAAATCTGTGCTGGAATTTCACAGAACTTTAACTTCCTAAGTTCTACTCCTCTAGGATGTAGGTAACCTAGCTGACTAAGGAGGAAGTAGTATTCTCACAGACAACCTCAGTCTTATCCCTGCTATATAAGAATTCCCCCTTTCTCCTCCGTCTGCCCACCCTCCCAAACCTGATAATCCGTTGGAAAGTCCTTGTTAACATATATGTATATACACCGGAAGGTATTGTGCAGGGAAGCTACTGAGGGAGATGTTTCATAGCCATAGGCAGATGTGATGTACACACAGTTGGAAGAAATTTGGCCTGACAAGCCAGCAGTGGGAGCAGAGTCGAGTGCATGATTAAGATGTCTTTATAACTCTGCCTCCCTGAGGGTCATCCAGCCTTCCTGGAGGGGCGTTCTCTGAGGCCTGTGCCTCTAAGTTTGAGGTATAGATATTAACATGCTTTGAAATGAAGCCACCCCGGGCACGTTTGTTGCATCATTACTTTCTCAATTTCAAGGTGCATTGAGGAGGCAGAAACATTCCTTAAAGAGATGCCATCCACAATAGCAGGTTAAATGTGGCTAATGCAACCTTAAATTAGCTTTTCAAAGAGTACAGCAAGATACTTACGTGTGGTTTGTTGTGGAGCGCAGGTAATATGAAAACTACCCGTGCAAAAAAAAAAAAAAAAAGACTTTCCTGCTTAAAAGTACAGTTGCTCTTTGATTATTTACGCCAATGGAGGAGAATATTGGTATAGATAACACAAAACCATAACTAATTTGTCTACTTGAATTTTTGAAGTCTTGAGCCAGTGTAATACCAGCAAACTGTGGTAATAGATTCCCAGAGTTTATATGAAAAGGCCACAACATAGAAAACCAGAATGTAAGTCTTTGCATATAGCCTTATAAACAGAAATATTTGATAGTATTTGAAATGAATATTCGAAATAAGCCCCAATACTATCTTTAAGTCTGGGAAGATCCATCTCTTCCTCCCTCCCTCCCTCCTCTCCTCCCTCTCCTCACACACTTTTTTTTGCAATATAGATATCATACACATACACACTCTTTTGTGTTGTTGTTTTGAACCTGGCCTTCACTGTATATTCCAGGCTGCCATTGAACTCTTTGGTGAGGCTGTAGCTTAGGCTGACCTTGAATTCACAGCAATCCTCATGCCAGACCCAAATGCTCTGATTATAGATATATATGCACCACCATACCTGGAAATACTTATTTTTAAAAATAAGCTTGAAGTTAAATTATTCTAATTAAATCTTTAATTCCACTAAATTTCAATGAGTTCAGAATTCCTTTTTTTTTGTTGTTTTTTTTTTGTTTTGGAGACAAGGTCTCACTATGTAGCTCAAGCAAGCCTTGAACTCAGCAATCTTCCTGCCTCTGCCTCCCAAGTGCTGGGATTACAGGCTTGAGCCATCAAAGCCCGGCATTGGTGGTATGGGGTACTGATTGCTGGTGGGCGTGAGTCACCATGGCCAGTATTTTCGTATGTGGTTACCAGGGATTGAACCAGGGACCTTGTACTTGCTAGGCAGGCGCTGGAACCACTGAGCTAAATCTCCAGCCTGAGTTCAGAATTCTTTAAGAAGGACTAAACATGTTCTGTTAAAGATATCTTCTGAATTTTATCACTTTATTCAGATCTACTGACATCTTCAGCTTCTCAGTGGGAACTGAATTTATTGCTGTTGGATCTTGTTTCTCATAATCAAATTTCCTAGTGTTTAATTTTTGTTTACCTTTCTCTTATTAACCCTGAAAAAATATAAGAAACTGAAGCACATCACTCGTTGAAAGCAAATTACTTAACCACATTCAATTTTATAATAATATGATCAGAATTCCTAAAATAAACACTTCCATGATTCAATTAGCAGGAAGTGATTTATAGCTATATCAGATGAAACTTGCCAATATGCCTTCCCAGTCTTTTTATTTAAACCACTAAAATGAGTAGTAAAATTTTCTAGAATTTTTATATCAAGTGCTTGAGATGATAAGGAAAGACAGACACCATTGTGCAGCTGCATCTGAAATTTGGCAGATCTGACATCCTGTGGTTGTTTCATTCGGGTTGAGTACTTCGAACACTTACTTGTCTCAGGAAGACCAGGAGCTCCATGTCTTGACTTCCGATTTCATGCCTGGAGATAAACATGGCAGTTCTAGTGGGTTTTTAAAATTTGCTCACATCCCCCAGTTTTCATAGTTAACTTTCACTTGTAATCTTTACTATAATTAAAACCATGCTGTTCCCTTTCATCTTCCCTTACGTCATTTTTTTGGGAGAGGACTGTTAGGCTGTTCATTGAGAGGAGGTAAGGTAAGGAACATCTGTAGATTATTGTTATATTCTAGCAGCGAGGTCCTTCTGAGGCCCCTTGGCTATTTTCAGTGTAAGTACCTCTCCCGATACAGTAGTTGATAATTTTACTCTCTACTGTAAGAGTTTGTTTCCTGCAATTTCCTTCTTGGTACTAACATTAAAGCATGCATATCTGGGCACACACATATTGTTAGTTCCTATAAGCTTTCTTTTTTTCCATATCCAAATGAGAGGAGTGAGTAAAAGTCTATTTCTGAAAAATGTAGATTACATTATAGCATTGGTGGGGGCCTTCAGAGACATTAGGTTGTCTCATCATTTGCAATAATCAATTTGATAATTGTTGTTGACTTACTGGCTCAGCTCATGAATAATGTCCCAGATTTAGACTAGTATGGAAGAAGGATTTTAATCAGGTGGTGCTTTTGTTCCCATGGAGCATTTGTCTTGCTTGACTGTTCTGGACCTCAGCCAACTGTCAGAAAGGCATTTCTCCTGCTGTATATGTATAGTGAAATATGTGTCACGAAAGTGTTCATTGGGGGAGTTTCCAACCCACTAAAGCTCATTGTTGGCTTACGTTTCACCAGCGCACCATTAGAAACTCTGAGAATGGATTACTGTCTCTCTTTTTCTCTAAGAATCTGCTTGAAGGAAGGCATGAATCTCATTACTATAAATATTGTTTCCATCCCAGCCTACCTCACTGCTTCTGAATGAGAGGAGCCCCTCTGGCTGCTGTGAAAACTGAAATAACTTGATGGCTTGTTAAATTTTTATTATCAAATGTACAGTTATTTAGATATAATCGCTTGGTTGCTAGGAGAAGAGTCAGAAAGGAAAGGCTTGTTGAGTACAGACTGCCTATGTCTCAAGTCAGGAAAGTGTGCAGAACTTGCTGTCCTTGGAGGGAGTTTATACTCCTGCTGGCTGGGCTGGAAACCTGAAATTCTGACATCCAGTGCCTATTTCCCCACCATTTGCAATATGATTATTTTGATGCTTGCTTACTCTGTCATCTGTTTAATTAGCTTGAGAAAACTGAAAGGATTTGAAGGCCCTTAACTCCTAAGTGATTGAGGGCTCTGATGTTCAAAAGGTTCATGCTTGATACTCTTGAGAGTAGAATGTGTAGACTTTGTGTTGATGCATGAAAAAAGTTTAGAAAGTGCTAGCAGGTTTTATGTGTTTTTATTGTTTCTATAATTATTTGTGCTGACATGATATGGTGTTTGTCTCTATGGAGCACATCTTACTGATAGAGTTTTCCCTGGGTAGGAACACTGTGCCCCGGGTTCTGACTCAAAAAGCACACAAGCAAGACTTGCTGTGCTGGTGCCCAAGGAAAGCTGGGCTCATCTCAAGGTTAAGAAATAGTTCTGTACTGCCTGCAATGGGCACATCCATAATCCCAGGACTCTGGGATCCTGAAACAGGAGGGTGGAAAGTCAGAGCCCAGCTGAGACAGTATAGCAACTTAGCAAGAGCCTGTCTCAAAATAGCAATGTTTTTAAAAGGGTTGGGGCTGTAGCTCAGTGGGAAGGCCTGGGTTCAATCCCCAGTACCCAAAAAGAAATGAAAAGGCTTAGTTTTATTTAACCCGTTTAAATTCAGTATGGACTTTGGTTTCCTGAGAAGAGTTTTAGAGGCTGTTGAATATAGCTTGGGCTCTGTAGAAGGGTGGCGTTGAACCTCAGTTTTGTATGAAGAGAAGGTGAGCGGCCCTTCAGGTCTCAGAGGAAGACTGTGACCTTCTCAGTTGCCAGCACTCTCCTAACACTGGGTAGTAACTAAGCACACAGAAACATCAACTCAGTGAGAATGTCCTAGAAACTGTTGTTTAATTTTGCTCCTTCTATTCAGGTTACATGAGCATTACTTGTGTCATGTTTTCAGAAATGTCTGATTTTATAGGGTTATTCTCTGAAGCCCCTTTGGTCTACCAGACATTTTTTTGTTCAAGTTTCCATGTTCTTCTCTTGTTTTCTCCTCCAGGATACCCAAAAAGCAAAGCAGTTCCTGCCCTTCCTTCAGCGGGCGGGCCGGTCTGAAGCTGTGGTGGAGTACGTCTTCAGTGGTTCTCGTCTCAAGCTCTATTTGCCAAAGGAAACTTGCCTTATCACTTTCCTACTGGCAGGTAGGTCCTGTGTGTTACGTGTTACTCTGAGCCTCCTTCTTAGAGCTCAGATGTCATCCCTGGAGGTCACAAACCCTTTAACGAGTCCCCAGGCCCAGTCTGGAGTTTTAAATCTTGAAGTAGACCATGGAGACACTTTCTGCTGGTTTTAGACTCAGCATTACACCCTGTTTGTGCTGCTCAAGTCCGTGAAGCACAAAAGGTGGGAGAAGAATTGTTCAAAAGACAGGGCTGGGGATTTAGCTCAGTGGTTCCAGCATCTGCCTGATAAGCACAAGGTCCTGAGTTCGATCCTCGGTACCATATATGACAGTGCTGGGTGTGGTGGCTCATGTCTATAGTCCCAGCACTCGGGAGGCAGAAACAGGAAGAAAGATTGCTGTGACTTCGAGGCTAACGTGAGCTACATAGTGAGCTACAAAGAGAGAACCTGCCTTAAAAAAAAAAAGAAAAAAAGACAGGATACAGCCTCATAAATAAGTCATTACATTAGTAATGCAATTCCCACAGTTGGTATTAACCACTTCAGATCACCTGCCCCTACGTACTAGTTATGAGCAGGCCGTGCCTTGCCCTCTGAGCTCTCCAGGCAATGATATTTGTCTCTTTTTTCTTCTTTTCAAATCTCAGTGGGATCCCAATCCTGTGTGAATACCAGTCATGACGTTACTTTCAGTGTCCCACACCTGTAGCATGTCTTGCTGCACTAAGGGTAACATGCTAGCACAAACCTTTCTCCTTTCTTTGCTGGCTGAATATAAAACCCTGTTATCCTATCTTTTCTAGTAGCTTAATATTTCCCAAGCTGTGTATGAGCTGCACTCTTTGAGCAATTTACATTTATGTATTCAGGAAGCAAACTGCTTCATTTCTTCGCTGCTAGCAAATAATAAAGTTATTTATTTCTAGTCAGTACTTCACAGAGACTGTGGTCTTTGAGGAATGACTATCGTCTTGCACCCGCCCCCTTCGCATCACTCACTCACAAAGGACAGGTGCTATTGTGCTCCCTAGGCGCACAGGGCCTTTTCTGTGGCTGTCCTGTTGCCTCAGCATTTCTTCTGTTGCATTCTTGAATAGAACTTGCTGTGGGGGAAGTGAAGCAGGGCCAGGCTTGCCTTCCCCTGCCAGATTGCCAGGGCCTCCTTTCCCTGGAAGGGACTGAGTTTCTGATCTGGATAAGGGTCCCCTGGAGGCCCCAGCTAAATGGGGTGATTAGTATGAGATAAGGGCTTCCCAACACATGGCTGTGAAGCTCACTGCTACCCTGTGGCCATCTTTTCTCCTTGAAGTGCTTTGATACATTCTTAGCAACTTGATGCTGGCAAAGAGGTTCCTCAGGCTTTAAGGGACAAACTGAAGTGTGACCCCCAGTGCAGGGTCAACTCTGGGAGAGAAGGCTGGAGCTGATGTGCTTGGCGGGAGAGGTGCATTTGTATTTCCTCTGCTGGGCTTACACGCTGTGGCGTCGCAGAGCATTGAGTGGACAGTCCTTTGGGGGCCATTTGTACATGAAATTTCTTACCCGTGAATTCTTCTTACTGACTTTTAGGTATATATTTAGCTGGTTCTCTGCTCGGTTTCTGAAAAAATACAAGCATCCTTTTGGCAGCCTAGTGCATACCCTCAGAGGAGAAAAAAGCCTTACGATCTTCCTGGCATACTTGGCCATAGATCTGCAGGGGGAATAAAATATTGTTAAACTCAGAACAACCAGAGTAGAATCAACTCAGAGCAAGGACCTGCCTTGGCTACAGTGTCCTGCAAAGCCCTTCCCATTCCACTCGTTTAGACACAAGCCGTCTGGTCACTCAGCTCTGCCCTGGCCAGTTGCTCTGAGGACTTGGCAGGATCCTAAGCCTCACAGTTTCAAGACATTGCCTGAGTTAACTAACATTCCGAAAGATAGATTGCATGGCAACAAATAGATGATCAAATGTAATCTTTACATTTGTCCTTCAGCCACTGTATATGCTGTTAAATTACGTATCTTTGGGCTCTTTAGAAACCTGTCAGGGACTCAGAACCCTGAAAATATTTAAGAAAAAACAGATCTCAGTTTGAATCCCGGCTCTACCATATACAAGCAGATGATTTGAAGGAGTGATTTATCCTATTTAAGCCTCAGTGTGCACATGAGTCAGAAGTGGTGATGGTTTCTGGCCTCTCAGAATTGTTGGGAGGGTTTAGTGAGATGAACCTGGAATAAGCCTACCATAAAGCAGGTCATCAATGAGTCTGTTTCCTTCCCTTACAGACTCAGTGTCTGTGTCAGGTGATCTCACTCATGTGCAGTGTCATGGGCTATACTCAGTCCTGAGCTGTGTTTTGAAAGACAAAGAAGGGCATGCTCTCTTGAAGAGGGGAACATTCTACATGCACACGTTTAACAGCTGGGCCACCGCACACTCCTTATTATTGGTGAAGTATAAAAAGTGAGATGGGGCTAAAGATACAGCACAGGGGGCCGGAAGGTTAGCTCAGTGGTTCCGGTGCCTGCCTTGCAAGCTCAAGGTCCTGAGTTCGATCCCCGGTAACCACATATAATGCTGGGCGTGGAGACACACCCAGCAACAATCAACACCGCATACCACAATGCTGGACGTGGTGTTTCACGCCTGTAATCCCAGCACTCGGGAGGCAGGGACAGGAGGATTGCTGAGTTCGTGGCGGCTTGCCTGGGCACCATAGTGAGCTCAGGGCCAGCCTGAACTACAACGCGAGACCCTGTCTCAAAAGCAAAAAAAAAAAAAAACACAGCACAGGGATACAGTGCTTGCCAGCATGCACAAGGGCTTGGTTCCATCTCTATCACTGGCAATGGAGAGAAACTGAAAAGTTCGGAAGGGTGTAGGAAGTAGACTTGACAGGATTCAAGGAATGACTACCCTTTTGGGCAAGATAGGGAGTGACGTTCAGTGTAGGAAAGAAAGTCCAGCATTATAGGCTTCTGCAACTGGGTGAATGTCCACAGCTGGCAACATAAAAGGTAGGAACTGTTTTTTTTTCCTATGTGTGTTGTTTGAAGTTATCATGGGAATGTTCCAGCTCAGCAGAAGAGCTTAGGCAAAAATCTCAGCTCAGGAAGTGGCCAGCCATTGATAATAGACCTCTCTTAGGTGGAGGAAACACCTAGAAAAAACATCATCCTGGGAAGAGTGACCAGAGAAGACACAGAGTCATAGAAGAGCCCGGGACACTGGTCTTCTGAAAGTCCAAGGAGTAAAGAATTCCAAGGAGTTCACAGTGTCAAGGTTTATGGAAAAGATCAAATTCACAAAATGATGTAGTGATTATTGTCAATCAGGTGACCATAGTCAGTATTCATTAGAGTCGACTGAAGGCAATCGAGGTTACATGTGGGAAGTAAAGAATAAACTTGTCAAATACAGTCTGCTCATTCCAGAATCTGAACACACTGCAAAAAAGTGAAAGCTGACCAACCAAGGAAGCACTGTCAGGTTGTCAGCCCCTTGAGTAGTTGTAGAACTATAATTTTTGCTCAAGAATCAGGAATGTGGTGTCATGTGTATTTGGAATAGGTATTCAATGTGTATTAGTTTCTTAACACCCATTATAGAACATAGGACTCCACAAAATCTTCAGGGAGAATGAAGACAGGGAAGAGATGGAGTTAGAGAGTATTAGAGGAATAATGCATCTCAGAACATGGAGAAGCCCTGCAATGAATTTGGAGGAGGAGTGCCTAATGGCGGTAAGGATATAACAAATAGAGCAAGGACTCAGAGGATACTCAATGAATGAAACGGGGAGTCTGTTTACCATGAGAAAACCCTCAGGTCCTTGGGACCAACTAGAACGGTAAAGGTGAGTACAGGCTCGGACAGCATCCGTATTATGAGGGTATTTACCCAGACCGTGATTCTTACAGTACGCCTTGCAGGTATCTGTGGCACTGTGCAAAAAACAGTGTCTCTGCAGCCAGGAGGGAGTCGGGATCATGATTCTCCAGGGAAAAGTCAAGAGAACTAAAGATCAGTCCCTTTCATGCTGCTCTCGTTAATCCCAGCCCTTTGGAGAGCCCTGTGTACTTCAAGGTGGGGTGGACACTTTTTATTTTTCCTTTTTTTGGGCAGACGGCCCCACAGCTTGATAGGGAGTGGCATTTGGCCCAAGCCAGCTGGCCTCTCTGTCACGGTTCCTGCACCCCTGTACATGGAGTGATTGCTTAGTCAGATGGGAAAGCAGGTGGGGCTGGGGAAAGTCAGCTGCAGCTAACAGGTCAGAGCCTCCTGAAAGCTCTTGCCCTTTAGTCCTTTGAGCACCTGGCTGAGGTTTGGTTGGTGAGCAAGTGACCTTACACCACCTGAGCTGAGACTGTTCAAGGTCCCTCTGCCTGCTGCTGTGGCCTCTTGTGCATACTTATTTCAGTCTTTTAGGCAGATCACAGCCAGTTCTTGTCCTGAGTTAGCAGGGAAGCCAAGATCCCCGGGCAGCCTGCATTTGTTTAAAAGCATCTTTTTTCTTCCCCTAGTGAGCCCCATACATTTCCTTCCATTAGAACCAAAACAGTTTCCCCCTCGTTTTTATTCTCTCTTCACTTGCCATGCATGTCACATTTTAGTTTGCTGTCTTGTCTAAAGGGAGAGACTGAGGCACATTTGCAAATCATTTGTCCTTTGATTCTTATTATTAATAGCACCAGGGGGCATGGAGTGTGTGTCCTATTACTGTGCCCTTTGTATGACATTACCTTCGTTTGAATTACCTTCTTAACTCTTGGGTATCTGTGTCGTGATGCACAGTTCAAGAAGTTGTCCTGTCAGCTAAGCATAGCAGGTATCAAGGTATAGTCTTGTCTAAGGAATCTTAGATATTTGGGGTCTTCTGCCAACTCACTGAGTGATTCCACCCTTTGTTTGCATTTCCATTTTCCACAGGCTAAAGTACAATGAATTCCAGACTGAAGTAGGTGGGGAGGGCAGGAGGATGGATGTCACTCACCTTGCATAGAGCTGGTGGGATAAACTGCCTAGAAGGCAGCAGCTACCTGGCAGGGGGTTCCCATGTGGATCACAGCAGGTGACTTATAATTAACCAGTTACCTAGTCACTTGAAACAAGACTAGAAAATGAGACTGCCCTTTGGCATTTAAATTTTTCTCTCTCTCTCCCTTTGATTACAGCTCCCCTCTGGAGCTGTATTCTAACAAGGGAGGCAGAGAGAAAGAAAGGTTGGTTCTAGGTGTCTGAGATTTAATAAATGGTGGATTTGTGCATGGCAAACTAAAGGTTTGACTGTGTGTCGATCTCTCTGGAATGCATTTCTATAAAGTGCCTCATTTCCTTCTTTCTCTTTAACATTTCTTCTCCAGCCAATCCTAATTGGAATATCAACTGCCTGTTTCAATAGACAGAAAACTTGTAATGAGAGGAGGCAAAGAAAGGTAAACAGGAATATCCTCCTCATCTCCTGGGCCCAGGAATGGTGGATCCCCATTGATTACCAGTGCCTAACCAAATTACAAAATTCAATCCAATGTGTGTTTAAGTGAGAAATCCCATTCTGCTATCACAGAGGTGCTAATGAATCAGGCTGTTACTGTGGTTGTGTTTGCTGGGCTTCTATCCTTAATTAAGCAATTACAGGGTCTGCTGATACTTATGAATTCCTTTCAGATGCTTTAATTGAATTGCAACTTAATGGATATTTGTAAAGTGGGGTATTCTTTCTCTTGGGACTTCCCAGTTTGACTCTGTCTCTGCTGCCTCCTTGTTTCAGTTGGGTTGCGTTACTGGAAATGGGCAGCATGACACGAGACTTTACTAAAGTTGCTCTATTACTTTACTCTTATTAAGAAAATGATAGGAATTATAAGAATTATGTTCATGTCAGGGAATCTGGGGAAGGTCATTTGTAGGAAGAAGTTAGTACAGTGAACAGGTTTGAGCAAGCCGAGTATGGTGGCACGTCCCTGTAATCTCAGCACTCTGGGAAGCTGAGACAAGAAGATTGTAAGTTCAAGCCCAGCTTCAGCAACTTACACAATTTAGTGTTCCCTCAAAAAATAAAAAAAAATAAAGAAAGGCTTGGGATATAAATCAGTGCAAAGTCCCTGGGTTCAGTCCTTAGTTATGCCAAAACAAACAGCCCCCCCCCAAAAAAAATAAAAATTTAAAAAAAAACAGATTTGGTGAATATTTTTTGACGAGGCCCACATATTTTGCTGGTGCACTATCAGAAAGGCAATAGAGAGTAGACAATAAGATAGGTTCTGCTCTTGAATAGCCTTTAATCTAATAGTGTAGCTAGATGCACATATCACTAACATACCATGAGAATTGTCTTAGTCTGTTTTCCATTGCTGTAATAGGATTCTTTATAAAGGAAGGGAGTTTATTTTGGCTTATGGCTGTTGAAGCTGGGAAGTTCAAGAGTGTGGTGCCAGAGTCTGCTCAGCTTCTGGTGAGTCTCCTGCTTGGACTCACGGTGGAAAAGGTGAAGGACAAGTGAGCACATGTAAAAGAGACAAAATAAGGGGGGAGATGCCCCACTCCTGTAGGGACTAATCCAGCCCCTTGAGAAAAGGGTGACTTCCCCTCGCTCACCCCCTAACGGACCCACCTCCCAGCGCTGCTACAGTAGCAATCAGATTACAGCAGGACTTTCAGAAGGGACAAACCATATTCCAACCAGAATATGCAAAAGTGCAGAGGAAAGCAGTTAATCAGGGTATGGAAAAGACTTCCCAGGGGAAGTAGCATTTTAGGCTCAAGCGAATCTGGAACATTTCCTTTTGGCAGGTTGGGTATGATTTGTTTAGGCAGAACAATTTTGCTTATATCAGTTGTGAGGAAGAACTGCTTAAAAAAAATAGATTTACTCATCAGTCACTCTCCAAGCACATAGTTATTTAATAATTCTTTTACAGCCACTAGGTATGATGCTAGAAACCTAGAAATGTGTGATAGAGTGCTGGTCTTCAAGTCAGTAGTCATATACAGAGGTAGAGAACATGTAGACATGAAAATAAAATATTTTTTAAAAGGGTAAAAGGTAAGAAATATCCACTTTAAATTTACATACAAATGAAAGCAACTTGGATTCATGAAATGAGTTAGTGTTGTGACATTGTGAAAACAGATGAAGCTGTCCTGGGCCACAATCATGACTGCTGGCGCAGGTCTGTGCATGAGCAGGCCTTCAAGGGTGGGGTTCTACAGCGGTAGACCCATCAGGTGGGGTTTCAGCAAAGTGCAGATGGACAGGGTCAGCAGAGTGGTCTCAGGGTGGAAGCCAAGAGGTCCGGTTACCTGGAGATTAGTAGTAACCATCGAAGGACAGACTTCCAGGATGTGATGGAGTGCTTCTCTGTAAAAGGGCTTCAATTTGTTCAGTGATCATTGTAGATGTTTTCTACTGATGAGACAGTAATAAAGTTTTTAGTAAAAATAAGATATGCTCAGCATAGTTTAAGGCAATCACAAACCTTGGTTCTCAAACACCCAAAGAACTTTTGCTTTCTTACTTTCTAATTAATTATTGCCATCCGACTGCCTTGCTTAACTTAATGTGGTCCTGATGATCGGGAGGTGAGAGACAGGGAGGCCCATATGGCGGTTCTGTGCTAGCCGGGCTGGGGCTCCTGTAACTGGAGAGACAGTCCTCACAGCAGCCCATCACGTGTAGTCAGTGGGACTGCTCGGGATAATATGGCTTCCAGTCAAGATGTTCAGCCCTCACCATCACAGTTGGGTTTTCCATGCCAAGAAAAGAGATGTTTTGATTGTCTTGGGATGGATACATCAGTGAGAAAATTCCTTCCAAATTCTCTGAGTAGTACTCCTGCTCTTCTAATCTAAAGCTTTGATCTAGTGTTTTGTTTTGTTTTTTACTATCACTACTTGATAGTTTTCACGTAGATGAAACAAAGAGGAAAGAATCTTAGTTGGGGACATACCTGTCTTGTGTAGAACTCTTAAAGAGCCCATAGCACAGTATGAAAGAAGTTGGACCCATGGGCCCCTGCCCCAAGCCTTGCTTTTTCAGTTCCACCTCCTTCCTTCAGATGTTTAAGCTTCCTGCTTGGTCTGCATAGGGTTATCTAAGCTGCTTTCATCCGATGGGCATTGGGGGATGGAATGGAAAGTTTCCCAGATCTGGCTTTTCTTCGTTGTCATGTGTCTAATACCAGCACCTGTCACTTGGTTTGTGTCCATTACATTCTGTAGCTTTCCAGTAATACATTTCAGTGTGGATTTTTTAGCACCATCTTGTCGACTGACTGGTGTTTTCCAGCAACCACTTAGTAGTAACCATGGCAAGCAGCAGCTTCCTGCCCTGGGCTCTTCTCTACCAGCCCAGCCCAGTGGGAAGGTCTATTTGGCCAGACTAATAGTAGAAAATGGCAGAACCTAGGTGGAGGAGAGGGACTGTAAATGGTTTGGTAATTCAAAATTAAAGGGAAAGGCTTAGAAATCTAGTAATGGGTAGCCCCAGGGTGAACAGTACACACTGCCTCTAAGACTTAATCCTGGTTGCTATAGGAACCACCACTCAGATCTCCTTTTCAAACAGATTTGACTGTGTTTAAACAATAAATAAAACTGGTCCTCATCTTTAAAAAATGGTCTTTGCTCCCTCTCCCAACCCCATGTCACTGGTCACTGAATTTCTCTCACTAAATTTCCCTGAGGCTTCCCCAGCTAGATCAAGAGTTTGCACCCAACCTTTTGTGTACAGTGGGAGTGAGTAGCACTGACCTGGTTATCAGAACTCGAGGTGTTGAGTATGGTCCGCTACAAGCACATCTTCCTGTTGGCCTTCAGGCATTTCCTCCAGGAAGTGGCAGGGCCATCAGTCACAGGATGCACTTCCCTGCACTGCACGCGTGGGTGTTCTGGAGAGGCCCAGGAGCTGCCCTCCTCTCCGGGTCCCGGGATCGATCCCACACCCTGTGCTTGGCTGCTGCACACGGGTCCTAGTACAAAAAGCCCACAGATGCTCTTCCCCTCTCTGGAGGGCATCGGACACGTAGCCACTTTTCTCGCCTTCACGTTATTTGGTTGTTAACTCTGCTTTATCCGAATAACCCACTGAGTCAGGCCCGGTAATTTTGGGATTTTTTTAACCAAAATTTTGTATTTCTGCCTATGATATTGTAAGTGAGACTTCATCCTGCATGACTTCTGTAAGGTTGTCTTACAGGCTTGTAGAGTCGATTTTGAAAAACTTACCTTGAGCTTTCTGGATTCTCTATACTTTGCATTGTTATACTTGACTTCTCCATGCTGCTTTACGATAGCATTCCCAAATAAACCCTATTAACTCCCATGGCTTACCTTTATTATGCATAGGAAGATAATTTAAACCAACTCCTTATTCTGCCACTGGTAGCGAAGTTCCCATTTCCATGCCCTTATGTGCCTCCCTTTCCTGAGCTTGTACATCTGCTGGTGATTTTTCTAGGGTTAATTTGGGTGTTTTTATTTTTAAATTGGAACATGGTGTCTGTCTCTTCTCTGTGTGTGTTTTGGATGCAGCCCCTGTGCTAGGCATGCGGTTATTAACTCCACTGATATACCAGTTCACTCATTAGCATTTGCATTTTAAATTACAAGCTAAAGCAGACGACATTTATGCTATATTTGTACTGTTGCCTTCTTCATGAATGATGTTGTATGTGCAGGGAATGCAGAAATAACTCTTCTGAGGCTCTGATGTATTTTCGTCTCTTTTCCAGCAAACTGCTATTTCTTTCTTACTCTTGATTCTCATTGTTTGATAGGCAGGGTTTTTTTTCCTCTTTCCAAGTTTAGACTTATTTGTGAGTGCTGCTGATTGGAAAATGCTAATGACAGACCAACCCTCCATATCAAAATAGGCATATTGCGTAGAGTGGCCATCTTTGCTGTTGTTCATGTGGTGTTCCTTGTAAGCAGCCTGCCCTCGTTTGGTTGGAGTGAGTTTCCTCCTCCCCACCTTGTATTTGGGAAGACTTGGTAACAGATATTTGTTCCTACTTATATTTATGCTCATCTCCTTTTTTCAGTAGTCAATTAGTAGGTATTTATTTACACTGCTTATTACTTGGGATTGGAAAAGGAAATAGTATATAGCTTCACAGAGCTTCTTCTCGACAGTGTCTAGATTCTGTTACAGTACAACATACTCAGTATCAGAGTATAAAGTACCAGCTTAGCGGTAGGCTCCTTCGTAAGAGTTGCCAGTAGTTAAGTCCTCTTGGGCAGCTCCTGCTATTGGCAGATGGTAACTTCAGCATCTAGATCACAAGAACCAAATCAGAATTGCACAGTCATGGAATGTAGCCCTGTAATGATTGGAGCTTCCCTAGGCCTGCCCACGTCTACCCACCCAAGTCTTTCCTGTTTCCTGGCAGCATTTTGAGGGCAGAAAGTAAGCTCTAGTTGATAGGTCTGCCTTCATGCCTTTATGCTTTTTCTCTGTCGTCTGCAATTTTTATTTTTATTTTTATGTATTTTTTGAGACAGGGTCTCGCTTTGTAGTTCAGGCTGGCCCTGAGTTCACTATGTAGCCCAGGCAAGCCACTGCGAACTCAGCTATCCTCCTGTCTCTGCCTCCCGAGTGCTGGGATGACAGGCACGAGCCGCCACGCCCGACACTGTGGTATGTGGTATTGATTGCTGGTGGGCGTGAGTCACCACGCCCAGCATTGTTTGTGGTTACCGGGATCAAACTCAGGACCTTGCGCTTGCGAGGCAAGTGCAGGAACCACTGAGCTAAATCTCCAGCCCTGCAATTTTGATATTTAAGTTTTGTTATAGGGACTTTTCCTGGTGATGAATTTTTCCTTTTCAAACATAACATGAGAGATCCAGAGATGTCACATTAGAAATAGATGTGCATTCTGGATAGGCAAGCAAAATTTCTGCTCTTGATGTAAGCTAGTTTCCTACCTTCTTTCCAGGGTTATTGTTGTTGTTATTGTTGTTGTTTTCCCTATACAATACTCATTCTGCTAATCAGCTGCTGAAAGAGCCAAAAGAGTTGCCGTGAAGCTGATTTAAGTCCATGTGGCTCATTAATTCTGAACCTGATCCTTGGGGCTGGCGGTACAGTTCAGTGGTAAAGCACTTGCCTAGTATGTGTGTGGCCCTGGGTTCTAGTTCTACCCCTGTAAAAAACAAAACAAAACAGAACAAAAACAGGCCTCATCGCTTTTAGGTGTCTCATTACCACACATGACATATTATGCAATAATAAAAGACCTTGCCTGGTATGTGGAAATAGCATTCCAAGCCTACTGTCATCTTCACCCATTTCATGCCATGAAGTTGGCCTTACAGCCCAAACACTGCCATATCCTACTTGTTTCTTATTTCCTTAGAGAATAAGTCTTGCCCACTGGAATATTTCTTGGGAGTTGGTAGCTTTTGTTTCCTCAGCATAATAACATGTGGCCTATGCTAATTAATTATTTGAGTTCTGCCCCAGGTATTTCATATAGGTTAGTATATATAATTTAATTCTGTTAATTGTTCACATGTTAATTTCTTAGCCTGGAATCTGGTAATTTAGAGATCTCTTTATTTAAAAAGAAAAAAAAGATCATACCCAGGACTACAAACATTGCTTGAATTCAGACCACCAAATAGAACTGTTAGTTACATGAGGGGTCTTTGCACTTAAACACACACAAGTTCAGGCAAGGCTAGGTCACACCTCACGTCTTCATGTTAGCTCATCACGTCATCCATAAGCAAGAGCACTCTGGAAGTTCTTCTGAAAAGTTGATGGACAAGACAAAATTGAAAGTGAATGACTAGCTACCTCCTTGCCTCTTTTTTCCTGTCGAAATGGTCCGGTTTGGGCATATTCAGTGCTTACCATTGTACTGTTTTTGGCTTCCACGTTTCCTGCTCCAGTCAGAAGAGTTTGTACCTCAGTTGTTAGTTTGTTTCGGACTTTGTACCTGTTACCTAGCAACCTAGTAGAGCTGTGGTCTAGGCCTAGGTTCTTCCTTTCTGGGTGAATGGATACCATGGGGCAATGCGTAGATCCCTGGAGACTTCAGAGTTATAGGTAACACAGGATTCACACTGGCCACTGTCACCTGTGCAGTCACATGAAAGTGCAGTGGGAGGTATGGCAGGAGCCATGTAGATGGCTCTCCGTTTTCCTTCAGTAACTTTATAAATGCTGCTTAGCGATGCTGATGAAAGGAATAGAGGCAAAGAGTTCACTAAAGGGCAGCTCAGACCCCATCTCTTGCATTTTTCCTTATCCTGTTACCCAGGTGAAGAAGGGCTGATTGCCACCAGTCACTACCCATCCTGCTGAGCTGTTGCTCCAGAGGAGGAAGATGGTCCGTGGCCGCACCCCCAGCTGCCGAGCCATCCGGCCCTCTCACAGTTCTCTGCACCTACCTCCACTGTGTCCTGGCTTCTGACAGAAACCTTGAATTAAGTGGGTTAGGAATAAACTGCTTGAATGCGTTTGTGCAGATAGCTTCTCTCACCAGCTATCTGAAGTGCTTTTTGAAATACACGGGAGCCCTTTGTAAGCTGCTTTATAAGCTG
The DNA here is from genome assembly GCA_004025085.1 of Thryonomys swinderianus. NCBI lineage: Eukaryota > Metazoa > Chordata > Mammalia > Rodentia > Thryonomyidae > Thryonomys > Thryonomys swinderianus. The sequence goes on from PVIC010000051.1 coordinate 30,711, forward strand.
TGAAGTCCATTGTTGCTGCTCTCTGCAGCCAGCGTGTCTCTAACCTAAGTAATGTCTCCTTGGCTCAGGGCCAGTGCTCAGTATTGCAAACTCGCATAAGCAGCAAAGCCGCCCACCAGAGTCACTAGCAGCTGTTGCAGGTTGGAGGATTTGCAGAAATTGAGATTGCTGTTCCCAGATATTGGCACTTGCCTGGTGATGAATGACCGAGTCTGTGCAGAGGCACTCTGGATGCTTCCCTTCGGCGTTTTATTCTCAGCATTCCATTGTGGCGCCTGTTCAATGGCCCCCTTGTGGAGGAGGGCAGCTGAATGGCAGGGTGATTGGCCTGCCTCTGCCACCCTTCCCTCCCTCAACTGGCCTAAACTGAGACATTTAGAATAGCTCTTTGATCCTCTGAACTCGTCTTGGGGGCAGAAATTTCATGACACATAGCGCAAATGCCAAGGGCAAAGAATCCAACCTCAAGAGGGTAGAGAAGTAAACTTCACCTGAAAGAAAGTGAAATAAGCTCTGCTTTGATTACTCTGGTGCCCTTTGCTGTGACCCACCCATCTGCACCATGATGGCCAGGGAGGGTAGATTGAAGGCCAGTAGAGGTCTGTTCTCATAAAGTCATTAGTGGGTAGTGTGTTTATTTCTGATACGATTGCCCAGGAGTGAAATTTTTGGAGTGCAGTGTCACTTCATATGATTTTTTTCTTGTCACATATACTCATAAACATTCATATATGCATATGCTGAAACCAGTGTTAGAGTGCCATCTTCCCAGTGATTAAACTGTGAAGAATCAGGGATGAACAGCCGCTGTTACGGGATTCCAGCCCCTGCCTCGCTTGTCATTCTTTCCATCACCAGCATGGAAGAGGCTTGACTCGTCTATCTTGTCACCACTGAGCCACTGTAAGAGCACCTGGGACAGTGCATGGCTATACATGAGTGGATGAGCACAATGTTTCTGCTAACATTTTGATTATTTTAAAATTCAAAAAAATGGAATCACCCCACTACTCCCTTAGGGCCATGGCACCCCTGAAATAAACTGGAAATTTCTCAGGAAAACTTTGTAAATGGCTGGTCTTGTTCCTAAAGTCACAGTCTCAAACAAGCACATACCTCTCTGGCCCTTGCTATTTTTCATAGAATGAAGGTTTAAATTTCACTAGGTTTCACTCCTGGTCTGAATTTCTCATAAAAATGGTTTTCATTTAATGAGTATTTATGCTATGCTTGTAGACACTGTCCTAACCACATCCCTATCAGGAAAGTGACATGGTAGTCTCCACTTTAAAAATGAAAAAACTGCGGCCCAGAAAAATTTATTGGCTTGGTAAATAAATAGCGGAGCACATTTTCTTAATCTTATTATACATGCCCTCATTGAGAATGTAGTCCCATATTGATAGTGAGACACTTACCTAGTCTTACCTTTTATACTGCTGCACATAGCAAAATGACTTTTTCTTCATTCACTACATCTGCTTATGCTCTTGTGGGCTACAAACCAGCCAATAGTGCCTTTCTTTGGGCATGACCAGAATTTAAGAAGATAATTTCTAGATGTGGTTATGTCTGTGCCTATAATCCCAACTACTTAGGAGGCTGAGGCAGGATTGTAAGTTTGAGGCCAGTCTAAACAGCATAATGAGGAAAACCCCCTCTTCACCAATTTCAAAGAGAGAGGGAGATAGTAACCTTATTTAGGAAACAATTGTGGAGGTATGAATCTTCAGTCACTGTGAGTTTGGATTTGCTTATTGACCTCAGAGATGATACCATTAGGAACATCTCTAAGATGGAAGCATGGCTAAGACATGTGATCATGGAGCAGAGAGCAGATCAGACCTGTGGGATGGGTTTATGAGCTGGGGTGTTTGTGGACAAATTAAACTTTAGCCCTGAGTAAGCAAAGTCCTAAACCAGTTATTACTGCTCTGGCATTTCTAATGGGCCCCATGCAGCCCTTATAAATTATTCAGCTGCTTTACTAATAAAAGGCCAAGCCACTCGCCTCATCCTGGTGATACATAAGTAGATAGCTGAGAGAGAGCTCAGGTTGGAGGAACAGAGTATATACTGACCACCAGGGATCCCTCTTTCCTAAGTTGGAGATGAGAGGGTTAAATGGACTTGCCTTTAGTTTTAAAAGAGAATGCATGGAGCTGGTGTGAGAATGTCAATAGTATGGGCCAACAAGGGCTTGTCCTCCAAAGAGAGGCCTGCTGAGATTTCCTGGGCTGTTGCACAGAGTGGCCAAATTATAAATGCCCCAGAAGATCCAGCCCTTAAGCATCTGAAGGCCTCCAAATTCCTCTATCCTTTTATTCATATAATTTAAAATTTAAAATTGCAGTAATAGTGCAGAGTCTCCAGTTACTCCTTTGAATTATTACATATTGGCCTGTTTTGTGTGTATTTTTAGAATCAGAAGATTTTGACCAGATTGCCTCTCACATCCATAAAAATGGGGCAAAGATTTTCTTATCCTGTAAGGAGCGTACTTAAGTGTCTATGGTCCATCCTAATGTGATCACCATACATATTCCCAGGCTTTGACTATGCCACAGCCCCTGTTTGGAAGATGAGCTCTGCCAGTTGTAGGTCCTGGCTTTTCCAGGGAATCTTCTGCTTTCAAGAGCCCAATTCAAGGCCAATTTCAAGGCCATGTGTGGGACCACTTGGTCTTTTTGGTTCTAGAGATACCGTTGTAGCTGCTGGGGGCTTCTGGTCATCCCAGATGTTTTCAAGGGTGAGAAAATCTAGAAGTAGCACTTACGTGAGATCATCTCCAGATCTTTCTGGGTGTGTGTATGTCTTTGGATTTTGGTATGTTTGATGCCTGCCCCTCTTTGATAATCTTATTTTCAGCAAGTAATATATGAGAAATGTTGCAAAAATGGTTCATGCACTTCCAAGCATGTTTAATGGTACTCTGAGAATATCAGAGATTTCTTGATGAACTATAGATACTAACTGAATTACAGCCTGCTGAAACCTGTAGGATAATACAGAAAAGCCAGTGATTCCCAACATGTGAGCTACAAAGCATGAATGGCAGCCAGTTTCACAGGTCCCTGCTTGTCTTCTGTCCTGTGGCACAAGATTTAAAAGGAAGGGTCTTGTTTTTTTTTCCACTTTGCAACACTGTTGTTGTCCTATTTGCTTTTCCTTGTGTGCTTCTTGTCCCATTTTCTGGAATTTTCAGTGCATTGGATACCACATTGGTGTCTGTACTTGTCCTCACTGATTATGTCTCTAAACTTTACTAGGCTGCTCTCATTCCTTGGCAAATAGCCGTGATATTATTATAGCAGCAAGAACTATCACAGTCATGGTGCACCACGCTCACTTCTGTACCTCTTGGTTGAGCCTTTTGCTCCATTACTGTGTCTGGTCTTGTGAGGACAGCAAGAAGATGGTTACTGTGCAGTACAGCAGGAAATATTCAGTAGTAGAATTGGCATAGAAAGCCTAATTCTAGGAGAATAAAACAGATGAAAGAGGACTGGAAATAGATTAAAGGAAAATTGATAATAGAAAACTCAGCAACTGAGAAGAAGTTTTGAACTTTGCTTCTCATCCAGACTCTGATGCTTCCAGGTGGCCTTACACAAGGCCACACATGTGTCTGTCTCCATTTTTCTGACTCTGACTACCTGCATTTTCATAGGCCCCACCCCCAAATCATTAAGTATAGTTTGTAGTAGTCTTGTCTCCTTGGCTTATAATAAAAGGTAGCTGATATTCTTTCAAGACCATGATCTTAGGAAATCTTCTCCTTACCTTTACATTTTGAGTTTGAAATCAAGTGAGCTGATGAGTAAATTGAGTTGATGATATTTTCACCCTAGCATAAATGCATTCTGTATGAGCAGGACATGACAGCTTCGAAGACAGTCTGTGTCTTCCCCTCGTTCATCAGATAATCACTAATTGGAATTCAGAGCTCAGTTTTAGAGTGTCCTGAGCTCAAAGGTGAGCTAGCCAAGGGCTAATGCTAATGCCATCGATCTGGGTTCTCAGAAGAGCAATTAGGGCCCTAATGAGATGGGGACCTTGGGCTTTTAGGACGGCACCAGAAAGAAGTTAAGGAGCCAGCTTAAACTGTCTCATCAGCATCTTGGAGCAAATCATTCATTTGGGGTGCACCCTTTGCTCATGTCTCTCAGGTACTGGTGTGGGACCTGGGCCTGTCCATAGCCAAATGCTCCTGTGTTCCTACTTCTTTGCATGCTCGGGGATTATAGGTCTGTTATGCTAGCTATTGGTTTTATCTAGGATTTGTTTTTTTTTGTCAGGTGCCTTTTTTTTTTTGAGACAGGGTCTCACTTTGTAGTTCAGGCAGACCCTGAGCTCACTATGTAGCACAGGCAAGCCTCGAACTCAGCAATCCTCCTGCCTCTGCCTCCCGAGTACTGGGATTACAGGCATGAGCCACCACGCCCAGCAAGGTGCCAATTTTTAAGGCTATAGATTCAAATACATAAGCTGAAAAACATGAAAGTGTAAGTCTTTGTTCTCCCACTTCACACACACGGTATGTTAAGGTTCATCTTTAGCAACAACCCACTTAGTAATTGCCCATACCGCTGTGTACACTGCGGGATTATTAACAGTTGCCATGAGAACCTCAACTTTGTGTTCCCTAACTCCTTTTACATGAACAATGCACACATAAAGAGGTTTGAAGGTGAGAGATGAGAAGACCAGAAGCAGGCAGATAAATGAGCCCTCTTCTCTCTTCAATCACTTTGAATGATAAATTCTTAATGCTTATTCAGTTTTTTCCACCTCCCTTATTCCCTCATGCAAATTTGGTTCCCTCATGCAAATTTGATTCCCCCAAATCCTTAAGAAGGAAGTAAAACAATTTGACCTTTATTTGTATGAAACTTAAAAGCAGTTCAAGTTCAGTACTTATAGGAAGATTGCCTTTAATGAGCCAAGTTGAAAGGAGGTGGATTTTAATCTCTTCATGTTTACAAGGAGATGGGATGTGCACATGCGGTGAGAAACTACGTTTATAGCTTTAGCTATTACATCCAAAACGAAATCATTCTCTTCGGTACAAAAAAAAAAAAAAAAACATGTGTGGGTTAATTTTGTCTTGTGGGGTGTAGAGCAAAAAATACCATATCCCATCCAGAGCTTGTGCCTGTCTGTGACTCTTGAATCCCAAAAACACCTTTTTACTCAAGGACCCAGAGGTCATCCTCAGGTGCTTTGGACTTCTAAGAAGGCAGTTCCTGTTCCAAACCCGCTCCTTCCCATTCCTTTCCAGCTCCTTCTGGCTCCGAATTTGGCCTCAGCACAGGGTCAAATGTGGGTGAGAACCTCCTCCAAAGAAAGAAAAGGTGCTTCCCTCAGCCCTTGTCAGCACAATCACCAGCTGTGTTAATGCCCCACCACTTTGGGTTTGTTGTCCCTTGTTATTTGGTGGACCCTCTTTTATGCTGAATAGAAGATACAGAGGCTTATAAAGAGGGGCCCCCCTTTTCCTTCTCAGCTTTCCTCTCCTCTCTGCTTTAAAAACTGTTGAAATGCTGAGTCAAAAGAACTTCTTGCTTTGCACTTTGGAGCAGAATGTTTAAAAGGACTCCGTCAGTGGGTCCCTAATGTGCTCCAGAAGGGGGTTTCTCAGGCTTGTGAGGTGGGGCTGGAGCAGGGCCAGTGGATTTTTATTTCTCACAAGTTATGGTAATGTTGATGTTGAAAGGGTCTGGCCTGCCCCCATTTCTAGATTTCAACATTATGAACTATCCATCACTACACAGGCTAAGAGAACAGGGTGGGGGTGTTTTGTTTTTTAAGAAAGGGTCTCACTGTGTACAAGTGCTGGTACTATAGACACGTGCCACCATGCCTGGCAGGTACAGGCTTTGGAGCCAGTCTCTACCTAGCCTGAGTTTAGGCTCTCCTACTCCCTTACTATGTGAAATTCTCCATCTCCACAATAAATCAGTAAGGATGAAATAGTATCGTTTTCATCAGCAAATCATCCACGTAAGGTGCCTTATACTGGTGACATAATAATTACATTATATTAGGCAAGATCCTCATGGCTCTTTGAGCCAGAGTTTGATGAATGATTTGAATCCTGTCCTCACGAGTGTTCATCTTCTGGGGAGTCTCAACTTCAAGACATTCTAGGGCATGTGCATGAGCCAGCAGAGCTTGTTGACTTCCCTCCCACCTGTGAAATGAAAACTGTTATGTCCCTTCTTTCCCGCCCAGCCTTTGCTCATTTGGGGCGCTAGAGCACCGATCTGTCACTACAGCCACCTTGGAGCGGGGGTGGATGTTTCCTGTCTTGCTACCGGGTCAGCACAGATACTCATGGCACAGCACAGTGCTACAGCGCACTTGCCACCCGGAAGAGTCTGAAGGCCATGTGTTCAGTAACGATATTAGGTAATAAATTACAGACTCTTAAAAAAGATTTGGAACTTCTTACCCATTAGGATGGCTATTAGCTAGGAAACAAATATTAGGAAATGATGGTGAGGATTTGGGGAAATTAAAACCCATGTGAATTGTTGGGTTGTAAAATGGTACAGCTACTGTGGAAAACAGTATGGAGGTTCCTCAAAAACTTTAAAAATAGAACTGCCATATGATCCAGCAGTTTTGCTTCTGGGTTTATACTCAAAGGAAATAAAATCAGTATCTCAAAGAGATGTCTGCACTCCTGTGTTCATTGCAGCACTATTCACATTGGCCAGGAAAGGCTAACAACCTAAATGTCCATCCAGGGATGCATGGATAAGGGAAGTGTACTGTGTAACAGACGGTGGCGTATTATTTAGCCTTTTTTAGAAGGCAGGAAATTCTGTCATTAGCAACAACATGGGTAAACCGATAGGATATTATGCTAGATCACAGGGGACAAATACTCCATGATTGCAGTGATGTAAGGGAGTTAAAAGAATCACTTGTGCCGGGCGTGGTGGCTCATGCTTGTAATCTCAGCACTTGGAGGCAGAGACAGGCTGAGTTCAAGGCTTGCCTGGGCTACATAGTGAGCTCAGGGCCAGCCTGAACTACAAAGTGAGACCCTGTCTCAAAAAAAAAAAAAAAGAATCACTCGTAAAAACAGAATAAAATGAAGGTGGTTTCTGAGGATTGGAAGGATAGGGAAACAGAATTTAGCTCAGCGGGCCTAAAGTTTCAGTTATGCAAGGAGAATAAGTTCTAGAGATCTGCTGTACCATATTGTACCTATTGTTAATACTGTTATTTTACATTTCAAAATTTGTCAGGAGGGTCCACCTGACTTAAGTGTTCACACCATATTAAAGAGGAGAAGGAGAGCCCATTCATCTGAAAATGAATTCCTTCTGGGACATAAAGCTAATTTGTCTGGAACGGAATCTGTTGGTTTAGAACAGGAGATGGAAATGTGGGGCAGAGGGGTTGAAGACTGTGCCTTTCACGTATTCTGCTTCTCGGAGGTAGTAACTATGAGAGCCTCAGTAAATGGCCGCAAGTGTTGCCTTTTATCTCTGAAAAACCAAAAAGGCTACTTTCTCTAGCTGAGGATTGGTTCTTTCTTTCTCTGATCCTATTTGAGCCTGAAAGTGCTAGGTCCTGTTCATCCTTTCTTGGTTTAAATACCACTTTCCCACGCAATTCTGCTGACTTCTCACTGTGTTCCCAAAATTCCCTACAGTTCTCCTAACTTACATCTCTTACTTAATGTAGGCCTTCTCCAAGAGACTAAACTCCTTCTGTGTTGTTTGTGTCTTTTGTGTTGATTATCTTACGCAGTGTCCCCTGCGTAGCAGTCCCTGACACATAGGAGGTGTTCAATAATTGTGTGTCAAGTACAACTTTTGACACCACTGTGTTTTTTGTAGAAAATAGAGAACAAGAAAGTTATGCCTACTCTTACATACAGGTTCTTTGCTTAGCAGTTTTTGTCTTGCTTTCTCTTGGATAGCCTTTCTAAGACACAGATTTTTGTTCTATAGTTTGTAGCATAAACATGAATTTCTCAGAGCCTCGGGAGCATCTGTTCTACCTGCAGGAATGAAGGCTTCCCATAAATAGGGATCATCAATGATTTCCAAAGGGCAGGCAGCAGCCACACTGGCTGCAGACTGACGAGACCAGCTTGGAAGCAGGAGTGAGCAAAGTTCTCTAAGAAACTATTAGATTTGGGCAGACAATTAAGAACTCTCAGCTTTCTTGGATTTTTTTTCAGCCCCCATGGCCTAAGCTATCTCTGGAGGTTTCTGAGCAGATCCGTCAGCCACTGAGGAAAACAGCTATGTTAGGTTTCATTGCTGTTTCCTGTAGCTTTCTCTGCTCATAACTTATTTTGTTTTATTCATTTATTTATTTTGAGACAGGGTCTCGCTTTGTAGTTCAGGCTGGCTCTGAGCTCACTATGTAGCCCAGGCAAGCCTCGAACTCAGCAATCCTCCTGCCTCTGCCTCCTGAGTGCTGGGATTACAGCCGTGAGCCACCAAGCCCGGCTCTGTGGTATGCAGCATTGATTGCTGGTGGGCGTGAGTCTCCACGCCCAGCATTGTATGTGCTTTCCAGGGATGGAACTCAGGACCTTGCACTTGCGAGGCAGGCGCCGGAACCACTGAGCTAACCCTCAGGCCCCATAACTTATTTTTAATATAACAGTTTATAACAATGTAAATTTTTTCTGAGGTTGCTTATCAAAATTGAAAGTGTCAGCTATCTAATATTTTGAAGCCAATAATTAGCTAGGACATTTTTACTTACATAGATCTATGTAAAACATCTTTTCTTATCACCAGACTCTTGACCATTTTTTCTGATCTGGGAGACAGTAGCACATGTAAGAAGAACAAACAGAGCACACCTGGGATGAGATGTCTGACTCCCTCACCTGCCAGCCATGGATGTCTGCTGTTGCACCAGAGGCCTTGTACCTGAGTCCCCTCTTCTCCTCCAAATCTGTGTGCACACACCTTCTTCTCTTTCAGTGATTCCTCTTCTGATCTGTCGTAGTTTTAATTCTTTTCCACTTTCTTTATCCTATTTATCTTACTTTTCCTGTCCCTAATTTGTTTTTTCTTCTCCTGCTCCTTAAAATTAAAAAAGAAAACAGGTAGGAAGTAACTTACTTTCTTCCTACCTCCTCCCTCCCTCCTTCTCTGTCTGTCTCTCTCTTTTTTCGTTTGTGGTGTTCATGCACTGATACCCCCAGCCTTACATATGCTCGGCGCACTCACCACCACTGAGGTACACCCCTACTTAGAAGTAGATGTGTGTGGCCCTGAGGGTTAGCTCAGTGGTTCCGGTGCCTGCCTCGCAAGCGCAAGGTCCTGAGTTCGATCCCGGTAACCATATATAATGCTGGGCATGGAGACTCATGCCCACCAGCAATCAGTACCACATACCACAGTGCCAGGCGTGGGGCTCACACCTGTAATCCCAGCACTTGGGAGGCAGAGGCTAGATTGCTGAGTTCAAGGCTTGCCTGGACTGCATAGTGAGCTCAGAGTCAGACTGAACTACAAAGTGAGACCCTGTCTCAAAAAAAAAAAAAGAAGAAGTAGACATACGTGTGTGTGTGTGTGTGTGTGTGTGTGTGTGTGTGTGTGTGAAGTGCACCAATGTTTACGGTCAAGATTTTTATATGTTTACTCATTTCATCTCTCATTCTGCTCATTTAATTTATTTTCAAAATTATACTAATTGGGAATAAAGAACTACCAAGAGAACAGGAAAAGTGCTTTTGATAAAATGAAGTTTTTTCCTTATCTAGTCTATCTGTGAGTCCATTTCACTTAGATTTGAAGCTCTTGGAGAACAAGTCTTGTTAATTTTCATTTTTTCAGCAGCTGCTTATCCAATTTGGCAATTAGCACTTCCTCCTCTCGTCTCTCCTCTTAGCCTTTTTCCTGTTCCTCCCCCACCATGGGGAAAGAGAAGGGGCAGGCATAAATTCTAAGCAGTAAATGCAGCTCCTTGTTTTTAATTTCATCAGTCTTAATTATTATGAGATATTAAGTTGAAACGGGCAAAATTTATATGTAGGAAATTATATTGGCTTTTTCCCCTCAAGACAAGGTCTCACTATACAATGCAGACTGTCCACAACTCACTGTGTAGCCTAGGCGGGCCTCAAACTCACAGTGATCCTCCTTCTGCAGCTTCCCAAGTGCTGGGATTATAAGTGTGTATCACCACATCCAGATATCTTGGCTTCTTTAAGAATCTATTATCTGGTCTGCAAGTGTAACCCAGTGGTATGTAGCACATGCTTAGCATGTGATATGCCCTAGGTTCAATCCCTGGTACCAAATAGTAAAAATAAAATTTCAAATAATTTAAAATTGTGCTATCCTGCGGCATAGCATCTCCAGGCATTGCAAGCCAAGCTGGATTAGCTAACAGATGTGGACTACAAAGCACTTAGGACTGCCCATAGGTAATGTAACACTGGGGTTGTACGGAGGCACTGTATGCTAAGGATCTTTGCTGTGGCGATAACTGTGAGCCTCCTGACAGCAGAATCCTTTGCTCTTGCCTACTTAGGTAAATGGTATGTTCCTCTCCCATTTCTGCTGGGTTGCTGCTTCTTGGAACAGAGATCGGGGAGACCATCTGTGCCCTCTCCTGCCTTCAGTATGTGTGGAGCAGCCATCTTCCTCTTCCCCAGCAGTGCATCTTCCACGTGACCACTCTCCAAGAGCTTTGTATTTGTGTTGGCAGAGGGTAGGATCTAGAGAGCAGTATTTCTTTTGGATTAATTGCCAGAGTAATTATATTGTAAAATAATATGCATGATTGATACTTAATATATCCCTCTCCAGGGAGCTGAAAAGGTTCATTGATTTAGAGAGACGGATCCATTGCTTGTTTAGGAACAGGGCTTGGTAGGAAAAGCTCAGCTGATGGTCTGAACCTAAAGGCAAGATCAAGTAATGGGAGGTGAATAAAGTATAAAAACCATCCTCAGGGGCTGGAGATTTAGCTCAGTGGTTCCAGCACCTGCCTCGCAAGCACAAGGTCCTGAGTTCAGTCCCCGGTAACCACATAGAATGCTGGGCGTGGAGACTCACGCCCACTGGCCATCGATACCACATACCACAGTGCTGGGCGTGGTGGCTCACACCTGTAATCCCAGCACTCAGGAGGCAGAGGCAGGAGGATTGCTGAGTTCCAGGCTTGTCTGGGCTACATAGTGAGCTGAGGGCCAGCCTGAACTACAAAGCGAGACCCTGTCTCAAAACAAAAAAAAGAAACCATCCTCAGAAAGGCTGCTGCACTAAGAGGTGTTCTTCCAGCCACACCTCAGGAAAATAAGATACCAGGCAGCAGGGTAAGAATAAGAAGTATGTCCAGGGCCTTTGTCCTGAGCTATGTCCTTAACCCTTTTTTGGTTGTTTTTTATTCCGAGATAGGAATTTCCTAAGTTCTCCAGACTGGGCACCAGCTTGCAGTCCTCCTGCTTCAGCCTCCTGGATGCTGTCATTACAGACACATGCCACTGTACCCAGCTCACCTGTCGTCTTGTCCAAACTCTGGACTCACGCAGTCTGTGTCTTCCAGACTGTGAAGGGATGTGCTGTGAGAGAATCTTCTCTCCTGGCCTTTTGCTGCCACCGTGGGCATGGGTTTGATGCAGTCTGCCTAGGGAGCAGCATCTGGCAGCTCTGTAAAGTCTCTCCCTCTTCTTTCTGGTTAGCAGGGCACATGTAGCCTGTCCATGTGGGTGGTGGCTGCATAAGGAGGATGCCTTATTTATTTTGGGTCCATGAGCTTGCGTAATATGCTTCTTTAGCACCCTCCTAAAAGTGCTGTTCAGCACATGAGCGAATAACGAAGCTCACTAAAATCCTGCCTCTTCTGTGCACCATGAACTCTTTAGGGCTGTTCCCGTCGCTGTATATTTATGGACCGGTGCTAGAGCTATGACATTTATCTCTGTTGGTTAGGGCACTGATATATATCTGTCTGCATCCAGCACGGAGCGCTGCACCTTATCTTGAAAGAGAGAGACGAGAGGGCTCCTGTAACTCATCTGCCGGCCATGGGACTGTCAAAGTGGGGAGCCGCTTCCCTTCTAACCAGGCTACAGGAGAGACTGCGAGGAGGGGACAGCTACATGTACACAACAGAGACTTTGCTGATAAAATTACCTAGGATTAAAACAGAAGAGAGTAGAAAATGCAGCTTCTAGGAAGCCTTCCTTCTATGCCATGCTTTGACCTGGTTCCCGGCCTGCCCCTTCCTTGGGTCTATGTCAGGCATCTGCGGGGTTCATAGAATCAGCTTCTTCCAGTTTCCTTCTGAGTCTCAGTTCCTATCTCCTAAGAACTTGTCCTGCTTCCGTCCTCAGGACCCTCTAGTCTGACTTCCTTATACAAGGAAAACCATCGTGAAACACAAATCTAATGCCATTCCTCTGCCTTCAAAATAGGCATTTATGGCCTCCCGCAATTGTGTGCCACAATGCACATTCATTTGTGTTTCTAGTTTTGCTACTCACAGTTCCAACAGAGTCCTTTTGCTGAGAGTAGAGGTGCTTGAAGGGTCCACAAGAGCCTTGCTGACCTCACACCCCAACTCTTCTTTCTTTTATCGACACCAGGACCCCAACATATACATACTCTCCAACAAACCTCAGTTTTGCATAGGATTATATGTTCACATTTCTGTTATTTTCACTAGTCTGGATGTGCCTTGTTCATTTTTATCTGCCAGTCCTGAGCCCGGTATGTAGCAGCAGTTATTATATCGATAAATGCTGAATGAACAAAGAGTTCTGAATAGAAGTTCCCTGCCGTCTCTGTTTCTGCTGCCCGCTTTCATGAGTGTGTATGCTTTCTAAAATTCAGAGCCTAGCATCAGACAGCAAGGTGGGTAAATACTTTCTGTAGGAGCAAATCCACATTGAGGAGGATGGTGCATTTGTTCAATTCAGCAGTCAAGGCACTGAGCACCTGTTTGAAGGAAGTTGGGCTTTACAGATGCCTCTGGAAGTTGGTGTGAGAAAATAGACAGGGTTGGAGTGATTATGAGACGTCCTACCACAGGCCTGATGCTTCACAGACCTGGTCTGTGAAAGAGTATTACAGGCCTGCTGCTAAGTTCGAAGAATAGAAGCAAACCACACTTGAAGGCAGATTGTTTCCTCCTCCTCCCAGGCTTGAGTGCTGTGGTTCAGGCAGCTTGGTGATCCATGTGTGCACTTGACTAGACTTGCCTACTTCCTGGTGGGACTCAGACCACTTCTGAGTCTGCTCTTCATTTCCTGGATCCAGTGGTATAGCAATTTATTAACTTGTGTGTTCCTAAAGTTCTGTCTCCACCTTCCCAAGAAAATAAGTCCAAGTATAGTTTTTCTTCAGTAGTATCTTGCTCTGTGGTCCCTGTTGCTTACCAGCCCGTGGGAAGAGAGTAATGGCAGTGCAGAGACCATGGTGGCACCCTGTGGGACCAGCAGAGCAACCCTTGCTTCTGGGTAATTCACTAACGCCTACAGCAGTCCTCAGCCTCTGATAAAAACCTGGGCCTGTGTAGGTAGTGGCCAGGTAGATGGCATGATAGTAGGAAAGCACCTCTGAGAGATTGCAGCTCATTTCCTCATATGGTATGAATTCAAAACTGAACTGACAGTATAACCCTGTTTCTCTCTGTTGTGTTTCTTAGGAAGATAGCATTTCAATTCCATTTGGGCCTTTTAAACTACAACATAGTCCAACTGTATCCCTGGCAAGTTTGACTGGCCTAGAGATTTGGGATCTTCCAGGGCAGGGTTTCTCAGGACTGTGAGACTAGGATTTATGTGAGGATGATCATCATAATGCAGCAGGAACAGGGATTGTGATCAGCTGGTGCAGGGGTCCTACTGAAGGCTACAGATACAAGGTGACTGTGTGTACCAGAGGGCCCCAGCAGAATATCCTGAAGGACCAGGAGCAAAAGGACTGCTCAGATTGAAGATTCAAGTCAGCCATTAGAAACTTTGTTCCTTATCAAATCACACAGCAATTTAAGACAAAACTCTTCTCAAATGAATAGATATGTAATGTTCACCAAGTCTATTACATGCTTCATAGTAAGTGATCTGATTTAATACATGTAATAACTCTGTTTTCCTTTTAACTTTTTTCGCTGTGTTACTAGGGAGGAAATTGAGCTTCGTCATCCGTGTGCATAGCACTCTGGGCGTGTCCTGCACAAGCACACATGGTGGTCCTCAGATGCGCAGCTAGGCTGGACCTTGAACTATTTTCTGTTGAATACCAGAGTGCCAAAAAGGTTAATCATAGAGTCCTGTAAGGCTGGCGTTTTGGTTCCCCATAGACATTCAGCCTTTTTTGTGGAGGTCTAAGAAGCTCTAGGTACGTGTGACATGTGCTCTTCCACTGATGCTCTCATCTCCTTCTGTCCAGGATGTGTGCCCCTCCTCTGTGGAGCTCTCCCTGTCACAGCTGGCTCGCCATCCTTACCCCGGGCCGCTGCCAAGATCTGTAGATAGGGGAGAGCTGCAGAGGAATAAGCCACAGCACAAGTTACAGGCGTTAGGTATGAGCACATTATAGAGCCAGCAACTTCTTGCCCTTGAATTCTCTGCACACACAGAAAAATGGCCTGTGATCTACGTTGGGAGTGCAGGGATGGAGAGAGCGCGCACAGCACGCTAGCATGTTCACCGATTGCTGCTCTTAGTACAGTTTAAGGCAGTGTTCAATTAGCCAATTAATAAATGAATATACCATTGGAAGCTACATTTATGTGGGGCTCTTTGTTGCTGTTGTTAAATTGGCTAATTTAACAACATCCAAGGATGGTAGTGATGGTAATAGCAGCAGCCCACGAGTTCAGGAGAAGGTGGGGTGATTCTCTCCAGAGCTTCCTTAGGCACTGGCTGCTCACCCTGTTCTTCTCTCTGGGAGGAAACAGGATAAACAATAACTAGACATGCTCTGGAGGTGGCCCTCGGGGCTCTGCAGGGAGCTCCCCAGATCTGTGTGGGGTTCGGAGACACCACGAGGAGTTTTCCTGCATGCAGTGCTGCGGTTGTTTTCCTCTCCCCATTCCTGTATGTGTTCTGCCCATATATTTATTCATCCCTGGACGCCATCCTAACAGTGGCTTTCCGTTTCACAGTTAGTGCAAGCTGGGCTCTCACTCTGGCCTGCCTGCACCTCCCTGTGCTTTTCTTTCTTTGTGTTCACGTCCTACTTTCTCCTGCTTTACTGTCTACTCCTGGGTCGGGCCCTTTTCTTGGCACTCTGTTCTTCTGGACACCCCCATGGCTCAGGCGGTGCCACCAGCTCTGTAAGGGCCTCCTTCACAGCTACCTCCCACCTGTGCCATTGTTTATTTTCCTCTCCAGTGCTGCCACATCTAACAGAGTATATATATTTTACTTGTTTTTTGTTTACCTAGCTTTTCACCAGCGTATTGAGTTCCAGGACTAGCCAAGGATTCTTTCAGTTTTGTGATTGTTCTATGTATGTCCCCAGCAAATAGAGCAATGATTGGCACATAGTAGGCACACAATAAATGTGTATTAAATGAATGAATTCTAATTAGTACTCAAAGTATTTCTCTAGCTTCTTGGCCTTTTTTGGCTAAGATCAAGTGTAGTATTTCTCTATGATGTGGCAGTGTGGAAAAGTATGTCATAAATAAAGGCTCTCATTTCATCCTTAGTACTTAGCAGATATCAACTAACAGAAGAGTCTGTTCACGTTTTCCTTCGTTCCCCATGTCTTATCATACCCTGCCACTCCTACTCACCTGCCTGTTCACTATGGAGAAGGGAATAGGTTTGTTGTCCCAGCTGCAGCGTTCATCCTCTGGAAATGATTGGGTGGGAAGATAAGGGCCAACCACACTTCTGTTGTCACTTCTTTCCCAGCTCCAATACAATGGACCAGTGTTACTTCTGATACCTTGTTTTTCTCAAGAAGAGTTTCTCATCATTGATTTCCTTGCCATACTGGCAGGCATAAGAAGTGCCTAAAACAGAGTGTTATGTGGTGCTGTCCACATTAGCACATACGGGCCTTCCTTTGCGGATGCCCTTAGCAGCACCCTCCATTGTAACCATCAGAAATGACCACAGGCACGCACGTGTGCACACATATACATGCATACATATTCTAACACCCTTTGGGAGTTGATGCTGTTGCTGCTTCTTGACAAGCACTCATCTCTAGTAAAGAAAACGCTTTATTACAGTCACCTAGAAAGAAAACAGTTTTGTGTAGGAGCATTGAGGCCCCAACAGAGATAAGTAACAATGAATGAATAAAGTCCAGTCAGCCTGGCTATGTGACTTTTTCCAACTCAGCTGTGTTGTACAGCTCAGGAGCATCAGTCACTAAGACAGTACAGACTCCATCTGTATTCACTATGATTCTTCTCTGTTGATCTGGGAAGAAAAAAATGGACTTGGTTGCCGTCTCTATTCAGATTTTCTCTGCATGGTTCTTTAGGAGGGAGATCAGGGGCAGACTCTGAGAGCCTTCAAGGGATTATAGCCGGGGCTGCGGTGTTCCAGTGAAAATGGAATAAAAACTTGACTTCCATGAGATTTAGCACTTGCCTGTCAGCTGCCCAGGAATATCCTAACATGAGGTTTAGGGAAATCCCTAGAGAAGTTAGGCATTGTGAAGAAGGCTTTCAGGGCCAAAGGTGACCTTTCCTTCCAGGTGGACTTGGGAGGCTCAGACAGATCTCTGGCAGAGGAACCCCCAAGCAAAAGGGCAACCTTCCTTCTTCATGGCAGGAGAGGGCTTTGACTAAATGTGTCCTTATCCTTTTGGACTGTGAAACCTGACTCAGATTTGAACCTTCTGTATGTTTTCATCTTCCATAGTATTTTATCTATATGGTTCATTGATACAAAACGTACACATACAGTACCTACTTTGTGCAGTTGAAAGTACTTGTTAATATAGAAAGGTAAAGTTTAAATACACTGCGGTTTTCCATTATTCATAAAGGGATGTATTCCAGTATCCTTAGTAGAGATGCCTAAAGCTATAGGTAACACCAGATCCTATGTATATTATGCTTTTTTAAATATACGTACACCTATGATAAGGTTTAATTTGTTAATTAGGCATAATATGAAATTAAGAATAACTAATGCAAAGTAGAATACTGCAGTGATATACTATAAAAGTTATATAAATATGACCTCTGTTTCTCCTCCTCTCAAATACCTTATTATATGTTCACCTTTTAATTAAAAAGAAAGACTTTATAGCATCTCTTTGGCTTATTGGAATTGCCAGCATCACTGTCTTGCACTTCAGAGCATTATTAAATAAAATAAGGGAAACTAAACGTGTAAATGAGGTCCAGAATGTATGATAGGTGTTGTGAAATAGGAAGAAAATGTTCACAAGGAACAGGGGAACTGGGGGAAGGAGCCAGAAAGGGAAAGGAATAATTTGATGGTTAAAAACAAAAAAAGCAACAAAGCTTATGTATATGGGGAGTTGTATGGGGGTCAGGGGAATGGGGGAAATTGAGAATTGAGATAGACCATTCATAGGTACAAATTCTCAATGATGAATGTGATCATAACAAATATCTAAAATGTACCAATAAACTCAGTAAGGGGAGAAAATAAGAATTACTTAACCATAAGCACTGTTCTGCTGCCAGTAATCAATTTGATAAAGAATAATGACTGTAAATGACAAACGGGAAGCGAGGTGTAAGATTTCCTCCCACTACCCACAGTGGCCCTTGGTTTAAACTTATGTTCTGTGTATTTCTGAAACTTTTTCATGTAAAATTTCTGGATCACTGTGGGCCATCAGTAACTGATACTATAAAATGTGGAATTTGGTTAAATGAGAGTCCTGTATTAGGACCTAAGTATATTTCTCAATCAATGGTATGTTTATTTTCACATGGTAACTACAACTAGTGTTTTCCTTGTTTCCTTTGCAAGTGAAACTACATGATAGTAAGACCTAGATTCCAGCATCTTTATTCACAGCTACTTGAAATGCAGGCTGAAACTGGAGAGTAGAAGAAACATTAGGATGATAGCAAAACAAATAAAATTTAATTCTTGATTGAGCATTTGCTACTGTAAAAGCACGTGCCAGAAGCTCTCGTTTTCAAGAAAGGAGGAAAGAAAGCAGAACCTAAAACCAAAACAACCAAAATTTGAGCACTCCTTCTGCCACACGAAACTATCTAATCAGCCCCATTTTCTTCTCTTGCCATCATCAGCCCATTTGTTCAGAGGCTTCATTTTTAGTATCTTCACGGGCTTATGAAAGCAGAAAGATTGCCTCGGTTGGAACAAGATTCTCTACTGTTTTCTCAACCAGAATAAATCAATGCAAGTGCCAGTGTCTGTTTCCTCACCCAGTCCTGTGAGACCTAGTTGGGATCCAGTGTATATATTTTTTCAAAAGAGGTGAAAATCAACAGCCTCCCTCCTGTGAGACAGGGCACCCGTGGAAGCAGCAAGGGATCTCTCCATTCCCTTTTGAAGCTGTTCACCCCAACCATTCTCAGCGCGTCTCTTGTAAGAGGCAGTAGCCTGATCTTATATGTGTATTAGTATGGTATTACATAGCTTACAGAATTACTGTTTTAAGTCAGGATAGCTATGGTAGTACACATAAAGTATGCCAGTTCTTCTTGTTTTTAAAAAGGAAAAGAAATTCCAAAAAGTTATAATATAAAGCTGAAGTACTCTTTACATAAGGGTACATGATGGATTCTCTCACTACTTAGAATTGCTGGGCTAGAAGGAAGATCAGGAAAGGGAATGAATATAGTCAAATAAATTAAGCCTGGAAACCCAAATAGTGCTGTGTAAGCAAGCTGACTACAAATCAAACAGAAGTGTTTGCTAAAGAATATGTGATCTTAGCTGAAGCTGAATGAAACCAGACTCTTTGTACATATGTGTATACTTCTCTTGCTTTGTGTACAGAGTTGCTGCATTTCCTTTGGTCCCATAGTTCTTTGGCAAAACGTTTCACCCATTCATGAAAAAGAAAACTGAAGATGTGGTCCCCCAATGGCAAAAGGTAGTCTATCAAATGTAGGAAGTGCCGGGGCTGGAGATTTGGCTCAGTGGTTCCAGCTCCTCGGTAACCACATACAACGATACTGGGCATGGTACGTCCACTGGCAATCAGTACCTCATACCACAGATGCCGGGCTTGGTGGCTCAAGCCTGTAATCCCAGCACTCGGGAGGCAGAGGATTGCTGAGTTCAAAGCTTGCCTGGGCTCCATAGTGAGCTCAGGGACAGCCTGAATTACAAAGCGAGACCCTGTCTCAAAAAAAAAAAAAAAAAAAAAGCCTGGCGTGGTGGCTCACGCCTGTAATCCCAGCACTCGGGAGGCAGAGACAGGAGGATTGCTGAGTTCGAAGCTTGCCTGGGCTACATAGTGAGCTCAGAGCCAGCTCGAACTACAAAGCGAGACCCTGTCTCAAAAAAAAAAAAAAGGAGGAAGTGCCTTTTGGCAACTGAAGGCAGAGGGTGTGTGTTTTTTTCCATCTTTCTATCTTTAAGGATCCCCATATTTCTGAGGTTTCATTTTATTTACGTATATTTACATACATATAAGTTTTATTTCTTAACATTGTTCTGGTTATTTGGGTCATAATGATCAAGCCTAATCTGTTCATTCCAGCTCCATCCTGAAAGGTATAATCCAGCCTTTTGGGTATAAACATTGAGAATTTTCTAGTCAACATCTCGTTCTGTAGAGGAGGAAACAGAGACATAATCAAGGGGAGTGACATTGTCTTAGTCACAGGCTACGTTCATGGCACAGCAGGGGCTTCATCCACTGGTCTTCACCCTCTATAGCTGTACTTTGGCATAACATGTTCTTGCCTTTTTCAAACAGATAGTTCTCAGCTCAGCCAAAGCTACATTAAGCATCAGTTGAAGTGACACTGTAATCTCTTGGAGTCTGTACAGAACTGTGGAGTAGCATGTATTTTCTTCCTCCTTACAACCTCAAGTCAAATCAACAATTACTTGCTAGTTTATTCTGATTGCATTCTGTTTGATGTATTTTTTTTCTAAGTTGTTAAGTAGCCTTAGGCCAAAATCATTATTTTCTGACCTAAACAAGGAGATTGGGGCAGCACTGTTCTAAACTTTGTGAAAATGCAAAGCATGAGCAAGGTGGGCCACATTGCCAGCATCAGAAGGAGTGCAGATGGAGGCTGAGCAGAGACTGAGACCGGGGCCACACATCTCTCAGCAGGGGCACTGGAGGCACTCGGGGGAGCATTTTCTCTGTGTGGGATGTGGCATGAAGCGCAGGATGCTGTGTTACCCGTCTGCCGTCGGAAACACTGGGAGCATCAGCTCTTGTGCCTCACAGCTGTGCGTTCACCGCTAGGGCTTTGCTGTGCAGCCGTCAGACCTGGGGCTGGAAGGAATGTTGGAGAGCACAGCAGGTAGGAACTGGGGAGACACTGAAAACTACTTCCCTGGGCTTAGGAGCTGGCACTGTCTTTAAGTGGGATCAATGTTTATTGACAGTGCTATCCAGGGAGAAGACTCTTCATGCACCTTGATGCTTCATGCCCAGGCGAGTGGCATGGGAGGGAGCGGTGAAAAAATTGTGTTTGCCAAAATCATGAAGAAAATCAGTCAGCAGTGTGATTTCCGAGTTCACCTGTCACTTGTTCCTTCCCTGCCGCGTCTTTCCCAGGGCATGGATAACTGCACTTGGTTCACTCCCTTCCTGAGTGCCCAGCTGCTGCCTGTTCTTCATGCTTCACAAACTTGAGTCCCGAATCTGTCCAGGTACAGGAGGCGCAGGCCCTCACTTCCTGCTCAGCACCTGCCCTGCTGCTGATTCCTAGCCCTGCCATGCTGTCTGTGCTTCCCCTGCTGTGCTGCTGTGAGGTAGCAAAAGCTGTGTTTAGTGCCATTTAACAAGAGAAATCACCCAGTCGGGCTCAGTACATGGTACTGGGCCAAGGTCACACAGCTTCATTAAGGGGGAGGCGGCACTCACTACCCCACCATTCCCTCCCTCTCCTTTCAGGACTGAGTGAGAAAACCAATTTGATTTGTCCTCTTTGTCAGAACAATATCTCTTTTTTTAAAAGAATATTTTAAGCTTTTCAATTCTGATCTTCCATTGAGACAAATTCTTTATTCTTCTGCCAGAGAATTATGACCTCCTGTCAATCCACTATATCTGTCTCCCTTTAACCCACTCTACTCTTGGTTTTGTAAGTTATCTCCATGACATAGAGACTGTGGTCCATGTGGTCTGTGATACACACATATAATATGGGGAAGCTGTTCCCATGGTATTAGGAAGCTAAAGTTGTGATATAGCCCACTTTTTACATTTTTAGCACTCTGTAAATTTCTACTCAGGTTTGATTATTAGACATTGACAGAGAAGAAAGCTATGGTAATGCTTCTCCACTAGATCATAACTTTAATTAAAACTAAATCTGACTGATAACATGAAAAGCTGTGTTTAGATAGTAGTTGTACACAGAGTGGCTATAATCTTTTTTTTTTTAATGTTCATGAAATTGTAACAGATTTGTTGAGAGAAACAGTTTATAGGATGCAGTTGTATTTTCTGAGGCCAAGTCCTTTTCTGGCTTCAAAGCAAAAGTACAGCAGGAGAGTTGACCTTGTGTTCTCTCAAATACAACTGGAAAATGGGGAGGGTAGTTTAATGATATTCCTGTTATTTTTAACAGCAGAAGGATGCCAGGGCCTTCAAAAGAGGGGCCACGATACTAAATGTCTTCACTTCACGAGGCATCCCGTATAAGGAGGCAGTCCTGTACCTTACGTGCCACTCGTATCCACTGTTGAGAAACACATAGAACACAACCACTTGGTCGTTCGCAGGGACCTTCAGGGTTCTGCTCACTTTTTCTTCGTCTCCCAAATGCTAGGGCACCCTTCTGTCACTGGAAACATGGGAGTGTTAGCAAACCGCACTATGGTTCTGTTTGGATTTGTTCTTCTCGCCCGTTTTTACTACCTTCTGGCTAGACCTAAGGCTGCCACCTCTACAGGCCTTTTCCTACCTTAACTATGCTCATGTGCATTCTTTCGCCTTAAATGAGTTCCCTGCCTTGTAACTCTTTCTTTTCTCTGAAGTTTTGGCCCTTACTAGAAATGTAGTCATTAGATGGTGGGTAGGTGACTGTGGTGGTCACGTGACGGTCCTACTTAACCACTGAGTCCCGAGGACAAGGATCACGTAGACAGACCTGTTCTCAAGTTAGGCTTTGTAACTATACTTGAGCCGGGGGAAGAAGGGAAGGAAGGAAGATGCTGGGTATCATCCGTATTTGGCCAGGCCAGCTTGGCGATGCTATACGTGATTTAATAGACAGGATGCTGTTTGTGATCTTGATTCTACACCATCGTATGTAGAGAATGTTGGGCAAGGATAGTAACATATTTGTTAATAACTCTAGCTTTGAAAATTCTGTAATATATCCCTTTCAGAGATACATAATTATTCACTATAAATGTGGGGTTTAGAGTTGCCAATATAGGGCCTGGGATTTAGCTCAGTGGTTCCAGTGTCTGCCTTGCAAGTACAAAGTTCAGAGTTTGATGCCCGGTAACCAAATACCACAGTGCTAGGCCTGGTGGCTCACACCTATAGTCCCAGCAGTCGGGAGGCAGAGGCAGGAGGGTTGCCGTGAGTTCGAGACTGAACTCAGGGCAAGACTGAACTCAGGGCCAGCCTGAACTACACAGTGACACCCTGTCTTTAAAAAAAAAAAAAGCCAATATAGGCTCAAATTCTACATTTATAAGCCCTAGGAGCCAAGGCAAGTTAACTTTACCTTAGTTTTCTTATCTGTAGAGTGGCTCTAACCTTTAAATAAAATATAATGTATTTTTTTTAAAAACTCTCAACTTCTAATGCCCAACACAATAGAAGTTAACACTTAATTTGTAGTAATGATTATCCTCATTTCTTTGCAAATACTCTTATCTCATCTCCTACTTACTTAAAACCCCTTTTAATTATGTGTGAACCTATGATACTACCAACTGTTGTCCTGCTATGTTTTTTAAAAAGCCAGCATAGCTTATCTGATTCCCTATGGAAAAGACATCCCAAAACAGTGTTCTGTAGGATAAATCAGACAACCTGAGTAAGATGAAGTGCATTCAACCTGAACTGACAGGATTCAGTGGAAAGAACACCTGCCTGTCAAAAGATAGGCCTGATAATCTGTGCTTTATTGCCATTTGCCACGTGACCTTATGTAGGTCATTGAACTGCTCTGATTTCCATTTCCCTCCTCTGTAAAAATAAGGAGTTTGGCTTGAACAATTTCTAAAATTCTTTCCAGCTGTGAAATTTTATGATTCTGTGAATGCTTAGGTGATACACAAAAAGGTCCTTACTGTTCTTGCCTTTGTTTTTAGACTACCAGCCTAGGGAAGAAACCAACCAGTGTAGTTTTCTTTCTTGAGCCTTCCATTATATCCTGGGTGTCATGGAACTGTAGTCAAATGTGTGTATTTTATATGGATGCTTTGTATATGAACTGTACTAAATGGTATCACCAATTTTTCATCTTCTGTCAAGTGCTTGCTGTTATTCATTTTCAATTTTATCTTAACCTTAACCTCTGATTCCTGCCTGCTTGAGTCTTTTTATGTTTATTCTTTCATGTGACTTAGATTAAATAAGTAAGTCTTCAATGCCTTCACCCAAATGTGTACTATCATCACATGGCCATTGTCACAGGACCCTAAGTGAATTGAAGTGCTTGGATTCATTCATTCCTCCAGCAATATTTTCATTTTGAGTTCTTCTCAGCCCAAAGCCACCTCCACAGACTTCTTGGACTTCAACAACCAAGAGTTGTTCAAGTGGGAACTCTGCCATGTGACTTGGTTTCTTTGCTATGTCAGTTGGTTACTAATCTTTTTACAAATCTTGGAAAGCTTTTTCTCACCACTGCAGATTAAACCTAGGACATTTGCACTAAGCTATAGTCTCACCTACTCCCTTTTTGTCTTGTTTATTAATTGGTCCTTTGATTTGTTCTGGTTTAGTTTGGTGGGGGTTTTTTTGTTTTTTTGTTTTGTTTTGTTTTGTGGTCTTGTTTTGTTTTCAAGACACAGTCTTGCTTCTTCCATTTGGACATGAACTTTTGATCTTCCTGTCTCAGCCTCCTATAGTGCTAGGATTTGAGGTTTGTGCCGGCACACCTGACTAGCACTGTGGGCTTTCTCCCTAGAAAATGCCAGGATGAAATGAGGAAAGAAAAGGGGTCACAGAAAGAGGGATGTGAAAAAGCATCATTATTCAAAAAAGCAAATTATTTAATACAGCTGGCATAACTGCTGAAGCACAGTGAATAGAGGTGGAAGTCAGATCTGCAGGCTTGGAGGGGCCTTGTGTCAACTGTTCAAGTTGTGTCTCATAGGCTGGTAGTCATGGCCGTTATCAGCAAATAATTAACCCGAAGAAAGTGATGGGTCTTATTTTGGGAAAATTCATGTTCACACAAAGCTTGTCATACAGTCTCATCAGGTTCACAAACACTGGCCCCTACCTCTCGGTCATCTTTGACTTCTAGGGTAGGAATGTCTGAGGAAGTTGTAGGAAGCAAAAAAGGATGAGAAAAGCATTGTGTCATTTTTCTTTTTAATTTTAGGTGTAACACGTACAATAAATACACAGGTCTTAGGGATATAGCTAGATGATTTTTGTACATATACTCACCTCCAAGAAACTACCACCCACCTGAAGATAAAAATATTTCTCTACCCAGCAAGCGGCCTCATGGCCCTGCTGCCCTTTTCAAGATAACCTGTATTATATCCTCTGCCACTGTAGATTAGTTTTACTTGTTTTGAACTTCAAAAATGGGATTAAAATCCAGTTTGCCAACTTCTGACTGTGAGGTTCATCCGTGTTATTACGAATCATCAGGCATAGCAGAAGGTTCTCCTCTGTGTTGTATTCCTTTGAAAGATTACTCTGTGAAGTGGCCGTCTAGCTGTGGAGGCTAGGGTGGAGAGGCTTAAACTGAGGTAAGAAGGTGGTAATGGTTGCCTTTTACCTAATTAGAAATGTGGCACGCCGTCTTCAACTGCAAAGTGGGGATGGCTGGGAGGAAGCACTCCAGAGTCTTGGAAAACATAGAACTTTGTTTGGTTACATGGTAATAGAGGACGAGAAGAGAGAGATCTGTTTTCTGGCTTGTGTATAATAAAAGGTTTGATGAGATTGATTTAGACATCTGAGATGTGAGATGCCTGTGCACATTTGCAGGTCTAGGTGAATTCAATAGGGAGGTCAAAAGTAGAAATTAAACCTTTTGAGAAGCATCAGCTGATAATGGAATGGGAAGCCTAGTGTAACTGTGGTGCCTAGGGACAGGGATTGGAGTGAGAAACAGTCAAGAACCGGCCACTGAAAAGCTCCAGGAAAAGGGATGGAGCAGTAGAAGCAGGAGGATCCCTGGGAGAAAGGGTTCACAAAGAAGTCGAGCTGAGTGTGGAGTGTGCCACAAAAGCCTTAGGTCAGCACTATCTCCTTTCTTTCTTTCTGAAGTAGAAGCTTGAAGCTACCAATGGGAGGTCTTGGGGAGCCCTGGTCTGCTACCCATTTGGCCATATTCACTGCCCTGTTCCTCTGAATTTAATCCTCTGGTGCTCATCTTCCTGTGACTGCATATGTGGCACAAGGCTTCTTGCGGGAGACCATGTTACTCTCCTGTTTGCTGGCTAAGACCTAGCTGGGTGTACATTCTGTGTAGGAAGAAGTCACTAACTTCCTTTTACTTCTGAGGCAGCTCCGAATTGGTTGACCTTCCTGCTGGAACCTCCTTGGACTCTCTCTTGCTGAAATGCTTGTGCTCAGCCGCCAGGCAGAGAGTCTCCACTTGGCAGGGGACAGAAACAGGTTGAAAACCCAGCTCTGCAGAATCTCGGGGCAGCAGAACCACCTCTAAGCAGGTTGCCGTCTTCCGGCAGGCGCGGTGGCTTCTTCCCTTACATAAGATCTGTGTGTTCTGGCAGGGAAGTGCTGCCTGAGTGAGTATTTAGCAAAAATGATTTGTGTGGAGTTATTTTGAGACCCCACGGGAGGGAATGGCAGCCAAACCCTGCAGTATTTTAAACCACATCACTCATCTACAAAGATTAATACGTTACGGCATCTCAGCCAGAACACTGGTAAAAGGGAAATAAGAATGTTAGGGCCCAGCGAATTATAAATGCCAGTTCTCTCTGTCCACACAAGGTGATTTCAGTGGTTTGGGTCAGACTTCCTACCTCCGGATTCTCTGCCTATCCCATAGATGCCAGGCAGATCAGGCCACCTTCTGTGACAATGGCCTGGCTCTCTCTTTGGAAGAGCAATTGGATACCCCTCTCGCTTTCTGCTGGAGGAACAAGCAGGCTTTGAATTACAGAAGTGAGCATGCATGTTGTGGCAGTTCCGGGTACAGAGCCCTGCCCAGGTCAGTGTGGCCCAGTTGAGCTGGCTGGCAAGACCCCCGCAGAGCATCCAGCTCTCCTCTGACTCCAGCGCAGGCCCAGCCATCTGGTCAGGCTGGGCGAGTTACGGACCACAGGACTTTGGCTGCATGGCATTAGGGGAGACAGCCTCCATATGAAACACTTCTCTTGTGTTTTGCTTTTCTCGTCTCCATGATGCTGTGAGATCGGCCTCACCGCTCCCCACCTACCTGCTGACAGCTGTCCTCTGCCATTCAGGAGCCAGTGTCTCCATAGATCACAGTGGGCAGACGCAAGCAAGAAAGACCCCTATACAGGACTGGCCACTCAGATTTGACTTGGTTTTATCATTTTAGAGGATATAGAATTACTTTTTTTTTTTTTTGAGACAGGGTCTTGCTTTGTAGTTCAGGCTGGCCCTGAGCTCACTATGTAGCCCAGGCAAGCCTCGAACTCAGCAATCCTCCTGTCTCTGCCTCCCGAGTACTGGGATTACAGGGGTGAACCACCACGCCCGGCACAGAGTTACTTTAATAGGAAAACTCATGGAAAGAAAAAGATATCATTCTATCAGATAGACAGCCAACAGCATATTGCTTCTCAGATTCCCCAGAATCCCGACAGGGACATGGAGCCCTACATTTTTCTTTATAATTACATATACCCCAGCATTGCCATAGTAGAGAGATGTGAGTAGGGACACACACAACAGAAGCTTTGTTTGTATTTGTGTGTGGGCACACATGTGTGCGTGGGTCAGGGGGAGGAGAGAAAGAGAGAGACCCCTTTGCGTCTCTGAGGAGCCAGGAACTGCTGCGGTCAGAGGGGCTGCTGATGATGTAGTAGTTTCTTTCTGCCTGTGATGCTGAACAGAATGGCCCAACAGAGAGTGGGGGTCAGACACAGTGGACAGAGAACAAGGAACATTAGGCCAGCATCCACCTCAGCATGCAGGATGGTAAAGAGATCATGCATATGTCACCCCTGGGGCTCTGGAAGAGACAGGCCAGGGCAGCACCTCCAGGTTCCCTGCCCCTGCCCAGGGCAAGGCCTCCGTGAGTGCCGCTGAAAGACCCATCTGGGCTGTAGCCGCTTCGCTCCAGTTCAGATACTCAGGCCAGGGCCAGGTGTCGGACCTCCTGGTACTGCAGGGAGGCACCACCCATTCCCATTCTTCCCTCGTCAGTGACCTGGAGTCACTGATGCTCTATCTCCTACCTGACGCTCTTGTGTGTGACTACAGCACTTACAGAGGCCACTACTATGTCTTTCACCCCTTTCCTCTCTGCCTTGCACTCTTTGCTTAGATGGAAGCTTGCACACACTGTCTTACACAGACACACACACTTTAGCTTCTGTCCATACCAGGCATCACCATCAGAGTATGTGCTCATTTGAGAACTCCCCACAACCTCCTAACACCCTGTGACCACGTCCCCATCCGCATGCCCTTCAGGAGCACAGCTGTGAGCATGCTGGAGCTGACACTCATGCTAAAGGACAGGCACAGCCTAATGGCTCTATTAACCTTGCTGTGTAGCTGCAGAGAAGCCAGAAAGCTAGTCTGTCAGCTCTCTGGTTTTCCTCTGGCCAGTCTTTCTTCCCAACAGAAGCTTATATCCAGTGTCACAGTTCAAATCTAGGCTCCTTGGTATCCTGTTAGCATCAGGTGACAGTAGCTAGAAACAGGGAACTAGAAGAGCTTGCTGCAATATTGCATCCACAGACAGTAAAGGATGCAGAGCCGTTCTCTCCCTCAGGTCTCCCAAACAGGGGAAATAATCACTTCAACAGAGCAGTCTTTCCCCAAATTCTGCAAAGTGGATTCTAGGCAGTGGTTTGGATTTGCTATTCCTTTGTATCCCCAAGAGCCAGCAAACAAGAGAAGGAAATGAATAGACTGCTTGTCACAGCACCTCCAGGGTCTCCTCATGGAAGTAGGCTGGAATACTGGCCACGGAGGCAGGACGGGCACCACTCGCCTGTGTGTCTTGGGAGGGCTTCCCCTTCCTTCAGCCTGGGGCTTCCTCTAGCACTAATGGAGCCAGCTTCATCCCCCCGGAGGAAAAGTTCGGCCATCACAGGGAGAGAAGCTCGTACGCGTCTGTACAGTGCTGCCCTGGCACTCCCGCCAAGGCCTCACGGCTGTCTGCCTAAACTGCACTGCACAGAGCAAAGCAGAAGTGACTTGCACCACGGCACAGTCCACAGCACTTCGGACCTTTGTACTTTGGTCAACTAGAGCTGTGTCTCCAGTTTGAAGAGTGCTGTTGTATTATGTAAGTTCAAGGAAGAAAAAAGTTGAATAGTAGGAAATCAAAATTTTGTCTCGTGAGGACTGGTTAGCCCAGAGAAAATAAGACATGAGGATGACAAGAAATAGATGTTGCATCCTCAAGTATTTGAAGGGCTGTCAGATGGCTAATGGATGCTTTATATGATCCCAAGGAATTTGGCCAGACCTCAGAGGGCCTAGAATGTCAGATTGTTGAATTTCTATTTTATTTGATAAAGTATAGGAAGGCACTCGAGGGTTTGGAGGAGAACATGTGCTTCAGGAAGATTATTCCGTTAGCTGTGTGTATGAAGAACCAGTATCAGGGAAACGGAGGGCCAGCAGGGCACCTGGAAATGCCTGGCCAGCTGTGACAAGCGTGTGAAGAAGCAGCCAACT
Organism: Thryonomys swinderianus; assembly: GCA_004025085.1. NCBI lineage: Eukaryota > Metazoa > Chordata > Mammalia > Rodentia > Thryonomyidae > Thryonomys > Thryonomys swinderianus. The sequence continues at coordinate 59,819 of PVIC010000051.1, forward strand.
TGACGACTCAGGGAAATGAGTGAAACTGTTAGGATGTGGAGGTTACTGGATCATGCAGGTGGAGTGGAGAAGGATTACAGAGGAGCCGCATCTTCAGCGGGCAAAGAGATAGTGCTGGAGCCAGAAGAGGGAGCGCAGGGAGAGGGTGATGAGAAGGAGACTTACGAGGAAGATGAGTTTGATTTGGGAGGACACTGAACAAGAGAATTGTGATAGACACTTAGAAGTGGACAAAGCGAGACCCTGTCTCAAAAAAATAAAAAGTGGAGCCAAGAGCTTACAGTGGTTCAGGTTACGTGTCTGTGGGCTCTGCGTGATCCTTATGGTAGAGAAGGTGAGGGTGGATGAAGTCTGCCTTAGGATAGTTCTGGGGATGAAAAGGAAGGGCCCCGGGACAGGACAGGACACCAGCCCAGAGCATTAGGACAACAGTATTGAGAAGTTAAGGGTGGAAAGAGTGAGAGCCTTGTGGATTGTTAACATACAGTAGGACTTCAAGCATCATGAGCAGAAAGGCAGTCTGGTATAAAGCCCAGGAGCAAAGACTCCTGCACAACGGGTGTAACAGTGGACCGGTATTGTCAGGGAGTAGAAGAAGCAGCCGTGGTGAGGGGCAAAGAGTGGCAGCACTTGTGTTTGTGAAGTTTGCACTTAGGCAGGGGTGGAGGTTGGTGTTTGCAATGAGGAAGTCTGAGTGTCTGGGAGATGAGTGAGGATAAATGGGAATGATCTCTGCTGGAGCGAAGGGGTCTCAGTGCAGAGTCCAGGAGAGAGGTGGAGGGTCCGCATCTGCAGGCAGTGTCAGCTGCCCGGGACAGCTCCCCGCACACGTCCTTTCCTTGGCCTTCTGGTCTCAGTCCCGACTCTTAGCTCTGCCTTGTACCACGAAAGTAGCTATAGATGACAAGTAAGTCTGGCTGTCTTCCAGGAAGTCTTCATCCATAGATACTGACATCTGAATCGCATACAGTTTTCATGTGTCACACAATATTATTCTTTTGATTTAAAAAAAAACCTTCAGAAATGTAAAAATCATTGCTAGTTTGTGGGTTGTGTGAAGATACAGAGTGGGTGGACTTAGACGTCAGGGTGTTATCTTCTGCTGACCCCAAATTTGCAGGGGGCAGGTTGTAAACATGCCATTCTCATCACAACCCAGAATTCCAGCTGCTATTGAGATAACATTTTATCTGTCCATCCAAGACTTCAAAGCTGCTTCCCATTTCTTCCTCTTCTTCTTCTCCCTTTCCCTTTATTTCTTTTCTCTGAAGTAAAGTCAGTAAGATAAAGGGCTTTTACTAAGAGTTTCTCAGCTCTCATATTTTTTTATTCATTCCTCTGGTTCTTGGGTTTTAGTATTCCTAACACTAGCTGGTTTTTTTCTCTATCCCTGATCTACTAACTGAATATACTAATTTCTAGACATTTGGAATATACTTGCCTCAGGAGGAAGAGCCCAAAGCAATTTTGAGTGAAAGCTCAAGAAAGGTAATAGTTTGGAAGTATACTCAAAACATCTCAAAACCATTTTGTTCAAATAACACAACACAGCTTGGTTTAGAAAAAGTCACTCTAAATTTATGCAAGTAAGTAGCTTTTACATTTGGCTGCCAGGTGTGTGCCAGAATACCTTCTGGAAGCTTGTACTTGCAAGATCCACGTGAGTGCTTCCTGTGGCTTTCTCCCCACTAAAGCTGATCTCTCTAGAATGCTAGATAGTAGATTAAAATTTTTCTTTGTATCCATTAACATGGAACAAAAAAGACCAAGCTTAGGAACCCTTTGGTGCCAGAAATGAAGGGGAGGGGTTCTGAGTTCTATTTGATTCAAAGATAAAGTTCCATGTTTAAAATAAGTCAGAAAAAGCAAAGTTGAGGTTCTCATAGAAACCAACTCCCCCTCCTTGTTCAGATGCAAGGTTTGTGCCTGTTAGGCACTGTTTCCACAGAGTTCTGCTGTTACATAAAAGCCTGAGCCCTGTTGGAGTCTTCTTGTCATTGGAAGGATCTTTGTGGTCCTTGCTTTTGACCTCAAATTCTTTGTTTTCTCTTGGTCAGTGTAGATACAGGTGCTGGTTTGTTGTGGATCATGAAGAGAAGCTCAAGGGAAGACATATCTGGAAGGCACCAGTCCTTCCCGTGCCCAGTTGTGCCCTACTTGCAGTTGAGAGTGAAACTGTTGCAGCTGCTGCTTACAGACGCCCAAAATGGACATGTGTGTTGGGAAGCTGATGGCCTTCCGCCTCTAGTCCCCTTCCCCAGAAGCCCCCACAGCCCTCATGCCTTGGGTATGCCATGGAAAGGGAAAGCCCTTGTTAATCAGTGAGAGTTTTTTCTCTCTTTAAAAATCATTGTTTTCAGGGCTGGAGGGTTAGCGCAGTGGTTCCGGCGCCTGCCTCACAAGCACAAGGTCCTGAGTTCGATCCCCGGTAACCACATACAATGCTGGGTGTGGAGACTCACGCCCACCAGCAATCAACCAGCAATCCTCACCACATACCACAGTGCTGGGCGTGGTGGCTCACGCCTGTAATCCCAGCACTCAGGAGGCAGAGACAGGAGGATTGCTGAGTTCGAGGCTTGCCTGGGCTACATAGTGAGCTCAGAGCTAGCCTGAACTACAAAGCAAGACCCTGTCTCAAAAAAAAAAAAAAAAAATCATTGTTTTCAGATCTTGCTCTGCAGTGGGATAATTATAAAAGGTTATTCTGATGCTGGCCTGATGGTTATCTGCTGTGCCAGCTCCCTCTGAAAAAGGCTTTTCTCCCTTTTGGGAGTGATTCTTTGGTGTCTAAAGCTTACTGTAAATCAAGTAATGAAGCCAGTTCTCTACACTGCTTGGCTAGAGTGAGATCAAGAAACCCAAGGGATGCCTATAATCTTAGTCCTCGGGAGGCTGAGGCAGGAGGATTGCTGTGTTTGAGGCCAGCCTGAACTATATAATGAAAGCTTTAAAAAAAAAAATGACATCAAAAGATCCAAGTTATCCCTTCCCTGCCTCTTCTTGCTTACTGTGGTCAGTGATTTAGCACGTAGCATATACTTACCTCAAAGTCCTTGAAAGTAGTAGACACTCTTATGCATCCAGAACTCAAGAACAGTGGTTGTTATACTTATTTCTGCCAAATATCTGCCTCTCTGGTATTTATGTAGCAAATAGTTGAGCATTTACTGTGTGCCAGGTAGTAGAGTGGACAGAGAATTGCTCCACCTCTTACCTCAAGTAACTACAGAATGAAGATCTATGAACGGGCTAACAGCATCTGTTGTGACTTGAATCGGAGAAACTTGAAGCATACTTAACAGCCAAGCACTATACTTCTTTCTGTCAATGCCTTCCTTCTGTTCCCCTTCCTTTCTTCAAAAGGAGCTCCAGTTCCCATTGCATTATAAAGACTTCTTCCTATTGTTCCCATATCCAATTAACTTCAGTCTCTCATCTTCCACCAAATGCATCAAACATCACAAAGTCAGAACAATCTAATAAAAAAATCTAGCCTAAAAAACTGTGAACTAAAAACAGCTTCATTCTTAGCTTCTGCCCAGCCATGACTCCCTTGACTACAATTACCTGAGATGTTTGATCCCTTTAATTAGGATTCCTTCATTCTTCTTTTATCCCTTTATTCCGATCATTGAAGAAGTTTTAGCAGTGGCATGTTCCAAAATTGGCCCACAAGATGCTGCCTCCCCAAAGGAGACAAAGTGGAGGTTTAGAGAACAAGGGAAAAAATAAAGAATAATACAAAATTTTTATTTTATTTCTGGACTTTTTGTTATAAATTGAGGCTTAGTACCGTGTAAAACTAACTCTTAGGAATCGACTTGTCCACCATTTACATTTCTCCTCAGACCATTTTTGGAACCTGACAGTGATGGTACTTAGTGAGATGACCTGTAGTTCCCAGTGGTTAATAGCATCGGAGCATTTGGAGCTGAAGACCTCCAAATCGCCTCACCACTTATGAGTAAAAACTAAGAAAAAGCTTTTAGGTACATGAGACGAGTTACAATTCTGAGAAGCAAGGACATGAACTGACTCAGCTTTATGTCTATTTAAGTGACAGCCACATTCCTTAAAATTAAACAGTCTTGTGCCTGCCTCTGCCTTTCATGTTGATTCTTGATGCTTAGAAAGGGAATAGCTATCTCGATATTGTTATCACCAGCGAATTTTTTAAATCATCTTGGGCAGACTATAAAAGTACAGCTTTTCTTGGCCTATACACAGTTTTAAGTGTCATATTTTGTGTGTATAGTGAAGCATTTTCTACTTTTGTTCACTGGTGGGAAGAAAGGTGGTGGGAAAAGTACAAACATGGAACTAATTGAATCTGAGGGTAAAAACTCTGCTGAGAGCCTGTGGATTATAAATTGAGTAGCTGCAGCAGCAGGAACTCAGACAAAGGTATTCGAGTGCAGTCAGTGTGACAGGAAGCTTATTCTGGTGTCTTTCTGCGCCTTGACTCGTCCTTGACAGTTACTCCAGGGGACTGCACACACAGGGAGAAGGGAGAGGTATCTGTACTTTCCCATCTGGGCCACTACACAGCATTTCTGCCTAGGGTCTTAGAGACTAGGGATGGAGATGACTCAGTAGATGCGACAACTTCTTTCTGTTCCTGTCCCAGCTGTCTGTCTTTCCATGTCTACACTCGGTCCCACTTTATCTATTAACCAAGCATATTACTAGCAGATGAAGTCTGTTTCTGTTCCCAGAGTCCCACCAGAACTGCTATTCTCTCTCCTTTATGGTTTGATCAACAGAAATGACGTTAAGGTTTCAGAGAACAGTATTTAAAGCAGAAGCATTCAGATTTGAGTTTTTCTTTTTTCCTTTCTTTTTTTTTCTCAAGACGGTGTATCACTTTGTAGTTCAGGCTGGCCCAGAGCTCACTATGTAGCTCAGGCTAGCCTCGAACTCACAGCAATCCTCCTGCCTCAACCTCCTGAGTGCTGGGATTACAGGCGTGAGCTACCATGCCAGGCATTGTGGTATGTGGTACTGGGGATCAAACTCAGGACCTTGCACTTTCAAGGCAGACACCAGAACCACTCAGTTAACTCCCCAGCCCCAGATTTGAATATTATACAAGAGAACATTTACCCTTCTAGGCTTCATTCACTGTATGCAGAGAGGTGGACATGGTGACAGACAACCTGTAGCATTAGGACTGAATAACAATATTTTCACTGCCATTGGAAACTTTTGGGGAGGGGTACAGAGGATGGAGTGCAGGACCTTACGCTTGCAAGGAAAACTTATTTATAACCCAGTGCCCATGGACATTCTAAATTTTTCCAGTATTTTGTCCAGATTTTCTTTTACCTAATAATTATACTCCCCTGTGTTCAGGTGAAGCATTTTCCCTCCTTTCTGGTGTTTACACCTTTCAAATATTTGCCAATTGTTATCATGTCACGTTCTTAGTCACCACTTAGCCAAGCTGTACAAATTTAGCACCTTTTATCTTCTCTTTAGAGGCAGGTGTCCCCACCCCTAAGTCATTTTTCTCCTGGTATTAAGTGTGCTTCAGTGCTACATTTCCATGGGGCCACACAGCTCCCTGGTGCTGATGATAGGTCATATATGGGAATTATTTTCCTCCTCTGCAGTACTCGAAGATAGTCGGCTCTGTTGTACCCCAGCCTTGGGCCCCAGGCACTGCTATTGAATGTTGACTGCTTCATTTGGATTTAAACCACATCCTCTTAACTGTGCCAGTAGACACCAGTGTGGTACATGAGTGTGGCTCTGCCATGTTAGTAGTCCTCTTTGATTTGTTTTTTTTTGTTTTTGTTTTTGTTTTTTGAGGCAGGGTCTCACTTTGTAGTTCAGGCTGGCCCTGAGCTCACTGTGTAGCCCAGGCAAGCCTCGAACTCACAGCAATCCTCCTGCCTCTGCCTCCTGAGTGCTGAGATTACAGTCATGAGCCACCACACCCAGCATTGTGGTGAGTGGTACTGATTGCTTATATCATTGTGGTACGTGGTTCCAGGAGATCGAACTCAGGACCTTGCACTTGCAAGGCAGATGCCAGAACCACTGAGCTAAGTCCCCAGCCCTGCTGTCATCTTTGAAATGTCAGTTAACTTTGGGAAAGTGGGGTGTGTTTGGTTAAGGGTCTGTCTGCCCCTCTTGGTATTTGCGTAAAACACTTCTGTCTTCCAAATGGATCTTTACAGACCTCATCTAGGGTCTACAACCCTGATAGTACATTAGTCATTTCTTTATGCATTTATATCTTTTCCAGAATGTTTTTCACTAATGTTTATTTACCTGTAGTCCCACTATGTGCTAAACAGCATATTTGCTTTAGGAAAGGATGAAGTCTGAATATGACGCAGTAGTACCCACATTCAGGGGCAATTTCTGTTTTAAGTTTTATTTCAGTTGAAGTCACAAGAGTCTCACAAACTGGTTGATGATGGCAGTGAAGGGAAAGAGCAGATTTACAGGAAGAGCTGTGAAAATTTAACAGGGTCATGGACAGGGTCAGGTTTCAGAGATGCTGGATACTGGACCCTGGAAAGTGATTCTGGGTCTGACTGCCCAGGGAATCTCCTGTTGAATGCATGTTAGTCTCCTTCCTCTGGCTGTGGAATGGGCCTGTCTGTCTATCTGCTGTACACTACCCATTTCCCTTGGGGAAAGAAAATTGTACTGGTTTACTTGGTTCTTACCATTTCTAAGTGCTTATATCTTACTACCAGCCTGACTGCTGATCAGCTTTCCTTGAATGTGGTGTAGCGATCTCCCTCCCATTCTCCACCTTCTGTTCCTGTTTCCTTTTCCCAGCTACAGAGAGGGGGGAAAGAGATCAGGGTCATGTGTTAGAAAATATAGCTGCCGAGGAAGTGATGTGCATAGTGAGCCCCATGACTGACTCATCCGCTACATCCTGCCTGCTGTCTCCCAGACAAGCATGTATCTGCCTCGCGTAATCCAGTTATCTGTCACAGGTTCACACACTGCAGCCTATAGGCCAAATGGCAAATTCAATCACCAGTAGCATACCTCATACAATGGCAGAGGAAAAGAATCTTTTCTGGCTGGTAATTGAGCTGCATGAGCACAGACTCTTTCTTTTCCATCACGGAATCTCTACATTACAGCAGAGTGCCTACCCCAGAGTATACAAGTACCAGCAAAGTGGGGATAGGGAAGGCCGAGGTGAGCACACTAAGCAGGCAGAGGTCTGTCCTGTTTCATGTTTCCCATGCCCTTCTCTCCACAATGTTGATGTAGCAGGGACAACACAGTGGACTTGCAGTAAGCACCACTGACTAATCCTCCAAATTGATCTTTATTTCTGCTAGTTTTATTTCCTTCTGCTAATGCCAGGCCTCTTGTTTGCTGGACTGATTGGCATTGGGAAGCTCACATCTAGCCAAGGCATGTAGGTCATATGTTCCCTTAGCTCCCACTGCCTGATAAAGAAAAAAGCAGGATAAGTCCTCAGGCTTAATTATCATAAGACCCAACATACAGTGTAAAATATTCAGAGCAAGACATAACCCTTACGTAGCCATCAATAGAATCTCTTATGTAGCCATTATCTTGTCATTAACAAGAATTTGTTCTTCTTGTTCTAAAGCTGACTGACCTAAGTGTTTGTGTTAATTGACCTAGTTAGTCAATGTCTCTAAGAGTGTAATTTTTTAATAGAATGATTACTCCAGAGCCCAGCATTTTAAGTTTGAGAGGAGGCACCCTCCGCTCCTCAAGTCAAGCCTCGGGTGAGGAATCTCACAAGGGCATAACCAAAATTGTAGGATTTTATGGTCAGACAAGCCTTTGCAGATCCTTCATTTTATAGACAGAGATTGTAAGCTTGCAGAAGTTTAATAGTTTGTCAGTGGCAGAGCACAAACCAGAACCGTGAGACACTGACAAATAGTAAGGAAGTTTCTCTTCCTAAGCCCTATAACATCAGGCAAAATGCTCTTTTTCTATTTTGTTTTAAGCTAACCATTAAGATGCTAGGAGATCTAGAAAAAGCATGAAAATTAGTAAGCTTTTACATATAGGCAGATGAGCCTGTAGGGTTTTAACAAGGTCAGAGAGCCATCTGTAGCTGGAGGAGAGCTTGTGGCTGCCCTTGTGGGCTGAGACAGGGTCTCTGCATCTGACACAGCCCACAGTGGGGAAGAAAATGGTCAAGAGTGCTTCAGATATTTTTTAGTGTAGATTTGTTTGGTTTTTGTTTGTTGTTGTTGTTGTTGTTGTTTCTGAGACAGAGTCTTGCTTTGTAGTTCAGACTGGCCCTGAGCTCGCTATGTAGCCCAGGCAAGCTTGGAACTCACAGCAATCCTCCTGCCTCTGCTTCCCAAGTACTGGGATTATAGGTGTGAGCCACCACACGCAGCATTGTGGTATGTGGTTACCCTTACCCAGGATGGAACTCAGGACCTTGTGTTTGCAGGGCAGACTCTGGAACCGGTGGGCTAAATCCCCAGCCCATAGTGTAGTATTTTTTTAATTAAGAAAAAATATTTTTGTTTCTTCAGTGGTTTGTCAGTGTTGAGGGTAAGCCAGGCACTGACCCTGCACCTGTTGGAAGCACCACTGAGGTAGTTCGTCCATATCAGCAGGTGCACTGGACCTAGGGGATTATGGGTAAAGCCCGCTGCTCCTCATGCTAATATGCAGGATCCAGAGTTGCAGGCACCTCCTTCTCATGCTGGCGCGAGCTTTGAGAGCTTCAGTGAGAGCTCACTCTGTACCAGACCCTCCGCGGCTTGACAGCTCTGCATCACTGCCCATTGGCCTTCCCGCCAGCATGGCAGCCTCAGCTGCTCTCTGAGAACCCAGCACTTTTATAAAGTCTCTTTTACTGGTGAACAAGGGCCCAGAAGTGCAGGCCTCCTGCCCTGGGTGTTTTGCTCACCGAACCCTGGACAGTGGGGCCCACATCCGTACTCACTGCAGTGCATGTTCACTTGGATTGCTGCCACATACCTGCCTTGAGGCGTGAGGGGATCAGCATTGGTATGGTCTCCTCCGGGTGGGGGCAGTGTTGCCTGCCCTGTTTCTTGGTCTTCTAGAGCAGAAGAGCAAAGCTAGAGCCTGACAAACCCTCAGGTCAGAGTAGCTTTTGAACTCTGCAGTAAGCCCTCAGGGGCCCTGCTCCTCCTTCTAGCCATGAGTGTTTTTCTCAAGCTGGGTGCTGAGTCCTGAATCAATTCACTGTCCTGACCGTCTTATTTTTTTTCTTTAATGAAATGGAGTGGAGGATTCACTACCATAAACACATTAGGTCAAGATTAACCACTAAACTGAAGACTCTGTTGCATGTGGTTATATATGCTCATATGTACATGTGTTCAAGAGTCATAGTAAAATTAAGTTTGGAAAATACCCCTCTCCACTTGTGATGGGAGTGGCGGGGAGAACTATTAGGAATCGAATCCAAGGATGTTCTGAACAGTATCTTCACCCCATCATTATTTTTATCATGAGACAAGGTCTCACTAAGTTGGTGGGAATTGAACTTGACAATCCACCTGCTTCAGTACATTATCCTTTCTCTGCAGATATAATGCAGCTTAGCAAATTTCTAAAACTCAGATTTCTGATGCCATAAAATCTTTCTTGTTTTCTTGGCTGTGACTTTGAACCGTGGTCCCGTGATAGTTCTGTTGTGTCGTCCCCGCCACCCTGTTCTGCTTTTCAGTCCCTGTTCAGTATCCCCCTTGGCAAGAGGTTACTTCAGAGGAGACAGGTCAAAGGAAAATTCCTTTTATTTCTCTTGCCCACATGTCTGACAGAAATGAGTATGAATGGATGTTTACTTATTTCCACTTTAAAAGCATAGAAAAACAGCCTGATCCGTCTTCTTCCTCTTGACAAGCTGGAGGCCAGCTGCTGGGGGGTAGAGATGCGGCATGACAAAGGGCCTCCTTCCCTTTTCATCTGCATAGAGCATGGGGTTTGGTTTCCGTGGGCCTGAAGGACCCTCTCACAAAAATGTTCTGAATGCATTTCTGCTTGATATGTTAAGCTCCCGAGGCATGTTGAGCTGTCAGGGCTCTCAGTTTAGTCACCAGTGAGTGGTCTCCAGGATCCAGAGAGCGCTGCTGGGTTCTCTGCAGCTTGACCAGTTTCTCACTGTTTTAGAATATCACAAAAGTGACAGAGCATGTGCTCAGCCAGGGCAATTCCAAAATCTCTGGTGTCCTCCTTGGGAAAATTCCTTCCCCTGCGTCCTACTGGACTGTGTACTTCCTACGCGGATCCCATTTCTAGCCCCCGGCGTGTAGCTGCCCCACCCTCCACATCCAAGCTGTGCTGTGAGAGTCAGAAACAGACTGAACACTTGCTTTTGCATTCTTCCTGCTTTGCAGCAATGCTTTATCTATGAGTATGTGGCAAAATAGTTCAACAGAATCGTTTATTTTTCTCCCTGGCAATTCTGCTCCTGCTTAGTTTGCAGATATGAAATGAAAAGTGTTTTTGGCTATTGATGTTGTGAGAAACGGAGACTATCTTTCATTCTGTTTTACTCTAGCCTTGTCTCTCCCTTCTGGGTTAACCTCAGACTCTTTGGCTCTCCTGAGTTACTTGCTGTCTTTTACAAAAGTAAGTTTCCCTCCTGCCGCAGCGTGGTACTGAAGGGTTGTCCTCCCTGTGTCTTCTCAACCACATGATGCTTGCGTAGGGCCTTCAGCTATCCTGTCTGTAAGGGTGGGAGGAGGGTGCTTGCTGCCAGCTTAAGCTGCTCCCCTGCTACAGTTTCTCCCCACTGAACATAGTGTGTTGTGTGGTTTGTTCCACTGGTGAGACCTGGAGGCTCAGAGAGAAAACTGGTATTCATCCATTTAAGACCCAAAATGGGCCAGGCGTGGTGGCTCACACCTGTAATCCCAGTACTGGGGAGACAGATGCAGGAGGATTGCCACGAGTTTAACCTGTGCTACATAGTGAGCTCAGGATGAGCCTGAACTACAAAGCAAGACCCTGTCTCAAAAAAAAAAAAAAAAAAAAAACTAAAATTAAGACCCAAGATTATGACCCATCCCTTCACAGGGTTTTGCCCTCGCCAGAAACTGGAGCAGCCACTTCACTTTACCCATGAGCAGATGGCCCTTCTGTCTCAGCAGCATTGGGACCTCTTTGTCCCTTTGCTGGGGGCAATTCCTAAACAAGCTTATTGCAGCAGAACCAGCAGTGTGATTCAGAGGCGTGAGCACAACGTACATCCTTCCCGATTTTTCATCATTTTTTTTTCCTGTGTGTCACCTGGTTCATCATTTTACTTCATAATTACAGCTATAGTATGAATTAGTTTGAAATATTTATAAAGTCTTCTCAGATATCAAAATGCAATGTATTTCATGGTCTGTTGCAGATGACCACTGGTAGTGATAAATGTATCTGCAAAATGAGTGATTGAATCAAAGAAAAGGCAGTCTGAGTTGCTCAGTGTGTAATTGTTTCATACAGATATTGTCACTGAATATAAACAGGTATGAAGAATAGGTCCATGTCTACAAGGACAGGGGTCTAAGAGGCTAGTTAACAGTCAAAGAAGAATTTGAAATTTTTGATCATAGGAATTGCTAAGGGTGGTGTTGATGATAAAGGTGATGTTAATAATAGCTGGAATACATTGAACCTTTTCATGTGGCAGGTTCTAAGTATTTTACATACGTAATCTGTTTTACATATATAACCTCTCCTAGTTACATAGCAACCTTACAAAGTAGATAGACTAGTTACATCTGTTTTACAAATAGGGAAACCGAGACTTTGGTAATTTAACCAGTCACAAAGATAATAAGTGATGTGATTAGGATGTGAAATTTGGCGCAGTAATGCACAATTGTAATCCTAGCACTCTGAGAATTCAAGGTCAAGCCCAGCCTAGGCACCTTATCAACTTAGAAAGACCTTGTCTCAGAATAAAAAGGGCTGGGAGTTTTAAATTGGGGATTGTAATACCCCCGCCATATCGTGGTTGCTCAGAATTGTTTTTGCTATTCTAGGTTTCTTGTGGTTCCAGATGAATTTTTGTATTATTTTCTCTAGCTCTGTGAAGTATAGCATTGGAATTTCAATTGGAATTGCATTGAATCTGTATAGTAGTTGTGAGACTACAGCCATTTTGACGATGTTGGTTCTCCCTGCCCAAGAACAAGGAATGTCTTTCCACTTTCTGATATCCTTTTCTTTCTCATTTTTCAGAGTCCTGTAGTTTTCAGAATAGAGTTCTTTCACTTCCTTCGTTAGCTTGATTCCTAGATATTTCATTTTTCTGGGTGCTATTGTGAAAGGGATTGACTCCCCAATTTCTCTTTCAGTGAATCTGTTGTTTGTGTAGACAAAGGCTCTTGATTTTTGAGTGTTAACCTTGTATCCAGCAACACTACTAAATTTGGTAATTAAGTCTAGCAGTCTTTTGGTTGAGTTTTTAGTATCCTCTAGATAGAGTATGATATCATCAGCAAATAATGACAGTTTAACTTCTTCTTTTCCTATCTTTATTCCTTTTATTTCTTTGTCCTGCCTGATTGCTGTGGCTAATGTAGCCAGCACTATATTGAACAAGAGTGGTGACAGTGGGCATCCTTGTCTCATTCTTGATCTTAGTGTAAAAGGTTAGGGTATTATTCTGCCATGAAGAATGACAAGATTTATTCATTTATGTGCAAATGGATACACCTGGAGGACACACTAATAAGTGAAATAAATAGATCACAGATATACAAATACTGGATCTTTTCTTTAATATGAGCACCTGTAGATATAAAGGAGGTTGAGAATGTATGATAGTTTTTGTAGAATGGGAAATATCCAAAAGGAATTTGATGTGGGAACCTAATGAGGGGATGGAATATATATGATTCAGAAAAAAATAAAAGAATATGTATACAGGGGGAGGGGAGGGTGTGGGTGGGTAGGGCTGGGGGTAAAAATGAGAATTGACCTGTGTCACATACTGGTACAAATTCCCCAATGTTATGTGTGGTTGTGAGCTGTGTGTGTATATAATGTACCAATAAAGAATTCAGTTTTTAAAAAAAAAGGGCTGGGAGTACAGCTCATTGTCAAGGCCCTACTTTTAACCCCAGTAGCAAAAAGAGGAATGTAAATTCAAAGCTCTAGCTCCAGGGACCTAATGCTTCATAAGTATTCTGGGTTTTTCTCTCATTCTGAATGGAAAACAGATGGTGTAAGTGTCCAAAATATAGCCAAAAGACAAGGGGGAAAGCTTACTTAAAGAGGAAAATGGTACTAACACTCTGAAATTTGATGTCAAAGTCATAAAACAGGAAGAAAAGGTCTCAGAGTCAGCTGCAGTGGCACTTGGGGGAACAGTGCCTGGCATGGCGTGTCATTTAGGTTGAGAGCCATTGACATAAGTGATGGCCGCATCTGCCAGACTGTGAGTCTGTACGGAGTGAGGGTGCAGGGTGGGGGATTCGTCCTTGTGCACACCTCTGAAGTGCTCCCCCCACCTCGGCTGGCTCTTGATGCCACGTGCTGTGACTGAGAGAGAGCCCTTCTACAGCATATCCTGGCCGCGGGGACAGTGCTGAGCATCTCCACTTGGGGAGACCCACCCTCTTCCTCTTCTCTCCTGCCAATGGCTTCATCTCGTAAGATGGAACTCAGACCCAACACCTGACCCTCTGGAGGTATGGGGACCACACTTGCTAGACAACGCATCTTCTGGGCCCATTTTCTTCACAGATTTTCCTTTTTACTTGCCTTAGGCATTGAATGCCCCAGAGGAGCCCGAAACCTCCCAGGCTTGGTGCAGGAAGGAGAGCCATTCAACGAGGAAGCCACTCTCTTCACCAAGGAACTGGTACTGCAGCGAGAGGTAGGACTTCTGGTTGCTTCCTGCATGGAAAGTGGCGGACGTCAGGCTCCCTTGGTCTGACCCTTCTCTGCCACGACAGAGTCTGTCCCCTTTTCCATTGCGCAGCCTTGGATAGCCATGGCCATCCTGGTGTGTGCCCGCTTCTTACTTCTTTGAGCCCTGTGCCTGGCCAGCTGCCCCCAGTTGCCCCTCTCCAGTGGTGGCCTGGGATGCATGGTGAATACAAGGCTGGCTGAGCCAGGACCCTAATGCAGAGAGCTTATAGCTTTGCAGTCCTCCTCCTTGGCGAATTAGTCTGAGCTGCTGCCTCCAGCTGGATTTAGAAGCTTGACTAACCCTGTCAGGGGCCAATTTTCTTTGAACATTTATTTGTATCTTTGAGTAATTGCATTTTCTGTAGCGGGTTTTCTGACTTAATTTAATTGTATTTCTGTTTCTGCCTGTTGGGCTGGCTCTTGCAGGCAAGAGTTAGGCTCTCAGCTGCTGTGATGCCCTTCTATCTGCTAATTTTGCTCAAGTCTTTGTCAACAGAGCCATCTTTCATGTAGGAGTATGCCAGCCCTTCATTCTGTTGGGTGGGCTCAAAAAGAACAGTGAGGAAGTTTGCTAAGGTTGAACTTAGGGTCTGGGATCTGCCTTTGCACCTATTTCTGTTACAGTTAAGTCTTTCAGGGCCCTCCAGCTTTCATCAGTATCGTGATACCCACGGAGCTGCAGGAGTATGCAGTTCCAGTGGCTCTCTCTCCTGAGTCTCTGTGATCCTTGGGAGCAAGATGGGTGGGGGTTTCTAGGATGCTTGGTAATGTGTAGGAACTTCACCATCTCTTTTTGAGTTGAATTGCCAGCAGATACACTAAGTGTGAGAGGTATGGGAAGACAAATTAGCCCAACACACTTTATCTCACAGCCACCCTGGCTTTGAGAGAACCATCATTTAGACTTCTGACTTCTGACTAAGCAGTATTCTTTCTATCAGTTGTCACCTCTTGGAGATTTCTTAACCATTTTCCATGTTGTGAGAAAAACAATTTTGGGAAAATAATTCCTAAATTCTCAATTCAAGAGATCTGAGTTCCATTTCTCAAACACCAACTGCAGCTACCTGGATATTATTCCATCTCCTTTGTTGGCCATCTGTCACTGCTTGGGGGAGTTTGGGGCTTAATTGTATCATCAGATTCACAATTCTCTGTTTTGTTTTTGTTAAGATACATTTATATTCATGAAGTGCAAATCTTTAACTATGACATGCACACCTCCCCATCCCCCAGCATTATGCAGCTACACAATGTAACTTAAATTTTTATCAGTTAACAATAACTTCCACTCTGTCTATCAGTACCTGTTAGCAGATTTTGAAGTGGCCCAATGATTAGGTGGAAAAGGCAAGTGTTGTAGAATTATTTCCTTCTGAACTTTGTAGGCCTTTAGATACTGAACTACAGAGTAATGATTGGAAAAAGTGTGTCAATTCACTGGACTTCATAACTTACAGACAGTGCAGGAGGAGCAGCAACAGATTTCCATTGCTTGGGCTTTAGATAGTAGGAGTTCCCCTCTCTGGGAAGAATTCTTGTCACCTACTATCTAAACCAGTCTTCTTGTCAGTCATCTTCCTATTGTTTGACATCTCCTAAAGTTTCTTTTTTTCTTTTGCAACTCTTATGTTCCCAGCTACCTTCTTTACTGATCATATCTCTGTCCCACTAGTGATATCCACAAGTTCAAGGGGATCAAAGAGAATATTGACCAGGGCCAAGGATTTAGCTCAGTGGTTCTGTCATCTTCCTGGCAAGCACAAGGTCCCAAGTTCACCCCTGTTATCACATACCACAGTGCCGGGCATGGTGGCTCACGCTTGTAATCCTAGCACTGAGGAGGCAGAGGCAGGAGAATTGCTGTGGGTTCAAGGCTGGTCTGCTCCAGTCTAAACTACAAAAGTGAGACCCGGTCTCCAAAAAAAAAAGAAGAGAGAGAATATTGACCCCTGAAGGGAGCAATTGTGCTCATGTTTTTACTGCCTCACAGCTATGGTGACATTACCTTTGTGTGTATATCTGGTAATGGTTAACTCATGAAAAAGCTGAAATTTTCTCATCTTTGAGTTGTGGCATATTAGTTTGCAGATCCTTAGTCTGATCCAAAGTTGATATTTATCTTTCTTGATTATAGAGGCCCCAGTTTTTCATAGCCCTGTGTTGAGGGTCCCTCGATAAAGAACCTTTCTACATTTTCTTAGCTGTTTATATGATTACTTGGGCAGGCTGTTTTGAAAGGTCATTAACCAGAGGAAATATGAGTATAACCTAAACTACAAATAATTCAAGATGTTGACTAAAGAAACCAGTTGCAGCTTTCTCTCCTGGGCACTTCACTTGATGTATGAAAACTGTTCTCTTATCGGTGTCAGAATAAAGAGAGAGTTTTGTTTGGTAACATTTGCTTTATTCATTGCTTTTACCTGTGTGGTACCTTTACCTTCATTTATTACGTTGTTTTGGGGAACAGTGTTCTTTGCCTCTGTCTCTCCCCACAGGATCTAGCACATGAGAAAAGTGTGGTGCCCTGGTATCCCAGGGTCAAAGCATCCTCCCCACCAAGGAGGTCACAGCCTCCTCTCAGGCAGCCCGTCCTTACCTGCAATGCAGCCTTTGCTGGGCTCTGGAGCCAAGTGGCTGCTGGGATGGCTGCAGTTGAACCATTTTGTTGCTGCTGCTGTTGTTGTTGTTTTGTTTTTTTGTTCTTTTTATTTGCCTTGTACCTATTTTCTTGATAATTGAGCATAACCAGGTATTTTTTAAGATATGATTGTCTTTGGTCCCTGCTTATCTTTTCCCTTTTTTATAATTACTGAGGATTGAACTCATGACCTTGTGCTTGTAAGGCAGGCGCCAGAATCCCTGAGCTAAATCCCTGGTCCCCTTTCGTATTTTTCAATATTTGTTCATGGTATTATCCTATTTTTGCCAATAATTTTTCTACCCTTTGCATGCTTCTCCCAGTTCCTAAAAATCTGCACTGTTTTAGGAAAGGAGAAGCCCACCGATTTCAGAGCACTCCTAAGCCCCCTCTGTGATCCCACAGAGCCCTGGTCATGGGGCTGGACTCCCACATGGGAAAGCATAAACTGACCTGAATAATCCCGAATGAGGGATAGTTTGTGGAACAGTCACCGCCCAGGGCAGACCTCCTCAAGGAGGAGACCCAAAGCTAGCTGGCTTACACTGGGAAATAGCACCATGTTTACTAAGTGTGCTGTCCTGACTTTAAGTAGGTGGTGCAGGAGTTCCTGCCCTCTCTTCATCTAGCTTGCATGAGGAGAGAATTGTAGTTTTTGCGTTCCACGTTCTCATATGGAGCCTGTGAATGTCTGACATGTCTTTTGTCTGTTTTTAGATGGCCTTATCATCTCGAGACTTGGTTACCCTGCTTTCCTTATATGTGTGTTAAAATGACATTAGTCAGCACAGAGCTACTGATGCTTCCAGCCACGACGCAATTCTGTTTGCACTTCTTTTTCTGTTTTGCACACAGTGCTCTTCCTCAGCCATGCACTCCCGTTGGCTTTGTTCTTCTCCCTGAGTCGAAAATCTGGGGCCCCTGGTCCAGGCCAGCATTTGGGGCATTCTGTGGCTGCTTTCTCACTCTTAACACAATTCCAAGGTTGAGCAGTTCTGACAGAAGCTGTATGCCCTGCAAAGCACAAAGTATTTACCAGAAGTTTGCTTACAGCTCTTGTGGTGTAGGGTATGCTGAATTGGGTTTGGGTGGCCTGTAGTAAAAGTAACTGTGAAAAATGTGGCCTCTCTTGTCCTGTGCCACGGAGGCCTCACTGCCTCTGAACTTGCAGTGCACAGTGATGCATCAGCTGCTGTAACTGGCTGGGTCCCCTCAGATGGTGTGTACGTGGTGACACCCCCACCCCCCAGCCCTTCCAGCTGCCTTTTTAAGGCAGTTCCCTACCGCACTGCAAAAGACAGGAAGATGTGGTGTAATTTCCCAGATGGGAAATTGTGCCTATTGCTAGCATCTTCCCAGAAGTAGTGATGAGAGATAACATTAGCTAATGGGTAGATAGCCGGCTTAAAAGTGCCAACTCCTAGGTTTTCACACTCCAGTTATCGTGTGGTCTCGGGTATGCAATCTTTTCCTGCCTTGGTATCTCAGTCTAAAAGATTGATCTAGGAATCCAACCATCTTCTCCCTTATGAGGCCCTTGTCACAAATACAGTGGCCTTTTGAGATCTCTCTCCCCTTCTATTTTTATTTTTTGAAGAGATTTGAACACAGGGAGCACTGACACTGAGCTACATCTTCAGTCCTTTTTATTATTTATTTTTTTATTTTTAGACAGGATCTCACTAAGTTGTCCACTCTGGACTCAAGTTTGCTATCCTCCTGCCTTCACCTCCTGAGTAGCTAGGATTACCTACTGACCCAATGCTCAGTGAATAGCACTGGGATCTGAATTTTAGACAGAGGGGTGTGGCATAGCATCACTCTCTCTTCTTAGACAGTAGGAGGTGCAGTTCCTGGTTGAAGGCAGAAGGCATGGATAGAGGCTTGGTGGTCATTTCCAAGGCTTTTCTCATTGACCCTTTGACCTCTCTGAGACTTCAGAAATTATCCCTTGTTGCTGCCTGAAAAATGTTATCCTCAAGCTGGACAGCCCCAGCTGAAAACACAGGTTGCTACCCTGACATATTTCCCTTCTCCGCTAGCATCAAAAGAGAGGCTGTCCCCCAGGAGCTCATCTGCAGGCCCCGTAGCCTGAGAATAGCCTTGCTTTTTCCTCTCTCTCCCACCTCTTCATTTTTAAGAAGCAAAGACACACACAAGCGCCATAAACAGCTGTTGTGTGAAGAAAAGGCATCTATCTTTTAGGCAATTCAGCCCCACCCTGATCATTGGTGTGTGTTTACGGAGGACTGTACATCTGGGGTAGGAATCTTGGCCTGAAAGGAAAGGTGCATCCTCGCCTCCTTCATGTTAGCTCTGCAGTGTGCTGTGTTCTGTCTGCAAAAAATGTCGGAAGTTGTGTCTTCCACACATCCGCTAGCTTTCCCTACAGTGCTTCTCAACCCTCCTTGTTCCCTCTATGTGGACCTGTTCCCTGCTGGGAAGACACATGAAAGCAATAGTAGCAGGGTTCTGTCTCTGGAAAAGAATGAAGATAGTTTAACCCTCTTAAATCGAATGGGTAAAGGGCACCTGGCCTGGGTGATGCTGGAGAAATCTACTCTCCAGTGGCTCCGATTACCATGTCCCCTGGGATCTCTCGCAGAGGCACTAATAATCACCTGCTAGAAAAGCAAGCAGGCTGCTTGGCCATGTATCTTTTATTTGAACAAAGACCCTTATTCTAGATTATGTCAGCCACTGCATTCGGCATTCTGAGCAGCCATTTTCTCTCACCCGGTCCTAACGGTGTTTAGAAGATACAGATCTCATCACCTTGCACCCACCTTTGACAGCTCTGTACCTGCTAGTGGTCTTCAAGGCTAATTTCTAAAATCCCTTGTATTAACAGTGATCAAACTTTAATTTTATATAGCATTTTATGGCTTCACAAATCCTTCTCTATGCAATAATTTAACCTCATAACAAACCTAGAAGAAGGTAGTATCCAGTTTTACAGTTCAGGAAACTGAGAAACACCTGCCTCTCTCCACAGCTGCTTGTAGAACAAACACTGAAACTCAAATAGCTGCCTTCCCCTTCAAGAACTTTTTCTTCCAAAATCTTGCCAATTCTATTAAAAGGTAGTCATTCTTTTGGTCCTATCATCTTTCACTTCCAGAGTATGTGGGAGTAGGTAAGGAATCCTAAACACTGACTGACACTGTTCCATGGAGTCTTCAGATTTGATTATGGTGTTTGTGGACACTTGGGATTTTCTATGGTCCTGCCCTCTCCTACATATTTACTTTCTTTGCTTTTGACACAATTCTTCCTCATCCTTACCTCTCATATAAATGATTGCTTCATTTCCATTTGATAATATATATCCAGATGCCTATTCCTAATCCTGCTTAAGAGACTTCTATTTACATTTGTTTAAAAACACAGGACTCCCATTGTCTGGGGGGTTAAGTCTCGCCACCAGAGCTCCTCTGTAACCCTGATTATCTCTCCGGCATCATGGCTCACCACCACTCACCTCATAAGTGCAGCTTCTCAGAACAGACTTACAGTACTCACAGTTCCCCATGTGGATTATCAGAAGACACATGTGTATTTGGGAAGTCAACCTCAGGCAAGTCCCAGACTTACAAACGAGTTCTGTTCCAAGAGAATGTTCATAAGTCCAACAAAGTCCCTTTGACAAACGCATAGTGTATATCACTCTGTGCTTTCAAGCAGGGCCCTTCCCATCATTGCTTTCTCTTTGGCTTCCAGGCCTCCTGGGTTCTGGCTAGCTCTGCACTACTGTGCACTCTCGCCCCGTACAGTGAGCTCACAGCAGCACAGCTATGGCAGTGTTCGGCAGATGCCTCAGCTCCTTCTGTGGCCCGTTTGCGTCCCTCGTGTTCATAATTTCAGGTGTGTTCATATCAGTGAAAGTTCATAGCCCACACTTCCCTAAGTGGTGGGGAACTTACTGTGATTAGCCCCCTGCAATTCTAGCAGTTGGGAAGAAACCCTGTTCTGTTGTCTTTTCCGTTTCTTTGGGAAAACTGTTCAACACTTGTGTGGGAGGGAAGGTGACCCTGAGGCGCACCATTCAAACATGGGGCTGCTAACTGAAGAACTCATAGGAAGAGTCCATGACAAACTTTCTGTGGCACTCTGACCTCCCTGCCCATCCAACCAAAATATTTAAAGGAAAGAAAATAATGAAGCTTCAGTGTTTTTAGAATTTGTCAGTGTTCAAGTAAAAGCCATTAGTTTTATTGGAGAGGTGGCACATCCCTTCCCTGGTATGCCTCCATCCTCTGCTTCCACTGATGAGACTACTAGGTGACAGTGTTAAATTTGGGACAGCAAATTCCTCTTCAGAGGTGGACTGTAAACACTGTGTGAATATCAAGCTGTTATCTGCCTACTTACAGCCCCTTCGTTTCTGGGCTTCTGGGTCTTGCCAAGTACTTCTAAAAACCCTAAAAGTCCCTTTCCAGCCCTTCAGTGAAAATGCATCGCAACAAAAAGAAGCAAGGTAAAATTCATATGGGGGGCATGTCAATTGCCCACGTCCTCCCTTCCCCTGGCTGCTGGGTCTCCCCTGCCAGCTTAGTCTCCAGTTACTGGTGGCCTTCCCCAAGCAAGCTCAGCAGAGTGTGCTGGCTCTGGTGGGATTCCTTTCTGCAAAGCTGCTGGCTCAGCGAGGCTGTTTTCCTATTCTTCTGCTTAGAACTTTCATAGCCAGTCAAGCATAGAATTGCATCCATTCTTCTGAAATAGCTGCTGGGCCTAATTTGTCATTGGCTTGGCCAAGATCCTATTACCTATAATTGTGTCACACGGGCTGACTGGTGTAGGTTTGATAAGCCTCACTGCCCTCCAAAGGGGATAGTGAGCATGTCCCAGGTACCTGTTAGGATCGGGGGCAGGATAAGGTGTGGTGTGGGACTAAAGAGAGGAGGCCTCCTTGGGACATGTAGGAAGGTCTCAAGGATGTGATTCTATCCCCAGAAAGAAAATTCTTGTCAGCAGAAGCGTCACTTCCTTTTCCCTCAGGAATTTGTCTTTGCTGTTAACAGTAAACTCTCCTCAGAGAGACTTTTATGTTTTCTCAGCCAGGTTAATTTGTTTTTCTTACCGTTGTTCCTATCAGAAAAATGAAGTAAGAAATACAATGCCTGGACCTGACAGTCGTACTTTCCTTCCCCGAGTAGAAGCAGTAGAACCCTTGACAGTGCCAAGACAATCCTGGCACTTGTTTTTCTACTCCATCTTTAGTTCTGACCCAGATCGGTCACAGAGGAAAGATGCAAGGGCTCAAACATGATTTCCTCTCATATCTTTCTACTGAATCAGCCCCTAACACTTATTTGACCCTCACCTAAAGTGTGCTCTGGTCTGGTGGTGAAGGTAGTACCCAGTGATTAAATATATTCACTGGTTCACTGTAAGACACAAGGTCATGAAAATCCCTGAAACAGCTTGGTAAGCAGTACCCTTGCCACTCATGGGCTTTGGCACTGCCTGCCACAATGACATGAAGTGACATTACAAGCCGGCTCTGTGGAAGACTGCTGTTGTTGAGCACTTTCTACCAAGAGCTCTGGAGCGCTTATGACCCAGAACAGATGGAGAAATGTTACCAAGAGGAAAAACGACTGGAGTCCCACCTGGAGATAAGGTTTGTGCTAGGAGAGCTGGGTGTCATTTATTTTAATTTTGGTACATTAGATGGTCCTGAAACAGCAATTCCTAGTTTCTCTTACCTCTTCAATCATCCCAAGTAGTCACTGCTTCTGGAGCTTTGGTGAAGATTCTCTTAAAAAGGATGAGGAAGCTAATATTCTTTTTTTTTTGAGACAGGGTCTCGTTTGTAGTTCAGGCTGGCCCTGAGCTCACTATGTAGCCCAGGCAAGCCTCGAACTCAGCAATCCTCCTGCCTCTGCCTCCTGAGTGCTGGGATTACAGGCATGAGCCACCACGCCGGCACTGTTGTATGTAGTATTGATAGCTGGTGGGTGTGAGTCATCGCGCCCAGCATTGTATGTGGTTACTAGGATCGAACTCAGGGCCTTGCGTTTGGGAGGCAGGCGCTGGAACCACTGAGCTAAATCTCCGGCCCGGGAAGCTAATATTCTTAATATGATAATAAAGAGCCAAAGGAAGGCATCTTGAAATATTGGCTTTTCAGGTAAAATATCTTATGTGAAGTTTGTTCCCTTCTTTTTGGAGCCCAGTAAAGAAAACATATCTATTTCATTATCCTCTAACAAGCATGTATTTCCTTTACAAACTAAAGGTGAGTGCATGCAGATCTTCCTGCTGTTTTCAGAGAGCGTCACTCAGGACCTATACACATTGGCAACACCCAAAAAGCCTTGAGCATGAGCGTTAGTATTATCAATGTGTAGAGTATATTCAGTCCTCCTGCCACCCTGTTCTATGTGTCCCAGACCAACGTTCACTTGCCTCATTTTCTCCCTGTTATTACATAGTTCAACTGACATTATTTTTAGAACCTAGCCCATAATATATAATAGCAAGGCTGCCTGAGCCACCAGCAAAGAACAAACATATTGTAGATTGCATCTGCTCTCCAGGTAGTCCTAACATTCTGATGTTCCACCTGTGACTTCCCAAAGGACACGAAAGTGACTCCTCTGGTGGACAAGCTGACCTTAATTACGCCCTCTTCTGACATTAGCATGCCCACTCCCTCGGTCTGTTGTCAAGGACTTGAGAACTTCTGTGTTCCAAATCTGGCTTTATTGACAAACTTCCCACTTGCTACTCCACCCGTGACAGTTTCTGGTCAGCTGAACTTAAATGGATTTTGGAAATGAAAGTGACCAGTGGTCTGTTATGAAATGCTGTGGCGCATGAAATATGATTATGGGCAACGTAGAGAGAATTAACAGCAGAGATACCCTAACCTGGACCAAACATGTGTCACAGAGTCAGAAAGATAACTCATTATCTTAGGCTTATCTTCATAACATTTAAAAACATTTTTCCCGTCTTGGTCACTTAACAAAAACTAGTAACATGTGAAGAGTCATGCCTGGGTTCTTGTTCCAGCCTCACCATTTCCCATGTGATCCTGCACCCAATCCTACTCTCTCTAAACCCAGGGTATCCTTGGTGAATACAAGAATTCAGTGTCAATAGCATCCTTAGCATTGCAGAGTACAGTAGTAACTTGCCTACATTAAAGGGGTACCTTCTTTCCATAGAGTTATTATCAAAATATATATGTAAATGCTAAACGCAGAACCTAGTAGATATGAAACACTCAGCAAACAGCTGCTTGAAGCATCATTTTTATTACTAATAACAGAAACTCTCTAATGGTTTTGCTAAAATGGGCTTCAGGCTTCAGTTTAGTTAGAACGCTATACCCAGAGTACAGCAGAGACTGGATAATGGATGGATCTGTGTGCTGTACATATTCAAGTCAAAAGAGAATAATACTTGGTTCTCTCCAGTGCCCCTTATCCCTTGTCCAATCTGGTACCCACGGCGGACACTGCCAGTCAGTCACAGCACTGTTTCGGCTTGGGGCTTAGATCCTTCACAGGGCTCATCAAAACGGCTACCAGTTGGATGGATTTGGCACTTGTGTGGAAACATATTTACCATAATTGGTTTAAGTTCTCAAAAGAGCATTTCTTGAAGTACCTCCAGGCATTCACCATCCTTTTTTCCATGAGTGTGATGAGATAAGGTCCCTTTGCCTCTGGCTCTGCATGGTCCTACATATCAAAACCACTTCTTTCTACTCAGTATCATGTTTACTAGAAAAGCAGTGATCTGTAGCTAATAGTGCCCAGGCATCCTAACCTTTGCACGAAGGCTTTTCTAGACTTGATTATGGACTGTTAAGAGAGGTGTCAGGCAGAGCTCTACAGACACGTAAGAGAAGGTTGGAGGGTGTTTGCCATGTCCTTCAATTACCATGGCAGGGAGGTGCCTCTGCCTTTTCTCCAGTTATATAGAATTCCTGATTCCCAATTTCACAGAAACTTGAAATTGAGGGGTACAGGTGGCCTTCTAGATCTTAGATGACCTAGGCCTTCTTGTTCTCTGATACAGTGCTCTTTTCTGTTCCTATCTTTCCCTCACACAACTGCAGCAGTCTTAGATTGCCATATGTGTGTCCTTGATCTGCATCAAATTGAAAGAGTTGGAAGTTAGCAAAACGCCAGCAGGAGCCCTAAAGAAAGATCTAGGTGCTAACCAGGACAGAAAAGGACAAGAAAAGAACCCCAAGTAGCATCATTTAGAACAATCACTGCAGGAAGAACAGCTGTCCATTGAAGCAGGAATGAAGGTTTGAACTAGAAACTATTTGATTATGTCCTTTTTCTTCATATCTCCCTCTCCTCCCTTTCCTATCTCTTGGTGCAGTGGAATTCTTTTTAGCGGTTACCAGAAGAGAATCTGGGAAATGGTTGTACAGCTAAAGGTCTAAGATCATGAAACTAAAACCAAAGAGTCCGTCTATCCCTTCCCAGAGGGATACGTCTTTGATTTCATTCACAGGTCTCTACAGTGCTTACAGTGCTAGGGTGCTGCTACCTCTCCAGTTAGATAAATCTAAAACCACTGACCCAGGATTTTTATGGCAATGCTGCAACCTTATATGAGGAAATGCAACAAATAGTCCATTACTGCTGATTGGATATGGATTTTTGGCCTGGCCACCTGCCACATGGTAATTTTAGAATAGGGTCACTTTTGGAATTAGAAGATTCCTTGTAGGAGGGAACTGGTGTTTGCTAAATAGTTGTTTCTTATCACCATGCCTTTCCACAGCTGCGTGTCCCTCCTCCTGAGTAGAGGGCCAGTCCTGCAGCCTGCCTGGCAGAGTGAGCCAGAGCTCCTCCATCAGCTGCCAGGGCTGCAGACGTGGCCATTTCCAAACACCCAGGGTACACTTAAGTACTTCCTCCTTCTAATCTCAGCACTTCCACTCTCAACACATCAGCAGCTTTGTAACTTGTGTTTTATTTTGCTCTGTGTTTTGGCCCTTTAGGTATTTATGGGAGGAAGGTGGGGATACTGGTGAACCATGGTGTCACTGATTTCTGAATTGTACAATTACACCCTAAGTCATGGTCTCTGAAGAATCACTTAAGCAAGAATGCCAGAACCATCCTGAAAGCTCTTGCTGTTTTCACATGCTAGTTTTTAAAGCTGAATTTTGTTTCGCACTTGATGTGTGACTAACTGCCTCTGTTTCACTGTCTACAGAAGGGTGAAAGTAACACCCTTTTGTGCCTTGAAAATCCTGAAAGGTGACTCAGGCAAGATGGACAAGCCCTCAAGGAGACCTGGGCCCCAGGAGATGAGCTGCAGGTGTGGTGTGACCTTGGGGGACTTCTGGTCCAGCAGTTTTTCCTCTCAGTAGCATCTGAGGAGTTAGGGCCAGGTGATGGAACAAGAGCACGAACTGTTGGTCTGGGGCCCTGAGGTGGTTTATTCTGTGCTCCACTGGGCTAGACCGTGGTCAGGATTCCCTTTTCTCTCTGCCAGCTCATCTGTTTGATGCATTGCCTTTTTCCTGACTTGAGCGGTTGCTGACTGGAGTCTGATAAGCAACAGATCCCAAGCAGAATCTGTCCCAGAGGGCACAGGGTGGCTTTTCTCATTCTTTCTTCCAGGCAGCTGGTCGGACTGTGCACTGAGTTGGAGATGAAAACCAGACACTAAATGTGATATCTTCCTGTTGTGGATCACTATTCCCATCTATCCTGATACTGGGTCCTGTTGCTTGGATGTCTGGATAAGACCGTATTTGCATGTAGTTTGTCTTCTTCCCTTTCTAAATATAGTCACCTTCCCTTTTCCCTAGGATTAAGACCAGCCCTCTATCATCTGACCAAGGTCTCTGATCTTCATGCCATGTCTTCCAGCCCAGTATTTCAGAAGTCAAGTCCAAAGCTATGAGGCCATGATCTTTGTTATTATCAACTATGATGTCAGATAATTTTACCGTATCTGCAGCCTGTCTGTATTTTCTTGGCATGTTACCCAGCAGTGAGATTAGTCAGGTGTCAGTAGTGATTGCCCTGGAAGCTCTTAATTCTTGACTTTCCCTCTAGAATTATTGTCAACAGTTGAGATATCTCAGCCCAGCACTGTTAAAGTAAAGCAACTTGAAAAGCTCATGAGCCCTTGGGGTCTTGCATCAGGAATAGTCTCTTTTTGCTTCTCATGCTTTGTAGCCCTGCTGAAGCTTTGCGGCACTGAGGTGTGAATGGACCTGTCCCTGGACAGTCCATGCGGGGGGGGGGGGGCATCTTCATGTCCCAAGGACACCTGAGCATGTCTGACATCCAGGGACCAGAAGACCACTTCCAAGGACACACAGCAGCACTACCTATCAGTCCTTTCATCTGCCCTTCCTCTTTTCATTCTTTTGCCCACCCCCTTGTGTTTCTCTAATTTGTACAGTATCGTTCTGAGGTGTTGAAGAGATCAATAGCAATTCACCTTTTCCCTTATTGATTAAAGTGACGGCAAGGAAAAATGGCAGGCAATACCAATTCATTTATCATGAGCTCTCCATTTCCTACCAAGCCACCAGTGACCTCTCCTGCCTATTAGCTTACTGATCTATGACTGGGATTACTCCTGTTTCCAGGCTGCTCTAATAGGTGTGAGAGAACCAGTGTTTGGCCAGCTATAATCAAAGCTGGGTGAAGAAGGTGGCAGTAAGTAACAGACAAGAAAATCGCTGTGGAACTGTTCTGCGGCTTATCTGAGGGGCTCACCACATGTGAAGTGCTCTAAAGAGGAAATGCTGTGGCATCAGGGGGTGGACCCTCTTTGTCACCCTATAGCCAATCACCCCCGTCTCTAAAGGGCACAGTGTAGCATGCCTCTATTATCTACTTTTGCCACAGAATGTAAATTGAGTGTGATGAATGAAAACGCCATGACCCCTGTGAATTGGCTTCATTTTTCCTGAAGGTGTGGGTTTGTCATCCACTGTGGTGTTCCAGTAGTAACCGCCTCATGCTGGGGAAGTGTGAAATGCCAGGGTTGGGGCTGAAGGAAGGGAATTCTAGGGGGGCTGGGGTGTCCTGTGCCCACTTGGGAATGAGGCCCAGAGGCAGTTAGCAGCTTCTCTCTCTACCCTAGAAACAATCATGGGAAAACGTGTGGAGGTGAGTGAGTGAGTGAGTGAGTGAGTGAGTGAGTGAGTGAGTGAGTGAGTGTGTGAGTGTGTGTGTGTGTGTGTGTGTGTGCATATGCGCACACACACACTGTTCACCCTTGCTGTGAATAACTTCTGGCTGTCACTTTGAAAAGCTAATGAAGGAAAAAAAGAATTTAGTAAAAGGTGATGGAAGATACCTTTTGAATATGCCATTTCAGCTGCCATAATGCTGAAGTGCTCATTTTTAAAACTCTGCATTGCAAACAGAAAATACTTAGTTCGCTCACCTGGTAGGAAGACCAGGTTCTTTGAGTCACAGGATTCTTACAAGGGAAGTTAGCAGTGACTCCAGAGCCAAAGCTCAGCTCACCCCACTGCTGCTACTTTTTTATGTATCATAATTTACACTTTGTTGCTTACCATGCCCGGCATATAGTTAAGTCTTCTCAGTCCTCTCATCAGTGCTGAGTTTGCCTGCTTGGCACAAAGTAAGCCAGTCCCCAGAACTGGCTGCTTCTGAAGAGTTTTAGGGGAAAAGTAGGGTTTGGAGGACTGCCTGGAAGATAAGCCTGCTCGGCCACTTACCTGAGTGTGCAGTTAATAGTGACGGGATAGTAGTTCCAGAGTAGGTTGTGCCAGCAGCAGGTTGCAGTCTGTGCACACAGCCACCCCTCTCCAGAGGGGCAGCGCCATCTCTGTCATGTTTCCTGCATGCTCACATTTTGGCTATCCCTCTCCCAGTAGGGAGATCTCGCTAGAAACCCAGTGTCCCCGCGTCAGGTAGCTCTGGGGCCTGTGGATGCTGGACTGGTGTAGTCAGCCTGCCTCTCTGAGGCTGGTTAATTACATGTGAAGCTGCCAGCAGGATGACTGTTCTTTTCACATGGATCATTAATAAACCATTCTGTCCTTCATGGTGGGGTGGGGGAGGTCTGATGAGTCCAACACCTTCCTCGGCGTTGTTAGACAGCTCTTCTCAGCCTAAAGGTTTAAAAATGGCTGGGGATGATGAGAGGCAAGGAAAAGAGGAATCTATTGCCTCTTCATGCATGTTGTCTCCTAAGCAAGGACATGGCCCCCACCTTCACCTCAGCTTGGCAGCCACAGTACAAAGGGTCCAAGGCTCACCGTGGTTGGAAGGTGCTAGTGGCTCCATTCCTGGTATTTGCAGCAAACTACAGACCGGGCCTGACTTGGAGATGAAGCAGCTAGTGCAGCAGATGGCAAATAGGCCTGTTCCACTGGGGCCCGAGACGTGCACCATCTTCTTCCTCCAGCCAAGGCAGCCTCGTTCCTGCTCTGCCTCGGTACAGAAAGCACTTCTGGATTTTTAGAAACTCCTTTTTTAGGCAAAGATGGAAGAAGGCAAAGCAGATGTAATACAGGAAACGCAATCTAGTTATAAACATTTCCCTGTCAAACAAACTAAAATAGAGCCTTTTCTTTGTTGGCTAGAAGAATTTAGAATAGAAATCTACATTTCTCCATACAGCATTGAATGCAAAAATAACAAACATATTATAAATAGAAATAAGTATGACCCATTCTGTTTCCAAGGACTCGAATGTACACTTTCATAACACCAAGTGAGAGCGTTTTACAGCTTGGATGACTCCAGAGCTTACATGGTTCAAGCCAGAGATTGGCAGTAGTGGAGACAGTTGAGGCATGGAGAAATGAATCACTTGAGCACAGTCGCATAGTAACTCCAACGTCGAGCTAAATCCTCACATCGCCATTGTGTGGCTCTTAACTTTGCTCACACAGCAACTCCCAGACAGCCGCCACCGCCACCTGACCATCCACCGGGAGTACAAGTAACAGTGTAGGGATATGACAGTGGTAGCCAAAAGGGAGTAGTGTATGTGACAGAAGAGGTAAACAAGTGAATTCTCTTCAAATTGCATGATTTTAGGGGGCGAAAGGACAGGAGATTTAAGTCCAGAGATTCCAGGGCCTCAGCATTCTGTGAGCGCCTCTGCCCGGCCAGGGCTACAGACAGAACTGCACATGGGATGAGGAGACACGCCAGAGAAGGAGGGGTGCAGGTGTCTGATAGACCTGGAACTTCCCACTGCTTCTCCACTGTCATTTGTAGAAAAGCTACTATCTGTGCCTGCCAAACCTAAGTTTCAGGTGAACCCAAAGGAAAAGCCAAGGAGTGCTAAATTGCGATAAGCTGAGGAGTTTCCTTTTTTCCTTCTTAATTTTTTGGAGGGTCTTACATTGTTTTATTTGAGTTTTTATTGAGTGAGTTGAGAAGGTGAAATTGCCCTCCTACGATTGCCCTTGAACTCCCTGGCATGGGGACCTTCTCTCTCTACCCTCACAGGAGTCCAGCTGGAGACTCAAGCCACACTGTCAAGCTCTGGGAGTTTCCCAGACCCTGGAGGTGAAACTGGTCCCCTGCCTTGTCAGCAGTCACGTCTGTTTGTCTTTTAAAGGACTGTCAAGTTGGGGGAGAACAAACCATATTTTCCAGCAGTTTAATTTTATTAACTGTGATTTTTTCCCCCCTTTTCAAAGCACAGCTAAATGGAGCTAAACATATACACAGGGCTATATTTAGTCTTGATGCTGTGGTAGTGTAGGAAAGGCACAAACACAGAGGTTTATCTGCTACCTAGTAAACACAGGGAGGTGTCAGGACTGGAGAATTCAATAGTAATAATAAGCATTTATATGGTGCAATGACAATTTTGATAACAGGGCATAATTTTCTGGGGATTGCTATTAATTGTGCTTCTGCCTGGGAGTGGCCCCCTGGTGAGGGGCTTGGAACACCACGCAGAGTTAAGCTATATTAAACATCAATTAAAACAGTGTAAAATAGAAACTGAATAAAATATGCAAAGGTCAGAGTGTCTGAACATGTAGCCTAGGCCTTGGGTTCGAAGGGTTAGGACCTGGTGAGCCTACTACACTGATAGTTAAAGTATCCAGTTGCTCTTAGCTTGTCTGAGACAGGTGTAATAAGTTTGCTGGAGAGTGAATTATATTACCCTCTAGCTTTTCCACATTTGGTTCTTCTTCAAAGGGATTTTGAAGCTCCTTATAACCAGCAATCCATGAGAAAAGACACCCAGTCAACCAGCACCATCCAACAGAACTCTCTGTATCGATGGAGATGTACTTTAACTGCTGGCCAGCACGTCCCCACCGGCACTCCTGGACGTGGATTACTGACTGGGAAATAGAATCTTCATTTTAATTGCCACATGTGACTTCTGTGGCTACTGTGTTAGTGCAAGACTCTAGACTGGCATGGGTCCATGCTAAGCACTAGAAATATCAGGCTTGCGTGGCATTCTTTCTACACACATTTGCCCTTTCCCCCATCCCCATAGGTGTGCTTTCATAATACCTTTTTTTTTTTTTTTTAAGCTCTTACCCCTCATTTTAAACCTAACTTTCCAAAGTCTTTTTTTGGTGTACTTTTTTTTTTTTTTTTTTTTGAGACAGGGTCTCACTTTGTAGTTCAGGCTGGCTCTGAGCTCACTATGTAGCCCAGGCAAGCCTCGAACTCAGCAATCCTCCTGTCTCTGCCTCCCAAGTGCTGGGATTACAGGCGTGAGCCACCACGCCCGGCTTCCAAAGTCTTTTTTAAGTGTCATACAAGGCCAAGAAATGAGAAAAGGAATCAGTACTTGAATCAAACCACGCTTGGCCTTGCCCCCTTTTCTCCTGACTGCCCATCAAGTCAAGCTCACAACAGTGATTTCCTTCTCCATCAAGTAGAAAATAGGGATGGTGTCAAATCTGTAGCTGAAGACCACAGATCTTTGGAGTTGTCCCTGTTCCCTCAGAACATCTCGTTCAGTTGCTGAGTCTGGCCCATGCAGTCTGGCCCCAGAACCTGCAGGGATCACAGAATTCCCAGGTCATCTGGGCAACTCTCCTGATATTTTTTGGTCTTGTGCACCCCTGAACTGAAAATACCTTTTCCCTCAACATTTAACACTTGTTGAATGCTTAGAATAAACTCAGTCATTAGGTTGACATGTTGTAGAAGAAAAAAGTGCTGCAGTGGCAATTAATTTAAAAGAAAAACAACTTTTATTTGAAAGTCTTGCCTGTTCCATTTACTAATTCTGTAACCATGACAAAAAAATCATTGCACCTCCCTGGTCCTTCATCTTCCTCAGTAAAAATGAATGTTTTGGACTAAATGACCTGTATGTGCTGAGCTCACATAGAAAAGAGACCCCAAGAAAAAACTGCCTGCAGTGTCCCTTCTGACGACAGTCTGCACTGACAGCAACTCTTCCCTGAGTCTCAGCCCAAAGGGGTGCCCTGGCATCTAGTTGGCCCTGGCATACCCTGCAAGTTGTTGCCCAGGACCACAGATACCTTGAGCCGGAATGGGTACACTGCTGCCTCTGGTTGTCAGGGTACTCCTGTGAATCTCAGAGAAATCCAGAATTATCCCTGTGGTTATTTTGGGTCAGCCTCAGAGATGCCATTTCGGCCTGTTACAGAAGGCAAGAGGTTTCTTGGCTTGAGTTGTAAGGGTTTAAAAGTTACTGAAGTATGCAGCTCTCTACATTGGTTAGATGGCTGCTGCTAGCCCCTCTTCACCAGCAGTTGCAAGACACAGCTCCCAGGATTGTCCCCAGTCACCCAGAGCCCCTGTGGAGCTGCCAGCACTGCACAGCTCACAAAGGGCCCTATAGCATCTCTAATTGAGGAGCTGGTGAGCAGATGCCTTCAGTGGAAGTATTTTTAGCTGCAGTGATACAGCCTCATCTTCTTACAGGATTTTTTTAATGAAATAAGTAAAATTGAAGACTATGGTACTTACACCCCATTGCCAACACCCAAGAAGTTTTGGCACATCCCCTCACCACAGCCTATGTAATTAATCCTCCCTAAGACGCAGGTGCTAAGGCTCAGAGTTTGCCAGAATATCAGGCCAGTGAGACAGCATGTACAGAAGCAAGAAAAGCTAGAAACAGAGGAGGAGTAATGCAGACCAGCCTCCTGGAGAGGTGTTGAGGGCTCTGCTGGCAATGTGGACTGCTGGGAGCCACCCTCCTCCCAGGCCTCTCAAGCCTTTGATGGATCTGATGTATGGAGTGGACCTCAACTCCTGAACTGAGGGCAGCCTTGCAATACAACAGACCCTGTTCCGTGGCTTGCTGACCTTTTATCCTTTTACTTCCCCTCCCTTTCCCTGTCTATGATGTGTCATATTTTCCTCAGCTGTATATGTGTGTGTACCACATAACCAGGGCAGAAGACATGCAGAGATCTTGCACCAGATACCCTGTCAGGACCCTGAACTGATCAGGACCGTGGTTCTCAGCCCTGGCAACACAATGGAGCACAGATTAGGGAAGCTTAGGAAAGCTACTCATGCCTGGGCCTCTCTCCAAAGATGCTGGCTTCATCAAGCACCAGCTTCTTTATTTCAAGCTCCCCAGGTATCTTAGCTGATAGCAGGGGATTACCTCTTTAATTTCAGTACGTGTGATAATGGCGGTGTGGTTATGTAAGAAAATGACCATGTTCTGTAGAGATCACACTGAAGTGCATATGGCTGAAGCGGCATCATGCCTAGGATATACTTTAAAACACCTCAGCAGAGAAAAAGGGGAATAAATGAAGCAAAGACGGTAATTGTTGAATCTGAATGATTAGAGTTCATTGCTATTGTTTGCTGTGCTTCAAGATGTTCATATTAGAAAGGTTTTTTATAATGAAAATATTTTTAAGGTTTTCCTGCAGCTCCCTAGGTGATTATAACCTGAGGCTGAGGTAGAGCCACTGACTGAGGAAAGTAAATTTGGATCCCCATACTCACCTGTGTGGCCAGCAATCTGGGCCCTGGGGAGAGGGTAGGAACGAAGCGCCAGGCGGACCTCTCCCTAGAATCAGAATACAAGAGCAGACAGCTTGTGTCTTCCACTGAAGGGCCTCGGTGTAACTAGCACTGGCCACTGCAGTGCACTGAGATCTGCCTGTCTTGTCCCCTGCCACGCTGTCTGCCCCATCCTGGGGCCTGCCTGGTGACGCCAGGGAGATAGACTGCAGCCACAGTTCACTGTGATCCGTGCCCCAGGAGACCCTCATCTCCTCAGACTCAGCACTTTACCAAGTGGGAATTAGCTACAGCTGGGGCAGGAGTCAGTGCTCCCAGCTCCCACCTCGGCATGCATACGTACGGGGGCTCCTTTGTGTCCTCAGTGCCTCTTCCAACTCCCCAGTGCTTTTGCTCCAGGTGCTTAGCAGATG
Organism: Thryonomys swinderianus; assembly: GCA_004025085.1. NCBI lineage: Eukaryota > Metazoa > Chordata > Mammalia > Rodentia > Thryonomyidae > Thryonomys > Thryonomys swinderianus. The sequence continues at coordinate 93,667 of PVIC010000051.1, forward strand.
AGACGAATAGCAGCAGGTTGCTGTAGCCTAACTAAATGGAACTCTGGCACTCGAGCTGGAAGTCTCCATGCCACATTTAAACCCCATAGCCTTGATGAGGCCCTGGCTTGACACCCTGTCATTCAGGGGCACGCTGCTGGCTCTTGTGACTTATACCTAAACAGTAAGCTAATCTGTGTACTGCTGGCGGATGCTAAAGCACAAGTAGAGCTATGGACAGCCACGGACACTTCCCTAGCCCAGAATAAACATGTGGCTGGTGTATTTACTGGAAGAAGGGAAGCAGACTTGCAACTCCCAGGGGATCCCAGAGACAGTCTTTTCAGCAAATTCCTGCCTGATAAGTACAAAGTCACCCTTGTCACTCTGCATGAGGGCTATGGTTGTCTGTGTTCACAGAGCCCGAGTAAGTAATGGCCTCGGCACAATCTACAACCTACAACCACAGTGCAAAATGGGTGTGTTTCCGCCTCGGCCCACTCCTGGATGCATAGCCTCCAGGCACTGGACGTAACTCTATGAACCAGCCGTATGGCCGATGCTGCGCTTCTCCCAGCCCTTTACATGGGGAAGCCAGAAGCTTCCCTGCTGTGGTCTGCACTCTGCGGTGTTCCCTTCCCCACTCCCCACCATCATCTCCTGTCCCACCCATCTCACTTGTTTTCCCAAGATGCTCAGCACATCAACAGCGAGGACCCCGTCTTCAGTCCCATGGTTCAGTGACAAGTGTCAGTCCTGGCTCAGCATTCTGGCTAAACAAGCAAATAAGTGAGGACCCCAAGGAAGGGCTGTGGTAGGGAGTGCCGCTCCACCAAGAGTCAGGCACCTTACATTTAAAAATCTGCTTCACTTTCCTGTGGGCTGGTGGACTAAACTGTATAGAAACCTAGAACCCACCTGAGTTGGCCTTTGACGCATCATGCAGCTGTCGGAGAAGGCTGTGGCAGTAATGGCCAAAAAGAAGCATACTGTTTGGTTCTATGTTGACTGGCCTTCAAAGTAAAATGTAGTCTCTCTGTGCCTTGTTCTGTCCCACTTGCTACTGCTGGGTCTCGGCCATCTGTCCTATCTCTCCTTGCATAGGACTCTGAGGAGTGTGATAGGTTTGTAGGAAGGTTTTCCCTGGTTTTTAGGACAGTCATTGGCACCTGGCCAGCTGTCTTGGAAGTTACTCCTCTCCTGACCCTGAAGGACAGCACAGCAGCAGCTCAGTGTAAGCAGTGCCATGTACAACAGGCATATCTGAAGCTAGGAGCAGGACTGTCTTGCATGTGAGAAAGCAATCTGGCCAGTCTTTTCCTTCCTCCCTCTCAAGTCTAGAGGACGGTCTCCAATCTCCTGGATGTTTTTTGGAAGATGTTGAAGCCCTCTAGCTACCCCTGCAGATTGTGATGTGTCTGAGCTAGCATGTAAAGGCCGGCATTTCACAGCCTCCTCGGCGCTTCTTCTGATCCCCACTCGGAGCCAAGAAGCATCACCTCAAAAAAAGTCTTCATTAATGCCGGGCGTGGTGGCTCACACCTGTAATCCCAGCACTCGGGAGGCAGAGACAAGGGGATTGCTGAGTTTGCAGCGGCTTGCCTGGGCTCCATAGTGAGCTCAGGGCCAGCCTGAACTACAAAGCGAGACCCTGTCTCAAAAAAAAAAAAAAAGTCTTCATTAGAAGGAGCCAGAATAGCACTTGTCCTCCCTGAACAGCCTCCCTGAATGGCTGGCCTCCTTCCCCCCAAGGGGCGAGCAGAACATCCTGTTCTTCTCCTTGGCTAACTCAGAGACAGAATTCCCATGCTGTGCACTTGTGGTGCAGTGCATGCACATGAGTATGTACACATGTGTGCGTGTGCACACACAGCCTTCTGATTTCTAACCTTGAGCACACAAGGGGAGAGGAGAGAGATAACATCTGATATCTGCAGACAAGGACTCAGTTTTATTTTGAGAGATATTGATGAAGGAGAACAATCCAGAGCTATCTCTGCAGATTTTTTCCCAGAACGATAATTTTAAATTCAGCTCAAGGAATTCATCCCTGCATCCAACCCCCAGCTCCCAAGCATTACATCCCACCCATTGGTAGCAGAAAAGCAGGGAGAGGCATGGCCAGACACCAGTTGAAATCCCAGACAGCTTCCTTTCCTTTCTCCATATCTTGTCAGATATTTCAAGCTTTAAGTCCTTATTTGTGCTGTGCCTACTTGGCTGGCTGTTCTCGCACTTGAGCGGCTTGTTTGCCTGGACAGGTCCGAGCTGTCTGAGCCATCAGCAGCTGCACCTCCTCCCTCGCGCCTTCTGTCTGAGCCAACCTTGATTCACAGTAGTGCAGATGGCCCCAGCCATACTCAGCAATGTCTGCCACTCCCATGCCCTCTTCTGCACAGTTCCCTTGAGGTGACAGGCTGGCTGGGCCAGACCTTGCCTGCGGGTCAACCTGGGGGTAAGATGAAGACCACTCTTACCTCCAGTTCCCACATATTAACCCAGGTGATGTGATTTTTTTTTCCAAAAGGAATTATCTGAAACTCATGGAACAGGGATAGGAAAAGGTTTAAGTTCATATGGCACAGAACACATTTTTCAGCCTGCATAAAAGTGAATCTGGGCTTGAAATTGATCTAACACCCATAAGTAATATTGGGAGCAAAGAGAGAATCAGAGGAAAGAGCAGGTGTCAGATGTCACCTTGCTTTTCTACTTCCTCAGTCTCCTTTCAACACAGACTTTGGCAACTCTCAAAGTTCTGATTCCCATTTTCTCAGTCCAGTTCAAGTACTTAAAAGGTCATGCGCTGTAGGATACCATTATAATCAATCAGCCGGTCTTCTTTTCCCTTTGTGACAGAAATGATGCAACTGATAACGTGGCGAGGGGGTTCACGCATTGCAGCAGCTTTAGGGCACCCCATGGCCTCCCCGCCTTCTGGCTTCTTACTGGGCAGTAGGAATGTGGAGCTGCATAGGAATGAGACATCCCAGCTATCAGGCTCTGCCTGAGACAGACCCACAGCCGTCTCTGCTGGCAACAGCCTGCAGAAAGGGAGGGAAGCCTGTGGCATCTGTCCACTGTAATGCCTGTTTGGCTGTAGGTACAGCACACTATGTAAATACATTTGGGTCATCTGTAAACCTCAGAGCTCCAGCAGCTATTGGAATGCCGATGGTTCAGCAATACCAATATTCACATTATTCATGCTGATGCTTACTTAGCTTTTCCACGCATTGTTTCAAGACTTTTCCTCATTACAGAAAACTATATAGTCCCCAGCTGCTTAAGTGGGGAGGAACATAAGCCCCTAAGGCAAATGTTTCCTACAAAGAATATCAGAATTGAGATACTACACACTCCGTATACAGCTTTGTGCTTACTTCACGATAAGGATATTTTCAGTCATTGATGATGAAGTATCTTTAGTGGTACCCAAGGACCCAATCACATCTTGGCTAAGAAGACTGAAGAAGCAATTGCTTCCATCCCTAGAATTTTTGTTTTGTTTTGTTTTGTTTTATTTTGTTACCGGGGATCAAACTCAGGACCTTATGCTTATGAGACAGACCAGAACCACTGAGCTAAATCCCCAGCCCTTATCCCTAGAATTTGAAGGGGATAGAACTCTTCACATCCAAATGGACATGAGACTATGCATGTGGTGTAAAATAAAGCAACTCAAATATCCGCCACTTTCTCTTTCTGTTAAAATAGTTACTAAACTTCTGGGATCAACTCCCTTTTCCTTGCATCTAACCAGACTTTAGCACCTGACCTGATTTCTTTTTGATCCAGAATTCTAATCGTGGAAATGCTGCCCTGAGAGGTACTCGCAAGCACCGTCCAGGTTGTTCAGGTGGGTCCCAAGGACTGACATTAATATCTGTCTTGGTCCTGAAAGTAACCGTCAGGTGCATGACCACAAACTTAAGCCAGCAGCAGCACGTGACAGATATGCTACCATCATAAACCCTCCTTTATGTCAGAGAACAGTGCTGGCAGCAGGGCTGCTGTGGCTGCTGCCTTCCTTATCCTCCATCCACTGACTCGGAGACTGGGTTAGGAAGTGTGTGCCTGCCTTGCTCCTGTCACCGAGGTGGCTGCCACTTGCCAGGCTGCCCTGGATATGAAAGAGCAGCACAGGTACAAGTGTTAATTACCCAGGGAGACCTTTCCCATCGACCCAGGCAAGGACTGCCCCTCAGGCTCCATGTGTTGTATACATCAGAATTTCAGACATGAGAATCAGCTCTTTTCTGTCTGAGGACGAATTGGAAAAAGACTCCCCAGTGTCTCTTCCCTAGTCTTGGCTGTGAGGGGAAAAGCCCCAGCACAGCCCTCGATGTCTGCTGTTCCTACCACACAGACTTCATCTCAGCCGGTTCACACCAGCAGAGGGAAGCCCTCCTCCATTTCCAGCAGCAGCACCACTTGGGGGCAACGTCTCCATGCTTGCGGCAGACTCGAGCAATGAAGCCTGCACTTGCAGAAGGGAAATAAAGTGACCTTGTGGGTTGACAGTCTGAGCAGAGCTGTGGCTTGTTTTGTTTGCTGATTTTCACATGTTAATGCATCCCACTGCTCTGAACCTTCCTCACTTGTTTATTGCTCAGGTCCTAGATCCTCAGCAGCATTCATGCAGGGGTAGGGGGAGGAAACTTTGCTGCTTTACTCTGGCACCGAACAAGCGTTCTCCATCCAGCACAGAGCTGCCAGTGGGGAAACTGCTGAAGTGGCACTCTAGAGAATTGCCCAGGAGACCCTCTCATGTCCTGCCAAGTCAACAGACCCGGCCCATGCACTCCTCTGAATCACACCTCACTGCAGCTTTGTTCCTTCTATGCCACAGCACAGGGCACTGCCTTACAGGAAAGTCCTAAGTACCAGCAAGAGAGGCGTTTGAGGAGAAGTGAATGGATGTAGGAGGAGTGCCACTCTGTCATTTTATAAGTGGAAAAAGAAAGGTCATGAGAGCTGTATGGGGCCTGGGTTGGATTATTGTTGAGACTCCTTTGCCGCAGTGAAAGGGGCCAGGTAACTGGGTCCAGCCCTAGGTATTTCTAGCCCCTTCCAGCTGCTGGCAGCCCTGCACAAAGAAATGAATGCCTTGTGTACACAGATGGGTCTGCATGTCAGCATGAGCCCATTTTTAGCCCTTGCCCAGGAAGGGCAGTCCATAACAGTAATTTAATTAAATTTACCTCCCTCTGTGGCCCACATATTTGAAGAGGTTTGGGGGGAAAATGAATCAGGCTGAGTAACATTACCCTGCCGCTCTGGCACTGCCCCAGAGCCAAGCCACAATACCATAAAGGGTCTGGCCATCCTGAATACGGCCCAGGGCATCTGTCCGCACTGCAGGCTCTCTGTCGAGGGTGCTTGCTGGCACATCTGGCAAGGAGGCGTCTGGAAGCAGTCCGTCTCCATCTCAGGGAAGCCATCAGGAACAAAGTAAAGGGACTCCCTACCCCTACCCCTCCTCAAGAGCTGCTGGCTACAGCTTTAGAAATAATGAGAGGGACACTGTCTGTTGTCACCTCAGATTTCAGTGTTAGGATGGCAGCATGAGACGAACCTCCCCCACACACACGCCCTCCACTGGCCCAGGAATAATACCTGTGGCCCCAACTCCAGTGTTACTAGACCACATCTCTGGAAATGAACCATATTTAGGGACCCAGAAATGATTCCCCTCGATTCCAATGGGCTTACTCCCGGTTTCACATCTCAAGTGCTCATCAGTTTTGTCCTTTATGCCTGTGCTTACCCTACACCCCAGAGACCTGCTCCTGCCCCCCAGCCAGCCAGTACTTCTCTCGCATGAGTTTATCAGCTCATCACAAGACAGCTAGGCTTTTCTCTGGCCACCCTCCCCCCATCCACTGATATGCCAATGAGTGGGAATCCTTTCTTCCTGTCACTATCTTCTTGTCTCTCAGCCTTTTCTCTCCTAGGCCAGCTGTATGAAGCCTGCTAGAGAGGAGCATTCCCTCTGGTTATCTTTCTCTCCCCCCACAAAGAGTGCTTCCTCCTGGCTGGCTAATCTCTCCTGCGTAAGGATAAGCAGCTCCTCGGAGAGAAAGGGAATTCTCTGGCACAGTTTGTCTCAACACCAGCATAACACAGGCTGTTGCTTAGGAGTGGGAATCATTAGAGTCAGGCCATTATTGGAGGGGACCAGTCTCTAGGGGAGCTAGCAGAAATTACTGTTCCTTAATAGATGGAAACTCATTTGCTTGAAGCCCCCGCCCTCCTCTTTATTTCTCTGCATTCCCCACCTCCCTTCTCTTCCTAGCTTTGAAGTTGAAAAGAGAGGTGACTCCACCCGAATCAAGACAGCAAATGTCCGCTAAATTAATTTGGTTAAAAGAGATCCTTCGCTGAAAGCGGCTATTCTTTTAGAATGTTTCTATTGGGACTTCACTTAAAACCATCATGAAGGAGGCACATTCTAATTAAATACATGTGATAAAATTATAGCCAGGGTCACTTCATTTCCCAGGAGAGACTTTGTTTAGATGGGAGGAAGAGAAGACAGTTTACCAGCTTCTTGGCTCTGTACTTCAGAGTTGGCCCACAAGTCATCGTGGGCTGTCTGAGCTTTCCCTGAGGGTCCCCTTGCTTACACAACACCAGGACAGCAAGAGAGGTGATGGCCCTTGTCAGACTTCTCTGCTACTTCAGGGGCCCTTGTGACCTTGAACAGACCATTAGGTCCTCAAGCTGCTTCTGCACAGAGATAGATGTTCTTTACCTTACTGCCCTGTGCTCAGGTCAGCAGAATGGGAAGAACCATGTAGGTCACAGAAGCCTCATTTGCTTTACTAGCAGTCTGGTCTGCCTTCCAAACTCCCATACCCTCACGCTGTAGCTAAAGAAAAAGGAAGCATTGCCTGACTTCTCAACGCTTGCTGTTTATTTATGTATGTATGTATTTATTCATTTATTTTTTTGAGACAGGCTCTCACTTTGTAGTTCAGGCTGGCCCTGAGCTCACTATGTAGCCCAGGCAAGTCTTGAACTCAACAGTCCTCCTGTCTCTGCCTCCTGAGTGCTGGGATTACAGGCGTGAGCCACCACACCCGGCACTGTGGTATGTGGTATTGATTGCTGGTAGGTGTGAGTCACCACGTCTAGCATTGTATGTGGTTACCGGGGATTGAACTCAGGACCTTGTGCTTGCGAGGCAGTCACTGGAATCACTGAGCTAAATCTCCAGCCCAACTCTTGCTATTTAAATAAAATCATAAGTGGCCACCGTCTGCCATCTCAGAGCATAAACCACAAAAGCCTGCCTCCTCTCCCTCTCCTCTCTGGAAGAAAACAGTTAAGGATTGCATGGGATTGCTAACTCTGGGAGGCATTCACACTTTGCCATTTCTGTAGACGGCGCCACCTGGAATTGTACATTTTGGTGGGCCTTTCAGTGTTTGGTAATAATGCTGTGTTGAGAAGCCAGAAACTAGAGATCAAGTTTCTCTGCGTCACCAGCTATGTGATGCTGGGCAAGTCACATCTCCCTGGGTTTCACCTGCCTCAAAAATAAAAATAAAATTGATTTTCTGAATTAACCTGAAAGTCACTCTTGGCTGCGTCCCCAACCCTGAAGTTAGCAGCCATAAGCCCGCACTGTACCTCAGGGCCCACTGCCATCCCAGAGCCAGCCTGCGTGGGTCACACCCCAAGCTGTGCAGGTGCCCAGAGCTGACATGTTCCTCTTGCTAGTTAGAGTGGACTTGTACAGGAAGCAAGAAGAGAGGTTAAAGGAAGAAAAAGCTATCCAAAGGCACAAACTGGAAGGGCTCAAGATAGGCCAGTACCTTAGTCTTCCCATGTTCCCACTTCTCCATGACTTCAGAGCCTGCTTCTGGCATGTGTACTTCTCAGCACATTCAGTGCTGGTCATCACTTTCTTCATGAGAGAAACAAAATGAAATGCAAATTTGCTTTCAGGTTATTCATTCTTGTCCTGACCCTCATCTCTAATGGGAAAATAGCCTTCTTTTCCATAGTTCTTTTAGCAGGCTCTTCCTTAGCCTTTATTTCCCTCCTTCCTTTTTACTCCAGAATCCCCTCTCCCCAGCCTTACCAAGATGAATTGGAAGAATATGCTGTCATGTCAGAAGGATGCCATTGTCAGTTCACACAGGCAGACACTAATAGGATAAAGTATTATCCGACTTCCTTTAAGTCCAGAAATTAAGTCTTTTTGCAATGGTAATAGATTATAACTTGTAACCACTGTGGCTGGCAGGCTGCAGGAATAGGCTGTTAGCATCTGAGGCCTCAGCTACCTTTCTGGGCTATTTTGAAGGGTGAACTGAACTTTCTCCAAAGACAGCCACTGGATCCAGAGAACTGGCACTTGGTTCTGGCTAGTACTGCCCCTGTGGAGAGCTGCCTGTAACTTGTTCAGTTCTTTGACAGGGGGGATCGGAGTAGGAGCAGCTGTCTGAATGGTCTAAATGAATCTGGATGAATGGGTAGGTAAGAAAGGAAGCCAGTCCTCTGAAGAAGTAGCCTAAGGCCAGGAAACCAAACTTTGCCCAAGGAACAGTTGTGAAAGCTCTGCTCAGTCGCCTTGCTGACTCACTGAGCAGGTAGAGTGACTTATCTATGACTAAATCTGCACCAGCTCAGAGACACAAGGAGACCAGAGTTGAGACCTTAAAGGAACGGTGAGAGAGAGACTGCAGATTAAGGAGCTGCTTTGGAGAGGAAACATGATGCAAAGTGTTAAAGGCAAGAAAGAGCTATTTTTATTCTTGGATGGGTGGATGGATCAGGCAGGATTTCCTAGGTCCTATCATGGTAGATGAATGGACTTAAACAGGGATTATGAAAGAAAACCTGATAGGATAATTAACTGAAGGGTGTTTTATCAGTGAAGATATAATTCGTAGGTAGGTTTGAAAGAAACAGGTGGATCAAGGACTGTTCCTTGGGCATTTGTAACTGATCTAAATATTAGTAATTGCTCTGGTGCTGTTTCTTGAATCCATAGAATGAGTTTAACTTGAAAGGCTTGGTCCGTTAACTCTCACAACTGCTTTTAGAGTAGCCTCTCATCTCACTGTTTTCCCATTGCAGGTCCCGAACTTTTTTGGAGAAGGTACTAACTTGCTTTGACAAGACAGCCCCTCGCAGGATATCGCCACAGGCCTAGGCTAATTTCTCTGACTCACTCCAAAGGCCCATGTGCACTGAACTCCTAGCCATTATTATTTCTGTGCAGAGACACAATTTATATAACAGCCTCCCCTCTGGAAAACACTCTTTTTAAGGATAAACAGTGAGCTACACCCTCCTCCCTCTACCCCCATGACGGTGCCTTAAAGAAATAAGGAGATAGGCTCAGAGCAACCCAAGCAAGCTGCCAGGGTCAGAATCAGAGGACTGCCTCGCGGGTTACACTGTTCCCTTGAGCAGAGGACAGTGTCCAGGAAAAGGAGCAGGACTGCCATGGGTAAGTGGTTTGGCCCAAGTACTGACAGCAGAGTTGGCCTATACAAGAGCATAAAACCTGTGATCATCCTACAGTCTTAATTCTGGCTTCTCATTAGGAAAACAAAGTGCATTCCCCAGCCCCTTTCCCCTCCTAGGCCATCAGCTTCATACTAGCAGCCCCTCCACCATGCCAAGGTCCAGACAGCCTCTCGCTTGCTGAGGCAGAGGAATCTCCCTGGCTTTGCTCCTCAACTGCATTGCAGACCCTTCTCTGTTTATCTGCCACACGCTCTATTCTCTCACTCAAATTATGGTACTTTCTCCCTGCCTGTTCTCTAAGCTCTCCAATCCTGCTTGGAAGTCCCTGTGGCCTTCTCTGTGTTAATAGCCTTTCCCTCCTTGTGCTTCCCTCTGACAATCCCCAGGCCTGGTGAGGGTTCATAGTCATGGAGGATTTTATCACCAGCCTTCTGAATATCACCCTCACAGAAGACTGTGGATGGAGAAGACCAGGAAGCTTACCTTCTTGGGAAGGAACAGGCCTACTCAGGTAGAACTGTTCTATCTAGCCTGAAGTTTGCACCCCACCTTTGTTTTCTTCTGGCTCACCACAAGCAAAGGCAGTGTATTCCTGTCCTAAGACAGCCTTGGGCCAGCTGTAGAGCTGGTTTGGTGGCCAGAGCACAAGGCAGGGCCTTCCTGGAAAGAGAGCACAACCATCTTTTCCACAGTGCTCGGGCTTATACATGGCACTGTGCCTGAATGGTTATCCTTTGTGACTAGCTCCTCACTTTCTTTGAATATGCACAAGATTCAAGAATACAGATAGTGATGGGTACTGTTCTTTTGGTCTGTATGGTTTTTATATGTGTTACCAATAACTACCAACTACATAGCACTTACTACACTTGCTAAGTGTTAGATAGATATGAACATATAGATGTAAAATAAAATTGCATTTCTTACAACCTGTGAGGCAGATACTATCTCCGTTTTACAGCTGAAGAAACAGAGTATTTGCCCAAAGGCACAGAGCTGCTCAGTGATAGGGCAGGGACTGACCCAGGGAGACAATGTAGCCATGCTACTTTGCTGTGTGTGTGTTGAAGTTCCTGAAGTCTTTAATCCTGCTCCAAAGAGTAATTTGCTTCATTTTAATTTAATTTAAAGAGATGAAAACAGTGTGAACCCTCTGTCCAAGCCCTTGTTCCCCCTGCAGGGGAAAGGGTGCTTTCTGAATGGACGGAGACCAAGAGGGTGGCTTTGAGCCCACAGCTGCCTTGCAGTTTTGCTGAGGCAGGATTTAGCAGTGGCGTGAACCATTTCTGCATTAACCGATGGCATGGAGTGCTAGGTGCCAGCAAGAGAGAGAAAATCAGACATATGTTTGGATATAAATGTTCTCTCTCCTCTAAATTTTAAGTCCTGGCTGCTTTGTTGCGATAAAATGATGGAGCCTTCACTGTGGACTCAAACCTCCTGAGCTAGAAGCCTAGAGCGAGTAAGGCCTTCTTAATGCTCTCCCAGTCCAGTCGGCACCACTGAAGGAAGCCGGAGGCCATGGACTCTGGACCTCTTCCCTGCCAACAGTCGAACTGTCTTGCAGGGACTCTGTGCATATTGTTCCATCCAGCACACGGCAAGTTACTGGCCTCAATACATGCTAAATAGCCACGATGAAGCTAATGTCTCCAGGCCCTAGGAACTAGCCTGTCTACCTTCACTGATAATAGGATGCAGCATTACACTGAAGGATAATAAGAAGCCCTGGAGCAGACAAAGGAAGTGGCAACTACCACGTGGTATTAAAGGAGCTCAGGCGAAGTAAATAGTGTGAAGGGGGGAATTAAGATCACCCCCACCAGCATCCTCATCATTGATCTAAGTAAGTAGAAACCACTCCATTATGGAGCATTTCTGTGCTAAGTTTTTTAATCAGTCTTTTTTAGTCAGTCTTCTGTTCTACAGAGCTCTCTAACCCAAGGTTGAGAGGAGGCCAAACCATCTTCCTCACTAAACATACCATCTTTCCTACTTTACCCTTCGCTCTTATCTCTGGAATTCTGCAGTTTGTCTACCATTAGGCCTAAGCATCAGGAACCTGTTGTATGTAATCCTGAGAGTCCAGCCCCTTAGTGAACACATGTGGACCCCTACAGTCAGAGTTTCGGTCAGGCCTTGTGATGGGGAATGAACAGCTCTTGGTAGGAGATGGGAACACAGAAGTATCTGTGGGAAGACTCATTTTAAGTGCCTCTTGACAAGAAAAGCAGTTTGTTCTTGATAGCCAATAAAAGCTTGAGTGAGAAATCACGTTTGACTTGGGAATCAAGATACCTGGGGTTTAGTGTCACCTCTTCCACTAACTAGCAGTGTGATCTTGGGTATGTCTTTCAATTTCTCTGGGGCTTGGTTTCCTTGACCATAAAATACAAAGGGATTAGACTAAATTATTTTCCACACCCTCCAAAAAATTCTGCAATAAAAATTCTGTAACTCCATATAATCAGTTGCAGAGTCCTTAACTCTAACATGTTGCTATAAGTACTTCCATAAAGACCTACCAACCCACGTTCCATTCCCAAGTAACCAACCTTAAAGCTTGGCCAGGCCCAAGGGTGAGTCATTCACACAGCCTTAAAGACTGCACTTCCCATGCTCCTGGGGCTCTTCTCTGAAAAGCTGTCCCAAGTTCCCGCTACAGGGAAGGATATGCTCAGCATTGAAGCCAAGGAAGCTTATGCTCTAAATGCTGAAACAATTCCATACTAAAGAGTAGAACCACTGGGGAAAGGAACTACCCTTATGGCACCAGATACTTATGCCTGGGAACCATAGTGTGTGTCCCCAATCCCTTGAGATTCCCCTGGAAAGCATTTCTCCCTCAGCTCGTCCCCAGGACAGATGCATTTGTTCTGAGGACTCTGCCCAGTATTGTTTTATTCCCGTTTTTCTATCTCTCCCCTCAAACCTTTGTATAGCCACAGACCCTTCGTCATTGCAGAGTTACTGCATAATTTCCTGACCAACCAGATAGCTTTTAAAAAAGAAAAGGTGTTAAGAAATTGGATCTCCATCTGTTGTTTCTGAAACAACTTTGACAATTGCCTTGGGATGTGCACCTGGGAAACTGTTCTAAACAGCCTGAGTTGTATTGTGCAGCACTAGAAAACCAAGTCATTTTTTTGCTTTTTCTACTGGTTCTACCCAAGTCCCACCCTCTGGTCTGCTGCAATTTTCTCTTCACTGAGGGAAGAGCGGTAAAGGAAAGGCCAAGGGAGCAGACCTTTGGCACCCACAAACATGAGTGGCAGCTTCCAAGAGTGCGCCTGTACATACGTGCTGCCACAAACACTGATGCCCAGAAATGATCTTGCACCCAAGAGGAGTAAGAATTGGCCCTTTCTTAGCCTTGCCTTAGCAACTGCTGCAAAGTGCTGCCTGCCTCTTTCCCTCCTCTGTGCCAGAGAGATCACACCCACTCAGTCCCGACTCTCTGCATTAATATAAATACCAGTGCTGAAGAGATGTAGGGTCCCAGTTCATGAAGCCTCCCTGGGAGTCACTGTTCCGGAGCCTCGGGACAGACCCTACCTCCACCGAGACGTGTTGGGCCACGTAACACCCCGAGAATGGAAGCAGCACTGCCTATGGGAAACTGCAGCCCTCTGAAGTCCAGGCCCCCTTGGGTCCTTGGTGGAGCTGGTGCTGCCTGACCAGCAGCTTTTGCTGAGGTGGCCTTTAGCTGCTGGCCAGGTCCCAGGAGCCGAGGCTGACCCACTTCCCCTGGTTTTCCGGGGCATGGGGAATCTGGTTATACCCCCAACAAAGCCAGGGACTAACACACTTAGCTTGTGGAAGATGCACTGAAATTGGGGTGCGTTTATTTAAGCTAAGGAAAGGTTGTTGACAGCTTAAGCATTTTTCCCATACTTTTAAAAAATTAACATTAATCTCACCCCCCCATTTTTTCTTCAAATAGAAATGACGTGATCAATGCTCATAAGAATCTATAGTTTCAGGATCTTAATTCAATTTAACCCTTTGGGGACATTGAATTAAAAATTGAACAATATTTATTAAAATACAAAAATACACTTTTCTCACATTACAATCAGTGTTGTTTTGTTGACATTCCCCCCACCCATAACCACCCCCTTTCAAATCTGAACCCTTTTATTTCCGCTTAAAGCTAAAAGAATAACTGAAAGAAGTTACATCATTAAATGGACCAGAATAACAGAGAAATCTGCCTTCCCCAGCCCCCACCCTTTCTCCTACACCTCCTCAGAGGTGGGCTTGGGGGAGGGAAGCTTCCCCCCATGTGCCCCATTCAACAGCACTCCATGCAGAACTCACTCATATATGCATGCGTGTCACTTTGCACTGTGGATTTCACAGCGTTTTTGTGAAGCACCCTAGTTGGGAAAGGCTTCCTTAAGTGAGCCTGTGCCCTTTTTGTCTCTCCCTTTTTCTTCTCTACTCATGTTCTACCCCCACTCCATCACCACAACCATTTGGCATCAAGTGTAATACCTCTAATGAATCAGCATTTAGAATAGTCACCAAATCCCAAGCATGAGAAAAGCTTCCACTCCCCCAAGCTCCCCACTCCCAGCCTCTCCTCCCTCTCCACCTTAAAACAAACAAGACCTTTTTGAAAAATCATAAAATGCCATCATTGTCTACAATCATTTGTCAGATACCCGGAACAACAGGTGGACATGGCACAATACTAATTTATGGCCTCCTGTGAATCACTCTGCTGCTCCTGTCCTTCCCACCCTCCGCTGGCACCGCACCCCCCTTCGGGGCCTCCTCCTCCTCCTCCCGGGAAACCCTGAATAGACACATGCCTTGCAGAGTGGGTTAAGCCCAACTGCAGGAATCTGGTGCAATGTGAAAGCATTTGACTCAGAGCTACGCCAGCTCCCTTCCTCTCCATGCCATCCTGAAGCACTGTCAGGCAAAGAATACGCATGTCCCGGTGTACAAATCCAGGACTCATGCACATGGGCAGAGACTCAGCCCCTTTAAGGCTTCACTTGAGTTTTGGTGGTTTTCCTGCTTCGAATATATTTATAGATCTATCTTCCCCCTTGGCCTCTGAAGAAAAAAATTATTGCCTCTCAACATTTTGGCACAGTACAAATTCACGGTGCTTTTTTTTTTTATTTGTTTGTTTTGTTGTTCTTTTTTTAGTAAGATAAATCTGCAAAGACAGCTCTCAGCTTAAGAAAGATGTCTGTAGAAATGGGTATTCCTGTATCCTACGAAGCATCTTCTAAAAAAAATGACAGATGCAATGTTCCCTACTCCTCAGCAGCCCACACCCTCTTCGGGGGTGTGGGGTATTTGTTGTTGTTGTTTAGCTTGTTTTATCTTAGCAATTTCCACCTTACACCACAAATCCCTTCTGGCAGCATAGCAAGTTGACTTGTGGTTTGTGCCCCACAACATTCCCAAGAGTCCCCTCCCTCCCCCTTAAATAGAACTTACAAGTTAGAAAATAGTTTTGCTTTGATTTTTCTCTTTTTAAATTTTAATATAATCTGTTTTGTAACCAGCCCATAGATTTAATATATAAGCATATACAAGAAAAAGTCTCTCCCCACTCTGTACAAAAGTTGCTGTCATTTTTGTGTGTGTGCATTCTATTGCATCTTATAAGTTTTTTAGGGGAGGGGCGTCATATTTGAGTTTCCTGTACCTTGTCCTTGGTATGGGTCTGAATTATATAAGGTTCAGAGATAGTGGTGACTGTGGGGTGCAGAGAATTCCCCAGGCTGTTTTCTGTCCAGTGGGCCCCATGTGCTGGTTTGTAGGTGTTGTAGTTAATATGGTCATGAATTGTGGGCAGCACTACTGCCCCCTCACCTGATACACCGGATGGAGCTGCTGTTGCTGCTGTGGTCGCTGCTGCTGGGATGTCTTCATCCACCTGGATAATTTCAACTGTCCGGGCAGCTGTGACTGTACTCCGCTGCTGGTGCCGCTTCCGAAGTTTATAGAAGACAATCAACATGGCGGCAGCTAGCAGAGTCACTGCCACAAAGCAGCCAATGATGATCTTGGTGGTCTTCATGACTTCATCCAGGCTAGTCTGCATCTTGTCAGTGGTGTCTGTCGCGGGTACTGCCACCTGCTTGGGCACACGAGTGGTCTGAATGAGCACCGTGGTAGAGGTGGTGTATGCCGGCTGATAACCAGTAGACGTGGTGGGAACAGGCTTGTACTTCCGAGTTGTGTCTTCAGGCGAGCTCTCTGTGGTCTCCACTGTTACCGTGGTGAAGAAGCTGTAGTTGGAGGTGTTGAGCTCGGCTGTGCTCACGTTGAGGTAGGCCGAGGCGTTGGAGTTACCTGCCACATTGGTCACCATGCATGTGTACACCCCAGTGTCTGAGAGCAGCACATGGGAAAAGTTCAAGGTGCCATCATTGAGGACAGAGATCCGTGGGTGGCGGGAGGCGTGGCTGAGCACTGTCCCATTGGGTAGTAACCACTTCACAGAAGACATCGGGGGAGTCCGACATTTGAGTTCTGCCATCCGACCTTCAGAGATATTGAGGTCTCGAGGTGCATCCATGATAAAGGGGGCAGAGCACTGGAAGGAGGCCTGGTCGACCTCTACCAGGTAGCGGCCTCGCATGTGCATGGGAGCATGACAGCGGCCACAGCAGGTGGAGTTGGTGGGTATATACTCCCGGAGCCACCAAGCGAGCCACAGAATGTCACAATCACAGTTCCAAGGATTGTGGTGTAGGTGCAGCTCCACCAGGTACCTCAGCGGGGTGAAGAGGTCATGGGGCAAAGAAGAGAGGTTATTGTGGGCCAGGTTGAGTTCCACAAGTGAGGCCAGCCCGTCAAAAGCATTCCGCTCAATCAAGCTGACCTGTGAGTTCATGACCCATAGCTTCTTGAGAGAGCTTAGGCCATGGAAGGAGCCAGGCCTGATCTCAGGAAAATGGTTCCCCGACATCTCCAGCTCCTCCAGCCCCACCAAGGGGGTGAGGTTGGGCATATCCTTAATGTTGCACATGCCCAAGTTCAGGTACTTGAGGTTGAACAGTCCCTCAAAAGCCCCCTCAGAGATATACTCCAGCTTCTTGAGCTCCCCCAAGTCCAGTCTCATGAGGGAGGGCACTCGGTTGAAGGCATAAGAGGGGATGCTTTCTATGGGGTTGTTGCGAAGCCAGAGCTCCCGCAGTTTGGACAGGTACTCAAAGGCCCCACTGGGGATGACAGTGAGCCAGTTGTCAAACAGCTCCAGGGTGTTGAGGCTGGCCAGGCCGTTGAAGGCCCCTACCTCGATCTGCCGGATGGAGTTCCTGCCCAGTTGCAGGACCTCCAGATGGTGGAGGTGGCGGAAGGTGTCGGCCTGGATCATCTGGATGTTGTTTTCCATGAGGTTGAGGTACCGGGTATTGGAGGGAATACCTTGCGGGACCTCAGAGAGGCCCCGGCGGGTGCACACCACCTTGCTGAACTGGTTACTACACGAGCAGACAGAAGGGCAGTTCTGGGGCCCGGCCGAGGCAGCAGCAGTGATGGCTGCACACAGAATCCACACTTGCGCCGTGAGGTAGACGACGGGGAGCAGGATGGCATTCCAGGTGTGGTGCACAGTTACCTGCCACAAGAGCTTCATGGTGTGGCACGTTCATAATTCACCATCGCCTGGGATTTTGGCTCGGAAAGGAGAACCAGCCCTACCCCGGCTTAAGTGAGCTAGGAGCTCCTCTTTCCATCTGGAGAAGGAGGTGGGGAGGGGGCGATTAGAGAGACAGCAGACCGGCCAAGAAAAATCCTGCCAAACTACAGAGCGGCCCCTCATCCTCCAGACCACCCTCAAGGCCAGCTCTCCAACAACCAAGACTTTCTCTCCCACATTGCAACCATCCCCACCCAGATCCCCGTCACCTACCTCGGAAGGAAGGCAGGAAAGAACTGGCGTGGTGTCCTCAGGGTTTCTCCACGGGAGCCGGACACCTCATTCCCATTCTGACTTCTTAGTTTTTAATTAACAAAAGGGGGAAGTGGGGGTGGGGAGAGGGGAGGGGAGGGGAGGGGGGGGGACAAAATGGCTTCTAGTAAATCCAGAGCCTGCGAAGCCAGCCGCGGAGTTGAGGAGCGCCAGAGGAGCCGAGGCCCGCCGGGCTATGCAGGTGCATGCCCCCCCCTCGGCCCGAGGAGCGGCGCCACCAGTGCCTCTCTGCTTTGTCCTTGGACCCTGGCACCCGCTCGCTCCGTCCGCAGGGGAAGGCGCTTCATCGCCAAGTGTGCCTCCGGCGCCCCCAGTCCGCTCCCTGGCCGCTACTGGCAGGGGTGCGGGGGCGCCCCGAAGCCGCCCAGGCCGCGCTTGGCTCCGCTCTCCCGGTGTTGGCCGCTCGGGGCTGGCGACAGCTGATTGCAGTCGTGAGCTCTCGGGGCTGCGAGAGTTAAGCGGAGATGTTCGCAGCGCCTTCGCCCTCCCCAGACACACACCCCCTTTCTCCTCCGCTCTTCTCCGAAGGGTTAAAAAGACAAAAACTGGGCTCAGTTCTCCGGTCCGCTGTCTGCTGGCGCGAGGAGTGGTAATCCGTGCAGCCCCTGAGGGGCAGCGGCGTGGACGTTGCTCCGGGACCGGGTCCGCGGGCCGAGGAGCGTGCGGCCGCCGCACCGCGGCCCCTTCAGGGAGTCCGGGGGCGGGCGCGGGTCCGGCGACGGCCGCAGCCCCCGGCGGCGCGCAACCGTCAGCCGCCGCCCGCCGCTGCCGGGCCCCCTGCGCGTCCCCGGCCCCGGCTTTGTGCGGCGAGGGCGAGTTCGTGGCGGGGCCTCCCAGCGCCCTCAGAGGCTGTGCTGCCCGCGGACTGCTGCGGCGGCCCGAGCGCTAGCGGGGAGATCAGCGGGGGTCGCGGCTGCAGGAGACGCTCCGGAGCCCGGGAACATGGTCCCCGCTGGCTAGCGGCGGTGGCGGCGGCGGCGGCAGCAGCAGCAGCGGGGCCCCTGCGCGCGGCGCCCACCGACTCCTCCTCGCGCCGGGCTCGCGGTGTTGCAGGCAGCAGCCACGCAGACTGCTCTCTCATCCTTTTGTCCTTCAGTCAGAACGTGAATGTACTGCTGACGCATACTGTTCTGGGAGAAGATTAGCGTGATGCAGTGCTCTTATGTATTAACACGGCTCCCCCTCCGCCGCCTGCCCTCGAGGGGTTAAACGCCGGCGACTTCAGCGCCGCGCAGCCGGGTCCGCGCCTCCGTGGGTCCGTCCGCTGGCCAGCCGCCTGCTTCCTCCGGTCTCCCTCCCTCCTTCCTATCTTCCTTCCTTCCTTCCTTCCTTCCTTCCTTCCTTCCTTCCTTCCTTCCTTCCTTCCTCCTTTCCTCTCCCACCCCCACCCTACTCCCGCCGCTTCCTCCCCGCCCCCTCCGGAGGGGAGCGAGCCCCGCGGGTGAGCGGCGAGCAAGAGTGAGCGTCAAGTGAGGGGCTGCGCGCAAGTCGCGGGCGTTCGCTGCTATTTTGGTCGGATCGGAGCAAGCTGCTGGGTGGCCGCTGATAGGCTGGAGCAGCGCGGGGCTGCGGCGGGAGCCCGCTCGGCCCCGCCCGGCCCGCGCCACTCCTTGGCACCCTCCAGACCGGGCTGCTGGGTCAGGGGCTGGTGAGCCCGGGGCGCGCCGGTTCGCGATGGGGCTGCTGCACTTGGCCGGCCTCCCGCCCGGCCCGCGTCATCCTCACCCCCGCCGAATGCTGACGGGGCGCTTCGCCGCGTGGATCGGGCAGCCTCGCACTCGGAGTTTGGAGCTGCGTGATGGTGGGGATGAGGGGGGGTGGGGGCCCAGGCTGCTGGGAGTCAGAAGACTGAACGCCTGGGCTTTTTAGGCGCACTGATGCCTGGCCTCCTGCCCCTCCCTTGCACGCTCCCTCATCCCTCCTGGGCCCTAACTAGAGCTTTAAATGATAGTTTTCTTAATGAGGTCTGCGGGGGCGGGAAACAGTGGAAGGAAAGACCGAATGCGAGGAGCCCGGAATGACAACCTGGGAAAGACCGAGGCGAACTCCCGAGCCCATGGTTCATTCATGCAGCTGCAGCCTTGACTCTGTGTCGCCTCTTTCTCTCCCCTGTGAGCTTCACCAGTCCCTCTTTTCGCGGAACTCCTGGAGAACTGCGTAGCAACCTGCAGTAGCAGTGTGCTGGCAAGGAAATTATGGCCCATTTTTGTAGCAGAAGAGAGCCTGGGGCACCTGACATACTAGTGCTCGAAGAGACTAGATCAGTCCACTCCCCAGGAAAGACCCTCCATCTGCTGAGGTTAGGTGATCTGTGGCCAAACCCTGAGACGCAGGTCCAGTAGAATATGCCGTTGTTTTAATGTGTTGTCCTTTCCAGTGCTGCCTCCAGACTCGTTCCCCAGCCCTGCCCAACTGGTACCTGGCAAGCTTGCTTATTAAACCATCACTGCCTGCACGTGAGTTGTTGCTTAATAACCAAGAGATGCAGGATTTCTTGGCTTTACAGATTCTACCACACCCATAATCTGTGTGGTCTGTTGCCCAATAACCTGGATCTTAGGTTTGCCACTGTATTCTTGAAGTCCTAAAAAGTTCCACTGTAGGCAAGCTGATGTCCCCATTCTTTACCAGGACCTTTCTGTTTGTATTTGTGACCAAATAAGAATGTTAGCAGTTAATATTTGGGGGACCCTTTTTTCCATGTGTATCACTGTTAATCTTCGTATCAGCTGTATTAACCATTTCATGAATTGGTCCAGATGTTGCCTCTGGTCACATAATAAGTGGTAGGGGTGAGATATTAACCCTGGCAGACCTTAAATAGATGTCAAAGAACTTGAGTGTAGAAGGGATTCCCCAAAGTATTCTCCCAGTGGAACGAAAACTCAGTTTTCATCCATCTACTTCAACAAGTATTTATTAGTATGTTTATCTACTGTGTGCCATCATGCCTGTAATCTCAGTGTTCAAGAGATTATGGCAGGAAACCACCGCCCCCATGTCAGGGATCGAACTCATGACCTTGCACTTTCAAGACAGGCAGTGGCACCACTGAGCTAAATATCTGGCCCACTGAAGAGTACCTTGAGGTTTGCCTGCCTGGGCTCTGTAGCAGAAGCCTATATCAAAACAGCTGTTTATCTGTAGTAGGTTTAATCTTCATTTATACCCCAGTTTAGTAATTTCCATTGTTGTATACATTTTATAGATGCAGACATTTCCTTCAAGCAAGAAACTCTCTTGCTCACAGTCATACATCTAGAGAGTGAAGAACCAGCTTTTCAACAGTTCTTAAACACTGAGATCAGTGTTTTCATCAGTGACAAAAACATCTGCTATATCTACTCTGCATACACGGAACGGTGGAGGCGAGTTCAGGGAAGACTGGAAATTCAGTGAAGGTTGTATGTTATAGAAAAGTAAGCTGAAGTAGAAGAAGAAAAGGAAGGGCTGAGAAAATAAATCCTTTAAACTTGTTTTATTCATGACCAGTCCAAAAAAAGAAAAGAGAGAAAAAAAGAGAAATGAAGTAAGTCATACTGATTCTGGGGTTAAGTTCTATGTAGGGTCCTTCGCGGCTCTTTGTACCTTGACTGAAACCCCATTTGCATATCCTGAGTGGGACACTGCTGTCTTTTGGGCACAATAAGTAGAAACCTAGCCCGACAAGGATCTGAGAAGGAGGGTCTTCTTAGTGCCACGGTTGACACTGAGCTAGTAGAGGACTCTAGTATTGGAGGACGCTAGTATTGGGCCTGGAGGCCAGAAGAGGGCTCTGCCTAGGCTGGTTTCATGCCTGGTAGGCAAACTTGGGCCCCCTCTGTTCAGCTGTAGGCCCCACAAGTGGAAGATGCTGCCCCTGCACTGTGAACATAGATGGGAGGGTGGGCTGACTTGGACCAGACCAGTGCTTAGCAATGAGCTTGGCTCACAGTAAATATCTGGAATTACTATTGATAAGGGGAGTATTCGCAAGCTCCCTGGAGCTCTAGATGGGGCTTCTTTGCCCTCTATAGGCCAGCTGGGCCATGAAAGCACCGCAGACCCACAGACCGGACTAAAGATGAGGCTGTGGAGCCTTCCCAGACACAGCCGCTCTGACCTGAAAGTGCCTACATCCTCTCACGTTGGTAAGCCCCATACTCTAGCTGTGTTGTGTTGCCCCCACAGCCACTGGGGGCTGCTTCCTCAATTTGAAGTAGTTCTGCCAAGGAATAACAAGAAAGCTCAAGGCTGAAGAGAAAGAGAAGGAAGAAAACTGCTGTGTTAAGAATGTTTTCATATGCAGTGTCACACGAGAAACCTGTAGGAGAAAGCTGAAGAGGGCGGGAGGAGAATAAACCTGCGGAAAGATTGGGATACCTGAGTTCAAGTCATTTTTCTGCCACTAATTAGACATGTGGTGAATCCTAAAATAGTTTTAAACTTGGTTGCTTTGTTCATAAAATCAAAGAAATAGAAGAGAACATTCCTTTCAGTTCTTGTAGTCCATGATTCCCACCCCTTCTTACTCACGTAGCTCTGTGAGGAAAGTTGATCTTTGGGATTATAGCCAAGTCTTGGAAGTGGGCCACAGAGCCAAGAAGAGAATGCTTCCTTCAGTTTAATCTAGAGATCCACAGGGCCAGAGCAGGGCAGAGCAGACTGTTTTCCCAGCTGCTAAAAATGCTCATAGATCACAAAATGTTAACACTAGAAGAAGAGACCTTGGAGGTTATCTGGGCTCCGCCTTTCATTTTGCAGGTGTTGTTAGGAAGCTCAGAGAATCACAGTGACTTACCTGAAGCCACATAACTAATATCCATATCTGCCTAGGAGTAGTCCCTCTGTCAAGGTGTTGATGTGTAGGGAACCGGTGTTTAAAGGTGCATGCAACTTGAAGATATTTCCAGATGTCTGGCTTCTGTAGTCTTTTACTAGGTGCTATTTTTTTTTTTGCTGGATTGGAATAAAGATGGGTCTTCATTAGAACTGTCTGCCATTCAGAGTGACTTTGGACCTCTAATAGGAAATGGAAGAAATGGGCATTTATATGACCATCTGGGCAAAGAGGCCCTGGGACTTCCCTGGCCAGACTACTCCCCACCTGGATGTGCCTTATATCCCTGAAACGTTATCCTGAGCAGCCACTAGATGTCCATAATGCTTCATAGGGTTTGCCAGAAATGGTGGGTACCATTTTCCCTCCAGTAGGCCTCTCTCTGGTCCTCGGTAGCAAGGAAAGAACAACTGCAAAGATCGAAGAGGGTTTAAGAAAAAAAAGGTGAGAGAAATGTATGGAAATTGCCATTCAAAAGAGATTCCAGATTCCCTTCAAAGAGAGAAGGGAAGATACTAGCTGATAAAGTAGAAATAATAGGATAAAAATGATGTACATGGAAATAGTCCTACCCAAGGCACTTAGATATGTCAGATGTATTTCTACCTCATTCACATGTGCCAGTACCCCTCCAGAATCAACTGGTGGTGAAATGTCTCTTTGCCATAAAAGGAAGGTTATTTTTCTCACGTGTGATTTCATGGTATGGCCAGGTTATGCCATCACTGCCCACAGCATAAGGGGGATGGTTTTTCTTGAGTGAATGATTCTGGGTAACGAAGGTGTTCTAGAGCGGTTACCCAGCCTTCTGAATGCTCTCAGATTCCACTGTTGTTTTCCCCCAAGGATTCTGCTCTTTAAGGAAGTTAGAAGGGAAGCCGGGGGAGGGGGCAGCCTTCAAAAATCTCAGCTAAGAAGAGACAAGATGGTTTCTAAGAATAACAAAGACCTATAGAACTGCAAAGGCCCTTTCTTTTCCTGGACTAGTTTCCTGGAAGTTAGTTCCTTTGTGGACTCAGGCTTAAGAGAAGAGAGAAGGTTCACAACTACGCCATTACCTCCTCTCTTGGAAAACTGAGCTTGGTACAAGTGCTAGCTTCACTTATCTACATGGTCAAGCAGACAGACCAGAGTGGTCCAGCCTGAAAATGCCCCTTTGCAGGTGCACTGGCATCGCAGGCCCTGTGGTTTATCCTCCTCATTTGTCTGTGTATGGCAGTAATAATAATGATTTTAATTATTTTAATAGCAGCATGTATTGGAGTGTTGATAGCTACTTGGCACGGTGTTGCCACACATGTTTAATCTTTACAACAGCTCTGTGAGATAGGAACCATTCTGTTTCCCCATTTTGAGGAGGAAGCTTTCATAGAATCACAGAACTACTGAGTGACTGTATTCCTTTCTTGAGGCTTCCATAACAAATTGCCACATAGCTGGTGGCTTTAAACACTAAATTTGTTCTCTTACAGTTCTGGAAGTTCAGGGTTCACAATGCAGCTATGTTGCACTTTCTCCAAGGGAACAGGAAAAATTCCATACCTTGGCTGACACTCCCTCTCGGTCCTGTCTGTGACTTAAAAGGACACTTGTTAATAGATTTAGGCCCATCTGGATAATCCAAGATGATCTCTCATCTCAGTATCCTTAACTTACTGGATAATTATATCTTCAAAGATGCTTTTGCCAACTACAGTAACAGGTTTACAACATAGACCTATCTTTCTGGGGCTTTGTTTTAGCCCACTGCTACAATGACAGTCAGGTTTCAATTGTTCGTACATTTCAGAGGAAAGAGAAAGAGAGGGTGCATTTAACATTTTTCAGGTGACTGTCCCACACATTGTACCTCTGAAGAGTAGGAGAGCCAAGTGTAGGAAAAGAAAAATGACCACTCTTGTGGCAGAGTCAGGGAAAGGGCCAGACTGGCAAGAAAGACTCGGGAAGTCTGCCCCTGCATATTTTATTCCTCTTGATTCCATTTCCTAGTGAGTTTCTCACTCTCTTTACACGGTCTGCAGATTCTCTTCCAAAGATGTGGGCACATTTAAATGTTTACCAGCAATATTGGAAGTACCTCTTACCATTGCTACAAGATTTGGCTTAACTGTAACTAAATCAGAGAAACTTTGAGCTTCAGTTTCACTGAGGACTAAGGGAAAACTCCAGATCAAAGCTAGCAGGCATAGACATGAAACTCCGAGTCTTGGTTTGAGTGACATTTCAACAATCTCAGGCATAAGTTTGATCATTAATCAAGGTCTTTGCCTACAATTACAGTTGGCCTTTTGGGATATACACACTATGGGTATTAGTACTCATATTTTGATTGTGGAAGACCAACTATTTTTCCCCAAAATAAATTCTGTGAAATATGCTAGATAAACGTATGCAAGGACTTGTATGTGTGTGTGTGTGTGTGTGTGTGTGTGTGTGTATCTGTTTGTCTGTCAGTGAGCGTTACACATCATGGTAGGCATGAACTGTCTCTTGAGTCAGACAAATCCCACACAGTAGCTACTTCTTGCTCACCACGTATATGAAGGTTATTTCTTTAAACTTCAGATTCTTGTGCTCGCTTCGGCAGCACATATACTAAACTTCAGATTCTTCAAATATAAAGTAAAATTTACATATTTGATGGTATTATTGAACTAAAAACAAGTGAGGAAAATGGCTATAAGTCTAAGTTTGGTAGCACCTGTTTTATTTCTAGCATGGAAACTAGTGTTTTGTCTAAAGTCATTTATTAAACTGGTTTCTCCCTTCCTTCCTTCCTTCCTTCCTTCCTTCCTTCCTTCCTTCCTTCCTTCCTTCCTTCCTTCCTTCCTTTCTTTCCTTTCCTTTCTTTTCCTTTCTTTTCCTTTCTTTTTTTCCCTCCTCCCAAGAATCACTTTTTCCTAATACTGTACCTAATTTGAAACCTAATTTTTGGGTCAGAGATTTAGCTCAGTGGTTCTGGCACCTGCCTAGCAAGCACACGTTCCCTGGTTCAATCCCGGGTAACCACCTACAATACCGGATGTGGTGACTCACACCCACGAGCAATCACTACTACATACCACAGTAGCAGGCATGGTGACTCACGCCTGTAATCCCAGCACTCAGGAGGCAGAGGCAGGAGGATTGCTGAGTTCGAGGCTTACATAGGCTACATAGTGAGCTCAGGGCCAGCCCTGAACTACAAAGCGAGACCCTGCCTCAAAGAAAAAAAGAAGCTTAATTTTTCATTCAAGATTTAAGTTGTTTTCTACTGTACATTTTAACAGTTAATTTTTAAAACTTTTTGAAGTAATTTTAGATTTATAGACAGGTCCAAAACAGTACCAAATATCCATTTAACCTTTACGCAGCTTCCTTATATATCACCATCTCAGATGAGCACAATACATTTCTTCAAATTTAAGAAAGTAATCCATTCAAAATGTAGATTTTTACTCTTGCTGTCTACAGTCTTATTCCCCATGGCAACCACAGTGATCTTTGTGACATTATATCAGATTATGTATTGATTTACTTAATGTGCTCCGTTCCCCTCATAAACTGAATAAAGCCAAACTGCTTACCATGGCCAGTGGGCTCTTAGCCCTCATCCCCTGCCTGTCTTTATCTTTTGTCAGCTTTCTCTTTGCTCCTCTCTCTTCTGGGATATTTTGTACTTGGGTCTCCCTTTGGGGCCTTTGGGACGTCCTCTACCTATAAGGTTCTTAGCTCACATCTTTAGGTTGCTGGTCCCTTGAACAGGTCTTTCACAGAGTGTTTCTGTAACTACCCTGTCAAAGGAAGTTCTCCAGTCACAGCACCTAGTTTTATTTCCTTATTTTATTTATCATTGTCTGACATTATCTTGTTTATATATTGGTTTACTTGTTAGTTGCGCGTTGCATGAAAGCAGTTCTTTCCCTTCGTGTTTCTAACACCTCAGTCATAGTGAATTGATTATTTTAGAGGAAAGAATACTGTTCTTCTCGGTGGTGCCTGTAAATAAGAGGCCAGACCTCCCTGTGGTACATCGATAGTCCAAACCCTGCTCTATTTATTGCCTTTTAAAAGATAGGTGAAAAATTACAGGTTTTATATTTTTTTTAATCCAGGGAAAATTAAGGAGGATCCTAGAGATCTTAGGATTTCTCTACTCAAGTTTTAGTTTCCTCTTCCTTTGCTGACAGATTCATGAAGGAGAGTTTTATGCAGGTATCATGAAAACGCACTAGCTCTTGGCAGTCATGAGTATGTGAGAAGTGAGCCAAAGAGTCCTCACGGTACACAGAGACATGTATCTGCACATGTACACATACGCCTGTCATTTTCAAATCTGTTCAAGTGCGTTTTCTCTGAAGGGACTAGGGGCTGTTGAGCCTGAAATAGGAAACACTAGGACAGTGAGAGCAAATGCTTTGAAAGTGGCTGTGCCAACGCTTTTTGCTAATTAAAGAATGTTAGGACAATCACCACTAGCAGCAGTAAAGGGCGCCCCATTACCTCGCTTTCTGGTAAGCTGGGTAAATTTAAAGGCAGCTATAAATATCCCACTGAGCGCCTGAGCTCAAGCGCAGTGGGCAGCACCAGGCCAGGCAAGGGGAAGAGCCCTGGGGCTTATGTCCCTCTGCATCCAGAGTCCTCTCTGTTCACCAGTAGTCCCCAGACTTTGCATGACTGAAGAATAAACGATTCCATTGTTAAATTCTTAAGACTTTCAAGAAAACAAACAGCTGTGAAGTGAGTTTAACTGGGAGACCTAGCCCCATGAGTCCTTGCTTCATCATACATAGACTTTGTCTTTCTTTGGTCTAAAGATGTTTCTTGTTTTGACTCTGATTCCCTTAACCGTGGATGTGTTAAAGAAAAAAAAAATTTTTAAGGTACATGGTTTAAGGCCATTCTCCTAGGAATAATCTGGGGCCTCATACTGAGCTACTCAGTACTCCAAAGAAGACCTTAGTCTTTAGAAAGTGTGAACAAACGGGAATACCCTTACACCTACCCGACAGAATATCTAGATGAATTTAAGTCTTGTACTCAGCTTGGGATTTACTTTGCATTTTCAGTCTATTCATTATACTTTGGCTTGAAACCTGTTATGTCCTCTTGTGTGGTTTCTTTTTGCCATCTCTTCATAGCCTCCAAGCCATTCCTCCCCCTTGATTTCTAGAGTGGTGCCATGTTGGCACTGCCATTTCTCTGCCAGCCTCTTAATTTGTTCAGTTTCTTTGGGAATCATCTTCTCTGGCTATCAGGCTTGCCTTGCATAGTTTGTTAATTAC
This sequence comes from Thryonomys swinderianus, assembly GCA_004025085.1. Lineage (NCBI taxonomy): Eukaryota > Metazoa > Chordata > Mammalia > Rodentia > Thryonomyidae > Thryonomys > Thryonomys swinderianus. Next base: position 121,163 of record PVIC010000051.1, read on the forward strand.
TTCTAATCTTTTCCTGCCAGCTGTAGCTTTAACTAGGTTTTTTTCTAGCTCCAGTTGGTACAGCCTCAGTTTATCCTCCTGTTCTGCCCTAGCAACTTGGGTTCCTCAGTGTATTCGTTTGTCTAAGGAGTTGCAGGGAGAGAGTCAAAGGACTCATTATAAAAACCAAGCTAGAATGTTGTCCCTCAGTCACCATTGTGACAACCCCTGCCTCATCCCATCCTTGAACAAATTGTGAGCTCTTCACCCTCAGAGCTGGAGGGGAGTGCAGCACTGGTGGTCCCGGGAGAGCCGGCCCAGAACTCACACCGCAGGCTTCCCTCTGAGTCATCAAGCAGGGGATGGGTTGGCCAACACCCAGGTTCCTGGATGCTGTGTTCCGCTTTCATTATAATACAAGCTTCTTCAGGAGTTAGATCTACCCAGCCTGTTCTTGTGGCATTTGTTTTAGATGCAACTCTTATCTCAAATGTTTCCAGTGTTGATTTACATCTAGAGGATATAAATAAGAGGATGAAATAAGAGAGTTTGGACCTTCAGGTTTCTCTGTCTGATTTAGAGAGTAGGACAGGAATGTCCCAGTTTGTTGGGTGATGAGCTGACCAGTTCATTTACATATTCACACTTTCACTTATTGCCTCCATCACATAGAGTTCTGGCCACAACTTACAGGTAGCTTTCTTTCTTTTTAACTAAAGGTAATAACAAGTACCTTGAATCTTACTCATCATGACCCTGGAATACCACCCCAAGTGATAATTTATTTTTCAACTTTTGCCTCTTTTACTAGCCAAAATGCTGTTCATGAGAACTATTCCTCTTGGGCTATTTTAAACTGTTTCTATAAGGGCACCAGATTGACATGGCTCCACTTCTCATAATAGCGCCCAAGCCCAGCCACTGTGAGGCTACAGCTGAAGATCTCGGGTCTCCTCCCATGATGCCCAGACACTGGCAGCCTTGCTAGAGGAGTACTTGTCCCGTGTCTCTTTCTTGGTGACTATGGCCAGTTTGTGTGGCAGCCCAGTGAGCCTGCTTGATTTGTATTCAATGCACAGTGCTGAAAAAAGCCCATGAGGAGTCCTGCCAGCCAATAACCCTGAAAGGGCTCTTTGTGCAAATGAGCAATGTCTGAGCTGGACAGCTCCTGCCCTCCCCCGCAAATGTCCTCTCTGGCCCAGCAACTTGTTGGTGTTTGGAGCTGGCCTGGAGCCCTTGGGGATCCCTTCTGGAGAGGAGACCATCTTGGGATCCCAGACACCGAGTAACTGGAGCTCCATCCTTCCTGTTCTGGCTTCTGGCAGTCTGCCTCCGGGTGCCGGCCAGTGGGATCTATTCAGAGCTGTCTGTGCACAAGAGAGAAGGGAATTGAAAAGGAAAGGATATGGACATGAGCAGACCAAATCAGGACGTTCTCATTGTCTTGACTGGGGGGAACCCCAGGGGCCTGAGAAGGCTGTAGCCTGTGTTGTGCACACACCTGTGCTGGCCTGAGCTTTTCTCATTTCCCAAGCAGTTAGAGCTGTGTGTTGCCCTCCTGTCTAAAAAGGGAGAGAGATGAGATCCTTCATGCCTATTTCTGCTGGTCAGCCACATCTGTCTCTGGCCATCGACACTAACAACAATCCTGCGCCATTTTTAATGCCTCTTCAGAAGCTAGCTCTCGCCGCTGCTGTCTCTGAGCACATCAACTTCACTCACTGGCTTAGTGAAACCTTTCTCAGAGAAGTTTCTATGGTCTCATTCATGAGAGCCTCAAGAACAGGAGCCTGGAGATTGAGGGTTGCTGAGTCTCTGGCCTCCTGAATATCATCTCCCTGTCACCGCATCTCTTCTTGGGAGCAGCCAGAGGGGCCAGGTGCATTTTATCTTGTTGGGGGCCCAGTTCAAAGGTGATGGTAGTTCTTCCTGACCCCTGTGGCTTCAGTGCTCCTGGTTTCCTTGTTCACCTCCATTGGCTTAAAACCTGTGTATGTCTCATTTGCCTAATTATTTTGAATATATGGATATGATGCCCAACCCTTTGGGTAAAAATAGGATAGAACAGCTGGTAACCTACCAGGCACAGTGGCACATGCCTGTAGTGTCAGCACTTTGGGAGGTAGAAGAAGGAGGATCACAGTTAGAGCCTGACCAAGTTAGCAAGAACACCCTGTGTCAAGGACGGGAGGGAGGGAGGGAAAGATAGATAGATTAAGGGGGTGAGGTTAGGGATGCAGCTCATGCAGAGATCCTGGGTTCCATCCCAGAGAGAGAAGGAAAGGAACCAGTAGCCCATCATGAGAAAAAAACACACACATAGTTAACACCATAACTCAACACACAGAATGTTAAATAGGACAATGTGACCACACTTTTTTTTTTTTTTTTTTTTTTGGTGCTGGGGATGGAACCAATGCTGTGTCACTCAGCATTTTTCCATGTCATTTTGGATGTCTCTGGAAGATAGTGGGACAGAGGAAAGGCAGGGCTGTGGGCCTGAGAGGCTGTATCTGGGAAGAAAAGCTGTGCTCACTTCTCCTGAGTAGTGTTTGAACTCAGAAAGAACAAAACTACGGTCCCAGTCACAGGCTCCCCTTGGATTCGTTGCATTTACATCTGGGTATTTAGAGAAAGCAACAAAACAAAACAAAAACCGAGGAAATGTTGCAAAATAAGGAAAGAGTGTCTCCCCACTACTGTTCCCATCCAGTGGCCCATGTCCACACTGGGCCACAGTACTCAGGGTTTGTGTGTTGCCATGTCCCTGTCAGTACAGTCAAGAAGCTTTGCAGCCCTGACAAGCACAAGCTACATGCACAGAAAGGTTTATTCAGGTCTGTACACAAAGGGACTCACAGGTTCCTAAAGACACAGACCCTGTAGACAAATGCATCCCTGTTGGATTCCCAAAGACCTTTGTCCCCTAGAATAGGTCAGTTGAGCCAGAATTCTGAAACCAGTGACTTAAAAGCTGGTTACCACAGCATTTTCCTGTGTGGGGCCCATGCAGAAAAAAAGACCTTTCCTTTTGTGTCCTTACCTTGCTAAAATCATTCATTGTTTTTGTACCAAAGAAGTAATAAAGGGGTTTAGAAATTTAAGAGCAACCATCTTCTCCCCTACCATTTATTCCTCTTCATTCCATCTCCCACAGGATTTCTGAGAACCTTCAAGAAGGCCTTTGTTAAGCTAGGCATGGTGGCACACACCTGTATCTCAGAAATCAGGAGGTTGCGGCAGGAGTCACAAGCCTGAGACCAACCTAGGCTAGACAGCAAGACCTTGTTTCAAAACAGAACTTGATGGGGTTGGGAGATATACTGCAAAGAGACTGGTCAACGGGTACAATGTGACATGAGGAATAAATTCTAATGTTCTGTTGTACAATAGGGTGACCATAATTCACAGTAATACATTGTATATTTCACAGTAGCTAGAGGAAATGATAATTATTTTAAGTGATAGATATGCTAGCTACATTGATTTGATCATTTATACAGTGAATAAATGTATTGAAATGTCATTGTACCCTATAAATATGTATAATTATTATGTATGAATTAAAATAAAACTTTTTTAATACCACACACACCCCAAATAAAAGAGGGGCCTTGTTAAAGTGGTGTTGCTCTCATCCTCAGGGGTTTTACAGCCTCTCTGATCTGGGCCTTTATTTTTCCAAATAGTTCGTGGAGTAGGAGTATATCTGTGCTGTGTTGATGGATCTCATTCAGTTGTATACATTTGTCTCTGAGGCCTGCTAATGCCTTTGAGCTTCTAAAACACTTACTTTGCAAATCCATTTGTATCCTGGGTTTAGCTCCCAGTTGCAAGATTAGCAGAGATTATAGGGTCTGTCTGATATCCTCTCCATGCTTTCAATTTATGGCTATGAATTGAGAAATTTACACCTGGGTAGAATGGAAACTAGAGGCATATATAGTCTGATGAGGGAAAGAAAAAGGAGCTGGTACCACCCTGATACTAGACTCAGAACCTGCTAAGAACCTGGAACCCCATAGTCTATCTCTTGACTCAACAGCTATGCTGGGCTGCCTGTTCCTTCTTTTCTAGAACTAGTTCCCTGAACCTGCCCCCTCCCTAGCCACTCCCTGCCCCAGGGTCTGTCCCCTGCGTGGGAGGCTGGGCCATGCTCTGACCCTCGGGGTGGCATCCTCTGCTAGGACCGCGTCAGCAGTCCTGTAGCCTCCTCCATGTCAGTTCTCATTAGACAGCTGAAAGGGACTTGGGACACTGAGCAACCCTTCCTGCTCCTCCTAGGGGCTCTGCTCACCTAGTTTTGTTTTGGAGGTTGAAAAAGACATATGTAACCACGGTAAGGACCAATGAGCCACTTTAGACTGAAGAATTTCCAAGCGGTTTAAATAATATTGTATCATTTCATATACAAACTGAGTCTGAGCATGGAGCAGTCCCAGGGCGGGGTGGCTTAACAGACAGGGCACTAGTACCAGGCACCTTCGTTCTTCTCATCTTCCTGCTCTTGTCATGGTCCCAGGTTTCCTTCTTGGCTGCAATAGGGAAAGCAACTGTTTTCTCCCAGCACAGTGATTGGCTGAAACTAGAAATTTGTAGGGCCCATGAATATGGACAGGGAAAAAATACAAATTTATTTTTATTAACCTCTAACTGAAATTTAGCATCTCCTTTGAATATGAATGTAAGAAACAAATCATACTAAAAGTAGTATAGCTATGACTCGTTGCTACTTTAAAATGATAGTAGTTTTTAGACCTGCTCCTAAATCTTTTTTTTTTTTTTTTTTTTGAGACAGGGTCTCGCTTTGTAGTTCAGGCTGGCCCTGAGCTCACTATGTAGCCCAGGCAAGCCTCCGTGAACGCAGCAATCCTCCTGTCTCTGCCTCCCGAGTGCTGGGATGACAGGCGTGAGCCACCACGCCCGGCACTGTGGTATGTGATATTGATGGCTGGTGGGCGTGAGTCTCCACGCCCAGCATTCTATATGGTTACTGGGATCAAACTCAGGACCTTGCGCTTGCAAGGCAGGCGCCGGAACCACTGAGCTAAATCTCCGGCCCCTAAATCTTGTTATTTAGTATATTAATAAAGAATTATATATTTATTCCACCTTGATTTTTGGTGGGTTTTTAAAAACGCTTTAATTATTGTGTCAGTATAATTGCTGTGTATTTAATTTTATATATATTCTATGAATAAACTAGCTTAAGCCAGTCAGCATCTTCCCAGACTGCACACAGGTTATGAGGAGAGGGTCCTGCCAATAGGGAGAAAAGGCAGAAATGGCTGCTGATTGGGCAACCAGGGGACCGGCCTGTGGTGTCATAGAATCAGGCAGCCTTAGTGTCATGGACAGGTCCCTTCTCTGCAAAATGTGCTCAGCTACATTTAATTTCATTTATAGCGATATCTCCCAATTTTCGTGTATTTTTATCCCATCTGTCCATGTGCTTTGGCTAAATCCAGGACCTACCTATTATCTATATTTCCTGTGAAATCATTCTGTTCTTTCTGAAATAAATGTTTAATTTTTTCCCCCTTAAATGGAAAGCTCTCACTTACCACAAGTGAAAGGAAAACGCACAAAATGCAGAAGGATGTTACTGAGCTCCAGCTGAATCTCGTCCGCCTCCGAGGCTCTGCCGTCTTTTGTTAAAGAGGTGCGGAAGACAGATTAGCAGTGCCCTGGGACTTGCTCCTTACTATGATCACAGTTAAGAGATAATTGAAAAAGCAATAACTCTGTTTGTGTTCTCTTGTGTGCCCTGTCATTGACCCACCTAAAATAATGCAGTCCCCAGGGAAAAGCAGGCTTATGATAAACTCCTTGTTGAAAACATTAGTACCCTCACCTATAGGGAAGGAGGTTAGTTTGATTTCATGCACATGGATCATCTTTGATGATCATTTCTTTCACCTGAGGGCTCACAAACTGCATTTCAACTAATGGTTCTGTCATTTGGTTTGGGACAGACTTGAAGCTTTCTTACCTGTGGTTCATGGAAATTCATTTCTTTGTTTCTTTGTCCCCCAAATTCCACCCTATTTTTAAAGCTTAGACAAGTGGTTGGTTACCTCTCTCCATTCTAACAGCATTTCTTCTTCTAGTTTTTGATCCCCAAAAACATACAGACTAATTCAGTATCTCTTGGTTAATTGATTAGATTTCATGTTATTCAGAAGGGTTTGAAGGAGCCCTGTAGCAAAAGAGACCATCCCTGCTGACACAGTTCCAGAGCTCAAATGGGGACCAAAAAATGAGCAGAGGCCCTAAAAGTCAGCCCACAGACACTAAGGATCATCCTTTGAGAGCTGAAGGAGGCTTTAATTCCACCCACCCCCCCAATGTAGAGATGAGGAGATACAAACATGGAAACTTCGTTGGCTTTCCTTAAAGGCAGTCTGGGGTAAAGGAACAGCAGAGCCCAGATCTGCCTGGAGCTCGTATGAAGTCACCCTAAGGAAAACAGCATTGGAATGGGTCTCGGCCCCTCTCCTGTCTTCACCTGCTAACTATACTCTCCTTTTCATGTCTCATCATTGTGTTTTCCCGTTTCCTTGTGGTGTGCTTCCACTCCTGAGCCACGAGGACCAGAGCAGCAAAGGGGCCCAGTCCCTCACGTCTGCTTTCCCGAAGCACTCTGCTCTTCTTCCCTGGGCCTTCTGGAGACTCGTGTCGAGCCTGGGAGGAGAGGATGTTCTTTCCTGTAGTGTTAGCTCCCTGCCCTCCATAGAGTGCTGTTCATCACAGGTGTCCCCTAGGCAGGGGCTCGTGGTGGGGGGAAGCCATACCAGAAGTAGGGAAGGGGTCTTTCTCCCTCTCTAAAGATTCTTGTCACCAAGCATGAGATCTGTTACCCATTGTTACCTGGACTTCAGAAGGCACAAGCGGCAGAACGTCTGGGAGCCTCAAGACCACAGCTGCATTTGAACTGAAACTGGCAGCAATTTGTTCTTTATTTGTTTTGTTTTGTTAATTCAGAAACCCTACTGAGAAAGACAGGCTGACTCTTGCTGACTACAGTTTTTGCAAAATTTTTCCTGGAGTCTCATTGTACGCACATTCAGTGTGCCTCGCAGGCCTTAGTGAGCATGTTTGTAGGAAGTCTGTACTGCCATCCTAGAGTAGGTATCATGCATAATGCCTCAACTGAGACAAATTTCTTAATGGTTTGAAACAACAAATGTGATCATCTTTAAGTGGTTCCGTTAGCTCTGATTGGAAAGAATGGGATGAACTGAGGAAATACACAGCCTTGGGAGCAAGGGAGGGAGGGAAGGTCTTTGCTAGTGGCATGACCAGTTACAGCTTGGGGGAGCACTTCCAGGACTTTTTGTTTGGGGGCAAGAGAGCAAAACACTATTGGATGAGAGGCAGTATCACACTCTTACACGATGTAGGATGTGTATGTATCGTCCTGCTGCTGTAAGAAAGCGTCACTTCTCCAGTATTCATTATTCCCCTCTGTGCCTCTGTACCCCACTGAGCACAGTGTGCTTTTGGTTAGAGGAGTCTCTCTAGTTTGTATCTTGCTCCCCCCGCTGTTCACAGTAATATTTGTCCCGTCTTTCTGTCTGCTAGAGAACAGGACTTTTGGATGATGCTAACAGCACTGCAGACTTTCAAGCTCCATGGCAGCCTCAGAAACTCTGGCCCTGTAGTCACTCATTTTGAAGAGATATGTGTCTCCGTCAGTGATGGCAAGTCTCCGAGAGATCGAGCCTGGAAGTGCAGGCCCAGACCCACTGATTTATTGCAGAGTACCAACACTGCAATTAACCAACCCTGAGTACTGAGGTTTTTGCGTAGAAGAAAACAACTCTGCGTTAACATCTTTTGCCATAAAAGAAAAACAAAATTATACCTATGCCATAGATTCACCACTACTTGTCTAGATAGAGCCTTTACCTCTTAAAGTCTGTTCCCTCCACATCTGTACTTATCACTCCTTCTTTTACTCTTTATGTGAACAAAAACCATTCTTTTTTCTCCCTCAGTACCAAGGGTCAAAGTCAGGCTCTTGCACTTATTAGGTAGGCACACAGCACCCCTGAGCCAAATCCCTGGCCCTAAAATCCATCATTTCCTTCCAGAGAATTTTTCTCTGTGGATAACACCATGCCAGAGATCTCATTCTGTCACGGTCTCCAGTAGCTTTTCTCCTTCAGCTCCAGCTAAAAGAAACAAGCACTGCTCTTGCTCCTGGTGCCTCCTCTCTTAACTGCTTATTCCCCAAGGTACCTCCTACCCAGTCCCCCCCACAGCCTCACAGTGAGGGCAGTGCCCTCTTCAATGCCACCTGACATAAGGCCACTCTTCCTTTGCTGTCCGCTTAGGGCCACCTTGGTTCTGACAATATTTAGCACCCAACTCTCGGCTCACTGATGACACTGAGGACCAGAGGAGCTTTGAGTCCAGGATTGTGTCTGCCACTCAGCAATGCTGACTGATACTCAGAGATCTGCCTTCCAACTCTGGCCCTGCCCAGACTCACACCTATGGCCCTTTGCTTCCTTAGTTTCTCATCCATAAAACAGGTGATGATGAAGAGTCAAGCTCTAGGAATTGATTTGCTAAAGAGCCCCAGCATGCAGGGAGGACTGCAGTGGTGAGGTACTGGGAACAGTGGGTCTCTGGGCAATGTGACAGCAAAAGAGCTTCTGAGCGTGTGTTGTAGGATCATCAAATGAAAGCCTGGTGCCCCCTGACAGCAGTACATTGTAAACCTAGAGTGGACCTCCGTGTCTTAGCCTTAGGGTCTGTAGGATTGCTCCATCCCGTTATCCGAGAAGCAGGTGTGAGCATGTGTCAGGGAAGAGTTGATAGGAAGAGGCATGGAGCTCAGTTTGCCTAGTTCTCTTTTCTTTCTCACTTTCCTCTTTCTTTGCATTGTGAAGTGTTCTGTTTGAATGCCCTTCTGGAGACAGTTTCTGCACAAACCACTGTTTCCTGGCAATCTTAACTCCATTTTTGTATCATTTGTAGAATAATTGGGTCAGTGCAATCCAGCAGATTCTGAAGAACAAAGTAGGATGAGAGCCCATCCCACTGTTTTCACCCTTCCCCGCGTGCCCAGCTACCCCGTACTTCAGTGCTGGCCCTAACAGGTAATAACAAGGGCCAGCTCTTCCCTCACTGATCGCAGGAGTGCACTTCCTGCATCATTACATGGAACCCACCACCGCCCAGCCAGCCAGAAGGGTGAGCTTCCTGCCCTGTAACATCTGGGGAAATGGACCCCAAGTGTGTCCATGCATCCCTCAGGCCCTCTGGCAATTTCATGCACCGAAATAACCCATGCAAAAAGGTGCCTTTAGTCTTGATCCTGGCTGAGTTTTTGGTCCTGCCTCACTCAGTATTCTCCTGGTCTTTGGGCCCAGGTCCCTCTCCCATTTATCATGTCACCTGCAAATCCACTTTCTGTGCTTCTGCCAAGATCCTTTCCTGCATTCCCACAGCCATCTCTACCTGTGACCCAGCCAATCTTCTGCAGAGAATTTCTATTCTGATTTGAGAGAAGTGTTGTTCCAAGCAGACAGGCAGAGCTGCCGAGCCGTAGGGCTCTCTGGCCAAGTCAGTCCTGCGCTCAGGGAGAGAGTGCGCTGCTTCCTTGCAGTGCTGCGTTTCTTTGTCTCGCCCCCGTCGTGAGTGCATACTCACCAGATCCATCCCCGGCCCGTGTAAACGACAGTAGCTTCACTTGTGTGAAAGCCTCAGCTTCAGTCACTATGAAGGAGGCAGGTAAGAATTTCCAAGGGGCAGAAGCAGCCCGGCCCTTCTGGATCTGCCCAGTGTGCTGTCTCTCCAGGACCCTCCACAGGCTCACAGTATAGAGACTTTCCTACTAAAAAGCATGTAACCAAAGTCATTACACACAGGGCATTTTGGAGCCCCAATCCAAATTTGTTTCTGCCCCGTGGCCCACCCTTCGGAGACTTAAGCAGAGATTAGAAGGACATTCAATTGAGGTGAACAGAATGTCTTTTATTAGAAGAGAAAAGCAAAGTTCAGAATTTCTTACAAGTTAGGGAAAAGATGGACTGCAGCTTACAATGTGAAATGTAATTTATCAGTTGTAACAAATGGTAATTATTCGGTTTAAGTTTACAAATCAGTTACACAGTTACAAGATGAAGGTGACCTAACTTGATGGCAATTCATTTAAAAATTCCCCATGGTGGGGGTTGTTTACCATAAATTGTACACTAAGAACAGTTGAAGTGACTGATAAAAACTGTGTTAATAGAGAAATAGTATAGATCAAAAGGAGATAATTCTTCTACATGCTTAATCCTGGGACGTTGTGCTCTACTCTTAGTGTTGTATTTTTAGAGGGGTCTTTCTAGGACAGGACTGGCTCGTATGTCCTATGAGGTCCTGGTCCAGTGAATAATGGAAGTCACTAGGGTGAGAAAGAAAGAGCAGAGCAAACATTCATAATGCTGACACCTTTTGTATACTTGGCATATGGTTAAGCACTGCTAGTCACTTGCTGAGGCTTTCCTCATTTAGTCCTCAAAGCAGCCAGCCTTCTAAGCTAGGTAATACTTAGGATCCAGAGGTTTCCCAGAGTCACCCACCAGTAAAGAAGAAAGACAAACAGATTTGTTCCAGATTGTTCCAGAGGGCAAAATTAGGTGGGCGGGATGTTCACATTAGTGGGTTTTCAATTGAAAGAGTGCTTTTCCTGCTGCTGAACTGTCTCTTCCTAAACAAGAGTCCTGAATTATTGGAACACTTAAGGTAAACTGATCTCTCGAAGGTATAAAGAGGACTCTTGGGGGAGAGAGATAAAAGTGACCTCTGGTTCCAGTGAAATGTTCTAGAAGTCTCTGGAGCTTTCAGATGGCAGCCTGAGACACAGTTGCTGGACAGAGAAGACTAGAGCTGCCAGTCTCCTGTTTCTTCTGCTCAGGCTTGCAGATTATCACCTATTTATGCCCAGCATTAGCCTGATGTCCCTACTTGCTCATCTCAGCTGTCTGAATGATCTCCTATCCTGGCAGCTTGTCTGTCAAGGTTGGATCTGTCTCTTCCCCGGTTCAGCTCGACTTCGTTGCCGTAACTTGTCTTCTGGCCCAGGAATGGGTATTTTGAAGAAGATCTGACCTGTTGCTTTCCCCATTGGCTCAGTCTCCTTCTCAGTGGCATCCATTGACAGTGGGGGTGGAGCCTTCCTTGGCCAGACCGAACTGTCTCCGCACCGCGGATGTTGATGAGGCCTGTGTGTGTATCTGCATGCTCACACTGCAGCCTGATCGATGCCTGTCAGAGCTCAGCATCAGAGTGACAGCTGCATGCCGGGCTGTTTGCTGAACACAGCTCGTCCGTCAAGGGAAATCAGACGAAATCCATCTCCTTGTCCAAAGCATGGGCCGATGGGCTGTGCCTAGAATGCCAGTCTTGTGTCCTGCTCTTCTTTTGTGCCCTCAAAGTCATTGCCCATGGGATGTTAGTACTACACTGGTAGGTCTCCTGGAGCTGAATTATAGTCAATAAAATTATGTGGAGATCCATATCCATCCTCTACCCTTTAGGAACTTGGAGTTTATTGCCAGATAGGCCTGTTGTATGGACAATGCCGATCTAGAACATGCAGAATTGACACATAATTATTTCAAATGGATTGGTGTAAAATATAGCATATATAAAATGAATTTTGTAAGAATTTTGCAAATGTCTATTGAGTAGTATGTAGTTAAAGTGAGTGTTGTAAGCTACAACACTCACTTTGGTGGGAATGGGACTGTTAAGAGAGTCTCATTAGAGATGCAATTATGGGGTTTTAAGGCTTTTAGAATTGACAGGGACACGATTTGGCAAAGGTTCTATGTTTGTAAACTATTCGGGGCTGTTAGAAGCTCTGTCACCCTGTGTCTTGGCAGCAAGCCAGTTAGCTACTTCTCTCTTCTCTCAAAAGCCTCTTTTATCCCATACAAGCCTGCACCTGAACCTTCAAGGAGACCCTCACTAGCCCTTAGCCCTCCAGCACTTCTGTTTCCCGAGGCTGCTGGCTCTTACGTGAAGACATCACCCTGTCCCCACCACTGCCGAGGCCATGTGGGTAATTCTCTCCCTTTGCCTGGCATAAGTGGCTCTCAGGGTTCATAGAAAAATGAAGCAGAAGCCCAGCACTGGAGAAGTAGTGTTCTTCCCTGCTGCCTGAAAGACTGGCCCACAAAGTTGTGCAGAGGACAGAAGTGAGCTGCCTGGGCAGTGGGGAAAGCGTCAGCCCAGGGGCAAGGCTTGGAGCACAGCAGCTGAGAGGGGTGAGGCTTTTCTTCACAGGAGAGAGGGAAGCGTGCAAAACCCACAAGCAGAGGGCACTGAGTGAATGGCAGGCCTGGGAGGAGCCATAGTTCCAGAGCAGCTCTTTTTCTGCCCGCCCTCAAAAGGCCTTTCAAACTAAGGAAGGATTCTCTGGTTTTGCTGCCCTGGGGATGGAACTGGCCCCCTGCTTGGGTCCCTTCTCTCCATGCTGCCCTACTTTGGCAAGCTGAGCTCTCCCCACCCAGGGCCTGTGGAGTGCGGCAGTCAAAGCTTTATTGCCCACACACTGGAGCCGCTCTGCAATAAAAGACAATAAAACAAGGTTATGGGAATGGCTGGCACAGGGGGCAGCCCCCCGGAGACTGGGTTTGCTGCCTGTCTTCCCAGCACCACCAATCACTGTTAAGGCCGCTGTCATGAAGTCATCCACGGTCCCCTGGGCCTTCTTTCTGGGCCTGGCCAGGGGCTGTGGGAGTGACCCGTGCCGATGGCCAGATGGAGGGGCAGCCCGAGCCCAACCTCCTTCCCTCCTCCGGTGCTCAACCGTCTGGTGGCAGGCAGGCAGGCAGGGAACAAAGAGATAGTTTCACCTTGTAGGGGAGACCAGCTTGGGGAGGAAAGGAGTCCTGCCCAGAGGGACCCCAGGGGTGCGAAGGGTCAGGGTCAGTGTCGTTAAGACAACCTCAGGGTGCTGCATCTGGGGCAAGTGGTAGTAAGGGCAAACTCACCGCAAGAGCTGGAGTCAGCACCTGGTCTGCTCTCCTCCCAAGCTTCCCACCTCAGGCACACAGTGTTCTGCTCAGCAGATACTTAAGCCTTCCATGGAGGATGGCATCAGCTGTGGTTCAAAGTCTCCAATAATTTTCATTTTGCCATACAGCATGTCTAGCCCTTTGACCAAAGAGCCTCTAAATTCCTCCTCCTGAGCCCTCCTTCCTCTCTCCCTCTCCTGGCTCCTCCACCCTCAGTCTTGATCTAGCCTTGTTGATGAGCCTCAGCTCTTCCCCACACACGAGGCACTAAATCTTGCCTGCCTGCCTTGCGACCCACCATCATTTCCCAAGCTCACCTATGCCATGAATGCTTAATTTAAAACTTCTGCTGCTTCCCAGCAGTTTGTAATTCTGTGGCTGAACTCAACAGAGGAAACAAAATGGGCTGATGAATGTTCTCAGGAAGGTGAGCTGAAAACCCTACACAGCGTGTCTGTGATACAGGGCAAGGCTTCCTTAACCATTTAGTGTAATAAGATGGATATCTGCAGTGTCAAGTTATTCTAATAGGAGGAAATCTGCCCAATCTATCAGCCTGCAGGATGGTTATGAGTTTTAAATTTCCTCATCTCTACGGCAGAAAATTCTCTGGGCTTTTCAATTATAAACTTAGTTGTTCTCAAACCTAGAATCCCGAAGGATTCTGTTTCGGTCAGAGGGTAAAAGAAGCAGGTGCAGCAGGGGCCTGAGAGGCCAGTAGCGACTGGGCTTCTACCTATCCATCAGCTGTCTCCTTCACGGCCTGTGCCCCTCCCCCAGGCAGCTTTGGGGCCAGTTTCCCCATTCCTGTCATCTCCGAGTGGTTCTTGTCCCATCCCCCAGGGATCGGAAAGAGGCCCAGTAGCTTCAGAGGTTTGAACTTACAAGATCAAGCCTCTTTCTGGCATCCATTGAGGGGGAGGGGGAGGGAAGCAGAGGGAAAAATGAGACCCTGTTGGCCTCGCAGCAAGGGGCTGCCCTGACCAGCCATCTCCCAGTGCCAGCCCAAGAAGGAGCTCAAAGAAAGTCCAGGCAGGTGACAGAGTTCCTGGGGCCAGGCTCATGCTGAGCAACCAGCAGAGCATAGATCAGAGAGTCCCAGAGAGTAATGAGCCCAGAACCTTCTAACTGGAGCACTCGGCATGGGCGCACTGGGGAAGGGGGAATCACATCTTCCTTAATGGCTTTTCCTGTACTCTTACACACTGCCCTGACCCAAGAGCGAGCAGCCAGGGCCACTTCCTGGGTGTTATCAGCCTCTCTTCACCTACCTCGCCTGGCCATTGCCTCCACTCCAGCAACTTCAGGAAACCTAGACAGGTAAGAGTGTGACTTCAGAGAATCCTTCTGGCCACACCTTAGTCATGAGAGCCAGGCTCTGGAACTAGGTGGTACTGAGTTGGAATCCTGGCCTTTCCACTTGGGCCACACTCGACACTGCACATATGTAAGGTTTTCTGCTCACCTTCCCAAACACATTCATCACCTAGAGAGAGCAGGTTCCCCCACCCTAGGAATTGATCACAGGGGCCTTTGCACTGAGCTACATCTCAGCGCTTTTATATTTTTATTGTGAGACAGGACCTTACTAAGTTACTCAGGCTGACTCAAATTTAATCCTCCTGCCTCAGCCTCTCCCCTTTTTTCCTCTAGCTTTTTAGCTGGCATATAAAACATAAGATATATATTAATCAGTTAACATGTTATATATATATATATCAGTTAACGTGAGATATACACACACACACACATGTTGTAAATGTTTACATTGGGGTAAACCTGCTTGTATCCTCAAACATTTACTATTTCTTTAGAGTGAAAACTTGAAATCTCTTCTTTTAGCTTTTTGAAATGTGTTGTATGTTGTTACTCTGGGTAGTCACTGTAGTGTGAAATGATAGCACAACCAGAACTACTTCTGTGTAACTATAAGTTCTCACCCATTCTTTAACTTGTCTAAACCTCAGTGCTTTGTCAATAAAATGGGCCAGTGGAATCCACTGTACAGAGCAGATCAGCAAGACCACACACGTGTCTGTGAGGCTGATACAGCACAAGGCCTGCGGGGAGCTCTCAGGAACAAACTGCTGGTTCCCTTCCCTCTCCACCCGGTAATAAGCCGCTGATCTGGTTTTGGGATATGCAACTGACAGCTGCAGAGCTCTGACCTAAAGCATTTAGGACCCACCCCCGCCAAGCCTGGCCATTGGCCAGAATGTGCACTCCAGGCCGTCACTGGAACACATACAGCCATAATGGAGTGGGACGTTACCCTGGGGACTCTGTCTAGGACTCTGTTTGGACTGGTCAGAAACAGAAAAGGGCCTCATTTTCCTGTAATTATCTTTTTTTTTTTATGTTCCTTGGATCAAACATTTTTAAAAAGCAAAGACAAATAAGTACCAGTGACTGGCACCTGTGTGTCCTTTTCATTTGATTCATATCATAAATGTGTTGACCTGTGTGTCAGGTACCATGTAGGAGTCAGGACCATCAGGTCAAGTCATCTGTGTTTTCTGCTTCGAGGAGTTAGCAGTCTCGGGAGCTCCTCAGCATTCGGAGGAAGGCTGTTACCTGCTCTTTGATGCTCAGGATTCTGTCAGCACAAACGGGAACCCAGAAGACTTGCAAGAAGAAGCCCAGTGTTAGGGACAGGTGGTGTTAGGGACAAGTGTTAGGCCCAGTGTTAGGGACAGGTGGGCGTTAGTCCAGCCAAAGCAGAGGAAGGACATGTTTTCCAGGGAGAGATATCAGTGTAGTCGGGAATTACATCTACTGATGTAGACCAAAAATATTTGCTTACACAAGATAACAGTTTTCTTCTGTCTCATAAAAGAAGCTGAAAGGTGGGCAGTCCAGGATGAGAACAAGGAGTCCCAGGGTCAAGAGGCACCTGAGCTCTGGGCTCTACTCAGCTGGTGTCAGTGCTCAGAGTCTGTGTGGAGAGAGGAGGGTGGGAGGTGGTGGGATGAGGCTGGAGGAACATCCCCCTTGTCCACACTGCTCCAGCTGAGCTGCAGGTTCAGTGCCCGGTGCCCAGGCGAGGACTTGGGTGTTTAGGTCACACCCTCCCCTCCGTCAGAGGAAGCTCCCCTGCCCTACTGGTCACGGGCCAGACCCCTGCCGAGGCAGGAGCAAGTCAGGCCATTTATAGTGTTGAGCACCTATAGGTTTTGTCCTAGAAGCCACAGAGCTTGGTCACCCTGTGACACATGTGCACACAAAACAGGTTTCTGTCCTTAGTGTGTGGGCTTTGCCCATCAAGAAGAAACAGAATTTATTGAGTTCTTACTGTGCCCAGGACATGACTCCGAGAGTTCTGTATCAGCTCACTTAGCTGCTTCCATGTCAATATCTTGAAGAAACTGAAACCTTACTCTCCTGTGCTTAACTAAACAGCAGAGGCCGAAGTTGAACCCAGCAGCCTGGCTATCGAGCTCTCGCTGGTAACCACTGCACAGTTCTACTAGTAGACACAGTCCCCCAAATCAGGAGGAAATTTCGGCATGGATCCAGGGGGAGACAGGAGGATGAGGCACAAAGCACTAGGCTTGTCTTTCATGTGGGGAAGGAGTGAAAATCCACAGAGGCAGAGCAAGTCTAGTAATGGCTGAAACTTTAGCCCTTTTTTTTTAATTTGCTTTTTGGCCTTTTTGATCTCTCCCCTGCACATTCTGACTCTAGGCCAGCATATCCCCTGGTCCACTAACAAGCTCCTGTTATGCTTTTATTTCCCAGCATCCCTTTCCCCAGCTGTCCTGACTGTAACAGGATGTTTCATGTATCTTGTTCAGGTTCCTACCCTTTCTTTCTTTCCTTCCAGCCTCCCTACAGATGTGCAGATTTATCTGTCCCTGATCTGTATCCGAAGAGGATTCTGATCTGATGAGCCCATCACCCCATCTCTCAAGGTCACCCCCTCTCAAGGTCAAGCTTGTCTTCTGAGCTACTTGTCCCTCCTCCTGGCTGCTGCTCGCTCCATCATCCCTTCTTCCTCTCTTAAGTCTGTTTCCACCACGCCTGACTTCAGCATCCCATTCTGTCCTGAAATCCTACCCTCATTCCTCTTACGCAGGAGTAGTGCCTGTCCCAAGCACCTCCTTAGGCTAGAATGCGTGCGGCTTTCTGCCAACCGTGCGGTGCAGCCATCCTGCAGGGCCTGCCCCTTCCTGGTGTCTCCCCAGTTCGCCACCCCTCAGAGCTGGCTTTCTCCCAGGACCCCTTCACAGACTTGCTGTGCACCCCAACTCTGTTGGATTTCATGTGGCATGTTGTCACTAACTGCTATGAGGTGAGTTCATCGTGTCTTCTCAAGTAAATCACAGGCTCTTAGAAGACAGAAGTTTTCTCTTCTTGTAGGTCTACGATGGAGACTAATGTGATGTTTTTCTACTTAATAAGTATTTCTCAGATAAGTATTTCTCAGGTGGTTGGTTCCTAACAGTGATATATTCCCTTATGATTTTTGTACATTTCTGTTCCCTTGGCATTTTGAAGAGTCCTAATTATCACTGGATATTTTCCTCTCTTTCATCAGCCCAGCTGGGCATCCCTAGTGATATTCCCACCTGCCGTATCTTTCTGAGCCCCTCTGGTCTTCTCATTCAGCATGCTGTATTATTACTTGAACCTGCAGTTTCTGCTGTTAGCCAGGCTTGGAAGCTGTCTTTATTAGGAAAGCTGTGGACAGAAACCAGGAATACAGCTACATGGAGGTGCTTCCCAGAAGCACAGGAGCCCTGCCAGCACACCTCCCCAGGGTTCTAGGATCCTTTTCCTTCAAAGCCCTGCCGGCACTACCTAGAGTCCTACTGTGTTGTGCGACCTCCAGGGACTGGGGTGAATTCCAGAGGCACAGGAAAACAACCTCACGCAGGAAGCACAGCTGCAGAAGGTAACAGATTCACAAGAACACACTGACATAGGATGAAGTTATTTGGTCGGGGAGTGAATCAGGGCAGGCTGCCTGGACGACAAAAGCAGTGTGGGCACCCCTGCAAGCTGCACCCCTGCCCAGCACTTTATGAAAGTGCTCTTTTACCAAAAAGTGGCTGTGCTTCCTGCTGTGGCAGTGTAGGGGCCGCTGCTGGTCAGGCCATTGTAGCCCTGGTTAAACTCATGGTCTCTGGGACAGGCAGGAGTGGTGGAGTTGAGTTAGGCAGCTCACCCAGCACGCAGATCCGCTGGGCCAGAGCGGGGGAAAAGTCAGCAAATGAGGCTGGAGAGATGGGCATGTTGTATGTCCACCCCAAGAAGATACAGGAAGATGAGGGTCTGCTTGGTCCTTTTCGGTCCTCCCTGCGGTGCCTCAGTGAGTATGTGCTCCGGCTCTAGGGCTGGGCCCGCCTTGCTGTCGCTTGTTGCCTCTGACTCTCCTGCTCTGTCTTTTCCTGCCCACTGGCTCTATTCAGCAGCTCAGAAGCAGCAGGCAATTCAGAACACCCCAGACAGCATTAAAAGAAATCAAATGGCTTAAATGGTATTTATACTGAGTGGCTGGGAGGTGGCGGCAGGAGACTCGGAGCACTGTCCGAGGGCACAGTGGCAGGAAGGCCATGGTGGGACAAGCTGTGTTGACAGCAGTGGCTGTAACCAGGTGTCCGCTGTCAGAAGGGGTGGTGAGATCTATGCCAGGTCAGGCTGCTGTCCGTCTCCCTCCCCCGCGCCGACACACACCCCGAGACAGAAGGGTTCTCTGAGAGGCTTACTCATGGCATCTGGGCAGCCTCAGCCAGACTCTGAGCACTTTCAGTCTCTTCATCGCAGAACACACCTCCATGGAGGAGCAGTACCCTGTGAGCAGAGAGCGGGCCTCACTGGAATTCTGCTTAGCACAACAAACAAGGAGGTGGACAAGCCAAATGAGGCCACCCTGGCCCCCTTCAGGGAGACACAGGCCACCACTCCCTCCCCAACACTAGGCCAGAATCCGCCTGAGCATATAGTCACGCCAAGGGACTGCCAACTGCCTCCTGGGATCTTGTCACACTGAATTGCAATTGGGACATTTAGTTGAAATTAGAGGAAATAATTGAGATTAACGGGACCTTGGCTTCTGTCAAGAAGATAAGCAGATTCCTACCTACCAGGCTGCTGACCCATCCTGCTTACTGTTCTTTCCTGTCACTAATAGTTTCTCTGCCTGGCCTCTAATCTTTCCTCAGTAGTTTGAGAACTTTTAGCACCAGATCGAAAGACCCAAAGTGCTGTGGGCAGTGGGTAAAGTGGAGGGGAAAGGAACACAGTCCCACTGAGGAGATGCAGATGACTGGATGGGCCCCACTCATCTTCCTTCCTTATCTGGGTAAGGACTTTTCAGGACTACACAGAACCAGGAGGGCAGAGGCAAGGACGGCGAGGCTTCCAACTAAAACTCGGAAGTGTTGGCGCAGCTCGGCATGGTAGAACATGCCTATGATCCCCAGAACTCAGGAGGCTGAGGCAGGAGGATACTGTGAGTTTGTGGCCAGCCTAGGCTAGATAGCAAGACCTTGTGTCAGCCAACACCCCCCCAAAAAAAGTCTTGGTACAAACCCTCGCCTAGAAGTTTGGGAGGGCCTGTGGCCTTTTGAACTCCACTCTAAGAAGGTAAACAATGCCATATTTTAATTAGTAAAAAGTCAGCAGCAAAAATTCCCAGCCTCTACACAGAGGAGAGCTGTGAAATGATCATTAACCAGGTTTATTGGGCCCCTGACAGGCTGTATTTATCCTTCTTTCTTGTGTACATGTTCAAACTTGACAATGGATGGTTCCGCCCAGGCACTTTTCTGTACAGTACTGAGAGACCAGAAAGATCAAGGCCTTTTAGGTCCTGGAAAGCAGGAACCTAGCCTTCGTATGCACAGGAAGGTTGACACAGAACAGCCTCCAGCACTGACGGTCCTCAACTCAAGACCTGCAGGGCCTACATTGTCTCATAGGATGTTTCCTTCTGCCAGCCATGTGAGAGGTTTGAAACAGTGAGAATGTGCCCTGGACAGGGCCAGAGTCATCCCCTCACGGTCAGATCTCCTCTCGGCCTCCAGCAGCTCCTCAGGAAGGTCCGAGGGGAGGGTGGGGGTTCTCTTTTTCCGTGTCCTATCCAAGGGCACAGATTCGCAGGACTGCTAACGGTACCATGGTACCTTTCAGCAAAGGTTACCCTCCCTGACAATCACGCACAGCACACACAGCACAGCCTGTGAGGAAGGGCAGGCCTCCTGCTTGGTGCTTAAAGGCAGGATGGCCTCAGGGAAAGGTAGGGAGCTTCCTCAGAAAAGCTGCAGTGACCAGTTCCTTCTTTGCCAGTTTGATTACATGGGCGGAAGTTGCCTAATTCTTGGCTGTGAGTATTTTTATGTGTTCAGGTTTTTCACCCTGGTGCCTCTTTTCTGGCCTACAAGAGGGATTAGTGTCTTTGCCTCTTGTGAAAAGGTCAGCTGATGGTAAAATAAAAAAGGGACCCGTGTTCTCTTTTAAAGGCCCCTGCCCTATGGTGACACCTTAAGCAGGCCCTTTGGCTATAGCCCAATTTTGAGAAGTCAGGAGAGTGACTGGACTTAAAAGTTGGCTTCCATTTCATGCCTCTTCAGACCCAGCAGCATAGAAAGGTCCTAAGGGCCTCTTGGCATCCATGGGTGATTTACGCCTTCAGGCTTGCTCAGCCCTTAGCCTCAGAAGTCCCCAGGTTGCGGTGACCTAGCCTGCGCTGCATAATCCTTACTTGGAGGATTTCACACTGGGTGGTGGTCTGGGGTCAGCGGTCCAGGCCTCGTGGTGTCCCTGGCCTCACCCATCTCTGTCCTGTCCTCACAGCTCTTCTTCCAGTCATCTTGTGTCTGCTTTTGCTCTTTGCCTCTTCCTTCCTGAGGGTCAGCAGCCAGGAGGCAGTGGGTTTGTAGACACAGGGGGCATGTGCAGCTGGTGCTGCGCTCATGCCAAGAGTGAGGAATCCATTCTTGCCCCTGTTTACATTCATAGAGGCAAAGCCAAGTGTGAAGCAGCCCGTTCTGCTCACTGTCTGGGCTGCTGTGAGTCCTCAGTGCCCGCTGCTGTGGCTAAGGACCAGCTATGCCCCTCTGGGCTCCTGTGGGCAGCCCTCCACCTCAGAGGGCCTCTCCAGCGGCCTTCCCAGTCAGCTCAGGGCCACGACACGTGCCCAGTGACAGGAGCTTGCCACCTTCTAGTTCACCGCCAGTGATCTAGGGAATCTAAGGTCTTTCACCTTTCATCAATTTATTGAATGTCTACCAGGTACCATTAATAAATGCCTATTATAATACTATAATAGCGAAGTGATCAAAATACTGTGGTGAAAAGTCCTCAGTAAACACTGGCATGGTTCCTGAGAAATCACATTTATACAGAATCTCAGCAAGTAGGTGAGACAGGAGTTTACAAATGCAGTAGTAGGAAGGAGCGTGGTGGCCCAGGAGACGGGCGTGGCGAGGCCTGGAACAGCGCGGCCCAGTGTGTGTGAGCGAGGAGGTCTTCAGCATGACTGGAGCAAAACAGGGAGGTTGGAATAACCTCGAGGGGTGGAATTTGGTGCCAGCAAGAGTTCAGCTACATGGAGTTTACTCTCAGCCTTGCTGACAGTGAAGTGGTCTGGCATGTACTTTTTTTTTTTTTTCCTTTTTGAGACAGAGTCTCGCTTTGTAGTTCAGGCTGGCTCTGAGCTCACTATGTAGTCCAGGCAAGCCTCGAATTTAGCAATCCTCCAGTCTCTGCCTCCCGAGTGCTGGGATTACAGGCATGAGCCACCACGCCCGGCTGGCACGTACTTTTAAAAAGTAACTACTGATCGAATACTTAGTGTATGGCAGAGTCTCCGTCAGTGTCTCACTCACCCTTCATCGAAGCCTTCTGAGGTAGAGATCATCCATTAGTATCCTCAGATGACAAATACCAGTGCCCAAAGGTTAAACAACGCAGCCATTGTCACACAGCCCTTTAGCAGTAGTGCAAGATTTGAAGCCAGGAAATCTGGCCCCAGAGCTTGCGTCTAACTCCTGCACTACTGCCACAGTCTGCAGGGTCGCGGAAGGTGTGAGAGGCAAGGCTGGCAGCAGAGACACAGGAGGGCAGTGTACCCGCACCTGGGTCCTGACTGGAGGAGCTGACAATAAGAGTGAGGAGAAGGGGAACGTCCAACAAGCAGCGTCTGTGCAAGCTGGACAGGGCTGTGAAAAGACAAGGAACTCGGGATTCATGGTGAAGATGAGAATCTCGGGGCTGGACTCGTTACAGCTGAGATTCATTCACCTGGTAGAGGTGGACTGTGAAGGGAGCTCTGGGCTGAAGGTAGAAAGTGCCACCCAGAGGGCACTGGCACGCAAGGTTTGCCTGGGCTACATAGTGAGCTCAGGGCCAGCCTGAACTGCAAAATGAGACCTGTCTTAAAAAAAAGAAAGAAAGAAAAAGAAGAAGAGCAAGGGGGAAAAAAGCAACTGAGAATTGCAAAGATCTAAAAAAAGAAAGTTTCAAAAATGATAGGGGGTGTTTGGCTTTGTCATAGCATTTGAAAGGTCAAAAATGATGAAATCTGCAAAGAAATTATTAAAATAGCAATTAAGAAGTCCTGAATTGAAGTGATAGTGACAGAGTAGCCACTGTGGGGACCAGCTACACAGAATAGGGGGTGAAAGGAACTGGATGCTCTGGGGGTCAAGAGAAAGGACAGACTTAAGGGAGACGGCAGCAGAGCGAGGTTTTCTGAGATGGGCACAGGGTTTATAGGTAAAGAGATAGATACTAACGGGAAAGGCAGTCAGGAAAGTGCCAGAGAAGAGGATGCGGCACAGAAGTAAGAGCCTAAAGAAGCCAAAGAGGGGATGATCTACGGCCTGGTAAATTTTTCTTTTCTCCAAAATTGATAAAAGGAAAAGCAGCAACCATGGATGCTGATCTAAGTGCTTTTTAATGGCAAAATGTGGGTCCCTCTAGTGACATTACCCGCAGCAATTCAGGTAAAAGAGCCTGGGAGTCGGGGTCAGCAAAGCAAAATGAGCAGAGCAAGGGCCTACACTGGCCCCCAGAGCAGGCATGGGATTAAGTTATCTTGGAACAGGTTCCAGTTGAAACTCAACCTCAGTGGACACTTCGCGAGAAATCTGCTAACTGCAGACAGTTACTGCATGGATGACAAGCACGTGTATCTCCAAAAGAGGCCCATCAGTAGCTCTCTCCTTTTAGGGGCAGGTCTAGCCCTGAAGTCTGAGGGTGCTCTGGCAAATGCCCCTGTGGCTGACCTCCTGGGCCTCCAGGGGCACCTACTTTCAGAAGAGCTCACAGTCTGCCTCTGGCTCAGGAAGCCCTTGGGAAGGGACGTCAGTATTGGGGCCCTACAGTGGCACAAAGGCAAAACCAGCACCCCTGGTTTTGCTCAAACCTCAAGGAATAGGGAGTTAAGTCTCCATCCGGCCCCCAGCCCAGGGTTTTCCTGGGAAGATGAACAGGCTGCCTTCCTTAATGTCTGCACCGAAGGAACAGATTGCATCAGTTTGTAAACTGTGTTACCGCTCACAAAGGCCTAGAGTCAGCAGGTTTGCATTTCCCAGCAGACACTGCTGATCGCCTTGGCTGCTGTCTCTCTGCCTCAGGCAGGATCAGAAGCCGCCAGCACCACCCCAATTTCACATCCCCAGCGCCTACATTCATCCTGAAGGTAGGGAAAAGGCACTCAGAGAGAGGAAAGAAGCCCTGAACTCCTTGCTGAGCCGGTGGCTCACTTGCCACCCAGGCTTTCCCTCCACTTCCGGGAGCACTTTGGCCCTTCTTGCTAATGTGCCAGCCTGGCCCAGACTTCTAGGCATTCCTAGGGCCTTGGCGTGGGCCAGCACTCAGATGTCAGAAAAAAGGTTTTCTGGGAAAGCAGTCCACTCCTCCGTAGGCTGGATATGAAAGAGTCATCTGGCCTGGAAGTGAGGAGGAGATCAGAGTGGGGCGCTGGGGGGTGGAGCCCACGGCTCCCTGGCACGAGGAAGGTCTGCACACTGCCTGCCTCAGCCCGTGCACTCCTGACCCTCGCTGATGGTAATGAGGCCCAGGAGGCATGTGACGGCACTGCCTCCCAGCTCCCAGAGCATTGCATTATTAATTGCATTGTGTTAATGTTCATGCTCTCTGAAAGAAGTTGGTCTGTGTGCGTGCGCCTGGGCGCGTGGGACGCGCCGGCTGTGTTAAACTGCTACTCTATTAAGGTGAGGTGTCTCCTCGGGTTCACAGCTCTGGCCGTGGCAGCATGCTGCTTCTTGGTGCAGCGTCAGTGAGGGCCGAAAGCCCGGCGGTGACACTCCGCTTACTCTACTCACATTCGCACAGAAAGCTATGGACAAGATGAGTGAGTGGTGTCCTCGCTCGTTTTGTGTTGCTAGAGCAGAGTCTCGAACACTGAGTACTTTTTGCTCTTTTGGATTTTTTTTTTTTTTGAGACAGTGTCTCACACTGTAATCACAGGCATGCGCGCTTTATTTAAAAATAGTTGGTTTTGATTCACAGTTTTGGAGGCCCAGGCACAGGGCCTGCCACCAGCAGGACAGGAGTCCTGGAAGAGAGAGTCATATCCCAAGAAGAGGCAGGAAGCAAAAGAGTGGGAGGGGCAGGGTTTGCTGGTAGCAGCCTGACCCTTTAGATCTCCATTACTCCTTCCCAAAGATGGTGCTCCCCTGAGCGTGTTACCTTCCCCCAGGCCCCGCCTGTTCTGTTCTGTTCTGTTGTTCTGTTCTTTTGAGGTAGGATCTTGCTTTATAGCTTAGGTCTGGCTCCAACTTGCCATCCTCCTGCCTCAGCCTCCCAAGTGCTAGGATCACAGGAATACATAGCCACACCCAGCTGACTCTACATTATAAAAACTCACCATCCCCTGGTACCGCCATACTCAGGGTACACTTGTAGACCACACTTTGAAACCATGACCCTGGTGGACAAGTCACGTCCCAGCCACATATTCAGGAAGCATCTGAAATGCCTTGCCCCCATGCTACTCAGCTTTTCTCTCTCCACTTCTTGCCTTGGCCCTGTCAGTTCTCTTCTGGGACTTGGTAATTAATGGGCGGGGCTTCCCGCTAGCCCTTCTCTCCTGGGCAAGACATTGCGTTTCTTCTCTCTTTGACTCCCACCTTTCTATACATCGCCAGCTTGCCTCTCTAGCTTCAACAGATCCAAAGCAGAGAGAACCTCTTGTTCTGCACCTGAAGAAACTGCTTCATGGTGCTGTGGAGGTGACTTTGGCATCTGGCTAACAATTCAAGTCCAAGGCCTTTCCCTGGCTGTCCATCCTGGGCAGGCCTTGGGCTGTGTTCCTCACTGATGTTTGGCCCGACACCATGTGAGGAACGTGGAGATGCCTCCCTCTGATGCCTGTCACGGGCCCCTTGTGTCACCTCCCCAGAGCAGCCCCGGGGCTCCTACTCCACCCTCGGGGGAACTTGCAGCCCGCACCCCACTTAGGGCAGGCAGTGTTTCTGGCTGGGGAAGCCACAGGGGAGGGAGTCTTTCCTGTCCTGCCTGAAGCAGCCCACCTCACTTTCCCTGGAGCCCCCCAAGGCTGTTTCCCAAACCTGCTGCTGATTCCCAGCCCCTGGAGCTGAGGCTCAGACTTTTCCTGTGCAGCCTTAGGCATTCATTGTACATGGAGGCAATGGCAGTGCCCTTAGGGGAAAGAGTGTCTTTCCTCTATTCTCCTAGCCACAAGCAAGGACGGGCTAGTTTAGGTGTGTGAAGTCCCCTGTTGGCTGCTCTGAAGTCCCCTGTGTGGAATACCCGCTTTGGCTGCCTAGAGTCAGTACCCGGAATGTGGATCCCCTGCTGTCTTCTCTTCTCCTCACTTAGAAAGTTGTTTTGCCCATGGTGCCCTGGCCAGTCCTTCCCTGGAAGCAGCTTGTAGTCTTCTCTGTTCTGCCTTCTCTCTCAAGCCCCCACTGTACCCTGGCCCTGGGAGGAGGCTTCGTCTTCGCCTTTTAGTGCCACTAGGCATCCAGCTCAGCCCCTGGACAAGGAGAGTTCGCACAGATGCAACTAAATGAGCCCAGAGCTGGCAGGACTTCCCCTGGTGTCTGGTAACCGAACTCCCCAGGATTCTCCCCATTGCTAACACACATGCACACACAGACACATTTCAGGAAAGATTCCAGAATCTAAAGGCTCTTTGCCTGGGGAGGGCCTGGGGAAGCTGAGAGAGCGTTGATGTTTATAAAACCATCAGCTCTTGCCTGGCTCTTATTTTGTTCCTTCCTCCATGCCCCTTAGCAAACCCCAAGTGGCTCCCAGGCCTGCACTGCACCCCAGGCAGAGAATGTGCCTCGCCGCTTAGAGCAGGGGAATGACTCAGCCCCCACTGCCTGTCTGGTGGAAGTAGTTCCTGTTTTAAGGAGCTGGGCAAGATCCAGACAGGGAGAAGGGGAGCAGTTTGTGGGTGGGACACGGACTGCAGATATATTTCTGGAAGCCATGGCACAGATGCAGCTAAGAAAGGGCCTCCCATCATCAACGCGCTGTGCCCCCAGCCATGGCACCAGACTGCTCCTCTTTCTTCTTTCCCCCCCTTAGGCTGGCAAGGCGGGTGCTGAGGTGTGCATGTTGCCTGGGCACCAGGAGCTCTTCCTCAGTAATTAGGAGACATGCAGATTAACAGCCTGTGCCATTTGTATTAATTTGGTAAATAAGCCAGAACAATTTTATTAGTGGCACATTAATGTGCTTGGGAGCAGGAGGACGTGTCCCACTGTCAGGCAGCAGGGCCCGGCAGCCGCCCAGCCCACAGACAGGCCAAGTCCAGTGTGTGTGGTGGCTCTGCCCCTGCATTTAGCTCGCTGGTGACACCCACATCTTCGGTCTCATGATGGAGAAAGATGTCCACACTGGCCAGAAATGTGCCTGTCTCTTCGGGTGGGTGTGGAGACCTGTGTGGTTTCTCGCTAACACTGTCTGAGTTCTTCGAGGACAGAGTGGTGTAAGAAACTTAAAGCTTTTAGGGAGGGAGGAGAAGGAAAGGGCTCCTTAAGGAGAGATGGGTCACTTCTGATGAGGGGACCCCAGTGCAGGCCTGGCAGGCAGGACGGCTGTTGGGTGGGACTACCCTGGAGAGGCGGATCCAGCTATGGCACTGCTTGGTGGGACAGAGCAGCAATTATACAGCACACTATTTAATACACAGCCCCCTCCTCTGCTCACAGTTAAGGAAGCATCTATAAATCATCTGACCTGCCCCAAATTTCATAGGGAGAGCTAAAAGCTGAAGCCCAGATCTGAGTCCAAAGTCCGTGCACCCAGCTGGTGCATACACCGAGCTCCGGAGAGGACCCTAAGTATGAAACAGTCTTCATTCCCCATGGAGCTGACAGTCTGGTTGCAGAGTGAGGACACTTGGACATGAAATAAGTGTCCCTACCGGAAAGCAAGAAATTAATGATGATGATAATCTGAATGAAGCATTTAGACGCTGATCTTCTAGTGCCTCATATATTTTGTGTTAGCTCATTAGCTATCACAACAAAGTCTTTGAAGTAGGCACTGTATTATCCATCTAGTTTACAGCAGGTAAATAGAGGCACAGAGAAGTTAAATGCTTCTCTGGGGTTGAGCTCAGGTCACCTGCTCCAGAGCCCATGCTCTTAACCTCTGGGCTGTGTGTGGCCGCCTCACTGCCACGGGGAGGACGCACCCCAGGGCTCAGGGCAGCTCCCCAAAGGCTCTGGCCAGGACAGCCTTCACAGCCAGGTGTCCCGCAGCCATGAAACCCATTGGGTAGAGGACCAATCCTGAGGATCACAGCGAGCCTTCAAGAATCTGTGCCGCCACCCTTGTCTTAACCAGTCACTGCCAAGTCACTTTCCCAGAGCGGTACCACCCACCCTTCCCCTGGCCTGCCCCGCACCCTGAGGAGGGGAGTGAAGAGAAGAGCCGCTGCCGCCCTTGGCCGACATGGCCTGTGTACGAACGAGCACACACGTACTCTGGAACCCACAGCCATGTCTGCCCACAGGTGTGCACACCAAAGGCCTACATACGTAGAAAGTTGACTCCCAGCCTTCCGCCAGGCCATGGTCATCACCCAGAGCCTGCACTCCATATTGTACCTGCCACCGTAGGTCCTCCCACAGAGCTGTTGAATGCACACCTCCCCGACACACTCCAGAGTGCTGTCAGAGAAGTAGCTGTATTGCGCAGCACTCTGCAGTTTACATAACCCTCTGTGGAGAGAATCTCAGTTAATGCAGTAGCCAGACAAGAAGAGCATTCTTGTATATTTGACAGGACTAAGTCAAAGTGACCTCTGTCCTTAGTTTGGGGCAACTTGAAAGAGTAGCTCTATATATGCATCTATATATAGTCAATACTTGTTACTCACAGGTTATATATTTTCCAGTTTACATGCTCCCTAAAATTTATTCACAGTCTTAAGAACCCTTCTTGTAGTAGTTTTGCAGGTGTTTGTGAAAAGGCACATTGTGGCAAAATCCTAAGTCACTTGGCAGGTGTGTTCCGGTCTCAGGTTGAACAAGGCAATACTGTCTTCCCATAGCAGTTCTCAGAGGATGAATGTCTTTTCCCTTTCTTTCTTTTTCTCTTTCTTCCTTTCTGTGGACAATTTAATGCTGTGTTTTGGGTTTTGTGTGAGTGTGTGTTTGTGTGTGTGTGTGTGTGTGTGTGTGTGAGAGAGAGAGAGAGAGAGATTGATTTTGAGATTTAAATGGTGCCAAGCAAATAATACTGAAATCTTCCAAAGTTGAAGAGGGCTGAGGTAGCCCGTAAGAGGAAAATTTGTTAGATGAGCCTCACTCTAGCCTGACCTGCATGCTGTTGGCCAGGTCAGATGTATGCCTGAGACAATGATACATGTTAGATGACATGTCTTTAAACAGAAGCACATCTAGAAGAAGGTTATATATTAATCTGTTGGCAAAAATAGTGTGATCAGAAGCTCCCAGATCGCCAAACCTTGTGTGTCCCCCTAGGAACAATGGTTCAGTATTCTCTAATGTAGTGTATGAGGTCATTTTATAGACTAGAACTGCCATGAATAACAAGAATGGACTGTATGTCTCTCCCTCCCATGGGGTGCGTGTGTGTGTTAATTCCTGTGTTACCCAGGCTAGTCCTGAAATCCTAGGCTCCAGTGATCCTCCTACCTCAGCCTCCCAATTAGCTTGATCTACAAACACATGCCATTCTGCCCAGCTTTTTTTTTTTTTTTAATTAAGAGAAAATGTCAGAAATTTGAGTTTTAAAGTGAGTCCCACTGAGCTCCAGCACTCATCCGGGACAAGGTGTGGCCAGTAGTAGAAACCGCGAGACTTGCCCAGAGAGTCTGGGAGCCCAGCTACATGGGAGCTGGCGGGAACAGTAGCCCAGCCAGCCTCCCCTGAGAGCCTTCCTTTGATTGAGAAATTACTGTGGCGGTGGCAGCTATAATGAAAGGGGAAGCAGAGCCCCACAGGCGACAGCTTTATCTCCTTCTACAACCCAAGATGGATCCGGTGGCAGCACAGAGCCCAAGGCCAGAGATTTCTTTCCTGTCCTGCCAGCTGGGCCCAGGGACTTGTCAAGCCCAAGTTAGCGCATTGATTTTAGGCAAGGAGCACATGGGCACGTGTGAACTCTGGGCCGGCTTCAAAGGAGAGCCCCTTACTCCCCGGTGGGGCTGGCCACAGGTGTGGCAGCTACGGCCTGGGTTCTCTGTAGTGTGAGCACTGGGTTCTGGCCTCAAGCAACATAGGGTCCATTTGGGATTTTCCATGTGAAGAGCGGTCTGAGTGTGGCACCTTATAGGATGAGAGGGACTGTGCTTGCCTGGTTGCCTCAGCAACCTGCCTCTGAGCTTCTCACATCAGCCCCAACAACCTGCTGCAGAGAGCAACAATAGCCCAGCGCAGATTGCCCCTGGGCCCACCAGGCCTCAAGGGAGGCTGTGGGGCCATGCAGGGCAGCCAGGCTTTAGAGCTAGGACACTCTGTCACCAGACGTGTGGAAACTGCTGTGGGCCTGGGCTCAGTCTTGGCTGAGAACTGAATCAGCCTCGTTTAAGGCTATACTTTCAGGGATTATTTCTGTAATGGACTGTATGTCTCTCCCTCCCGCGGGGTGCGTGTGTGTGTTAATTCCTGTGTTACCCAGGCTAGTCTCATTTGCTTTGGCCATGTGTCTCCTGAGCCTCCAAACGTACTTCCTTAGGCTGCTCCCAAACCCCCTGGGACCTGTTGCTTCTTGGCCTCAGCATATTTGGAAAAGCGGGACAAATTAAGGCAAAGAAGAAATGGTCTTGAATAACATCTGCATCGCCGCAGACCTGACAGCCCCTTGCCTATGCCCGGACATTCTGCCTGCAGAAGGCTGTGTTGCAGTGACCCAGGCTTTTGCATGGTGCCTAAGAGGTGTTGAGCCCTCAGTGCTGTTTTCCTCATCCCTTCCCTTCACATGCAACTCCTTCAGCAGGTTAATTGCCACTCATATAAAAAGCCTGTTTTGGGATCTGTAAGCACTGGTTGCTGGTTCTGCCTGTGTCTACCTCACAGCTGAGTGGTGCCAATACTGAGTTGCCCTGGCCCTGCCTCTGGGCAGGGAGATCCTGGTACTCAGCCCTCCTGCTCTGGGTCCACTGGTGAGCTGGAGGGGGGAGGGGGGACCTTACTCAGGGGTGGGGGGAGCAGAGGGCTCGGAGTGTGGCTCCTGGAATAGAAGGCGCTGGAGAAGGGGCGAGGGGAGGGAGTGTTGTCTTTGCAGAAGAGGCAGCGTTGTAGCCTAGATTCTGCTGTTGGCTCTGGCACTTCCTAGCTGCACTTTCTCCATGCCTTAGTTTCCCAGCAGTCAGACTGGATCTGTTTGTATGGTGTCTTCCTTCTGACCCTAATAGATTCTGCTTATCCCCATAAGTACCCATGCCAACTTCAAGCATTGTTGAATTTGCATTTCCACTTGAAGGATGGGCTATAGGCCCCAGGTAGTGAGAAGAGGAGTTACTCATGGTCCTGCCTTCTGGACCCTGCCCCTTGTTTGCTCCCCACTACCTCTGTCTGTTTCTGGGGAGTCATCATCCAGTATCTCCCAGCTCCTTCATCACTTCTAGCCTTTTGCCACTGTCTCCAGCTCAGGCTTCGAGAATTCCCAGTATTTAGACATTCATTTTATTGCTTAATCGAGCTTGAAGCCATTTAAATTAATACAAGTTTTTACATTTAGCAGCAAAGGCTTTTATAGGCCCATTTAGCAGTAGAAGAAGGAGGTCAGAAGAGAATGTGGGAAGGAATCTACCTGGAGCCATTGCCTTCCTGCCATGGGGCAGATGAGCCACCACAAAGGACAGCAGTCAGTGCAGTGTCTGGGCCCCGGGGTGCCCTCCCGAGTGGAAGGGACCCTGGGGATCCTGTTGTGCATCCTGCCTGGGGGCTCATGCTATGGCAGGGAACATCCGTCCAGCTGCTCCTTCTTGGTAGTAACTGGTGGGCTTGCCACTAACTGCCTGTGTCCCGATGCCTTTCCTGACCACATCTTCGCCCCTCGCCTTTCCTCTTTTCCTCTTCTCTCCCTGCTTTCTGAAAGCCACTCTAATTACCTTCGTTCAAGTTCATCTTTCAAGCTCCTACAGCAGGAAGGGCAGTCTCCCCTCTCCCCGAGGATCGCTTTGTTCTCTGAGGCTTGCCTGTCTCCCCAGCACAGGGCTGGGACCGAGGCTGAAGAAGAACCATACTCGACTCTGTCTGTCTCCTGCCTCACTCCTGACGCTGAACGCGCCCACCCACTCACACAATCCTTACTCAGCCAAGAAGGGAAGCTCCCTGACAAGGGAGAGGAGGCAGGAAGTGAAGTGAAGTGAGGGGTCTCAGAAGGGCTCGCGCGCATGGGTGTGACGGGCTCGTGTCCTTCTCCTTCCCTGGTACCACCAGCTCCTGCCGCATGGGACGAAGCAGCAGTGCAGAGGCTGCCGCTCAAGACCTGGGAGTCCTCAGTGTGGGTGTCACTGTCCTCCCCTGCGGCTGCAGGCTGACGCCCCATCTTTCTGTCCTCAGGTGGAGGTGGAGGTAGAGAGCATGGACAAAGCCGGCAACTTCATCGGCTGGCTGCACATGGACGGGGCTAACCTGTCCGTCTTGCTGGTGGAGCACGCACTCTCCAAGGTCCACTTCACGGCGGAGCGCAGCGCCTACTACAAATCCCTGCTGTCTGCCGAGGAAGCTGCCAAGCAGAGAAAAGAGAAGGTGGGGTGTAGCTGCCACTCCTAGCATGTGCCCCTGCCGCTCCCCCGCCCCTCCAGAGATGTCCCTACGGGGCGTGGCCTGGGAGGGCAGTGGGCTCAAGGGAAAGGCTGCCAGCTCAAGAGTGGACCTGACCAGCCTGGCGGGGCCCAGCGAGCCCCAGGCCTGCTCAGAAGGCTGTGTGGAGGTGACCTTGGAGCACTCGAGAAATGACTGGGGATCCCCGGTGAAGCCTGGGCTGCCCTCCCCTGTCAGCGCCCTCTGAGGGACCACCCAGGGCCCACAGCCATCTATGAATTTCTTCTGCTTTGCCCTGCTGGGAGGCAGCCCCAGGAGATGCATAAAGCTGTTAGGACAGCAGATTTACAGCCCATCAGTCTGCAGACACTGCATAGAAGAGACAAGGGGGGTGGGTCAGAAAGAAGCTTTTGGAAACAAATTGACGAGTAAGGAACTCAATGGTCTGGGGAGGGAGCCCATCCCAGCACCCCCTTACTGGCCTGTCTCCCTTGACTTACAGCCCATCCCTGATAATGGGGATAAATCAGCTGGTCACCAATTTGTCAGGGCTTCTCTGAGCTTCAGGAGGATTTTGTGGGACAGCCATGCTGAGCCATAAATTCATTCCCAGAATAAACGTTTCCTTCCCCATGGGGCAGCCATCTGGCTTGAAACTCGCTTCCCAGAGCCAAGTCCCAGACACCTGGCAGAAAGAGTTGGGGGCTTTGGGCCCCTGAAGTCACCACTCTTCCTAGCCCAGAACAGCCTCTTCTCACTCAGGACCTTGCTTTTCCTCTGCCCTCCAGCGTCTCTGTGTTTCCATCCACCCTCTAGGAAACAGGACGGGTGACACTACCCTTTGGTATCAGAAGAACACAGGCAGACAGACTCTGGGGAGCGGTGCTCAAAGGCCAGGACAGGTGAAAAGACTGGCCGTGCGCCGGAGGAGCCGGCTGCCGGAGGCCCAGGAAAATCCCCTTCCTCGTTCCAGTTCTTGCTGGTTAAACCCTGTCTTCCCAAGGTCATGGGGGAAGCAAGCAGCCTCAGCGCCTAAGGAAAGGGTAACACTTCCTCTTGGATGTCCTGCCTGTGACAGCCGAAGTTAACTGCCGCCCCTGTGTCCTCTGTGTGCTCCAGGGAGAAGGAGGCAAGCAGATACCAGGGCCTCCTGCTCAGGACTCAGCCTTCCCAGAAAAGAAACTGCTCGGGCTAATGTGGCAGTGCCGAGTGCAGGGCCCTAAGACGAAGGCACCTTTGCCCCTCAACAGCTGAAAACTCACTTGAGCCTAAAAGCTGCCTCCTCAGGTCTGGGCCCTCCTGTCTTCTGAGAGGAGACTAGAGAGGGACACAGGGAAGGAAGTCCGGCCTCAGGAGGAGGGCTGGGTTCTTTGCCAGGTGCTGAGTTGGGCATTGTTATTTACTGCCCAGTAGATGCGTCTGAAAGGGCCCAAGTTGTCATTTCACTGGTGTCACTTGATGATGCTGAGGGGTAATTACCAGTGATTAATTACTCACAAGGGCTGTGTGTTTTTATTCCAGTCCAATTAAAATGTAGCACACAACTCTCAGTTGAGACCGGCCTGCCTCCCGGGTCCCTCTTATACAAATCCTTTCTGTCCACTCTGAGGATCCTAAAGGAACCAACCTGGTTTTCTTCCTCTTGGTGGGCTGGTTCCTGGAACAGTACTGGTAGAACCTTGTGAAGCCCTCAGAGACAGCTGGACTCAGATGAAAGAATGTGGTGACCAGCCAAGGGACAGTAATCTCAAGTGTACACAGTGTGGCCCACTTAGGCCCTTCCTTACCTGCGGTGGAGGCAGCACGGCGTATCATCTTAGCCTCAGGATGCAGGGATATCCATTCTGCAGGCTAACTGAGGACGAGTAATGCTGAGACTTCCTGAGACACGGCTCATGCTGAAGTTTTGGGCAGTGCAATGATGTGTGATGCCCTAGTGAGTGCGCGTGCCTGAGGGAACATGGCACTGCTGGCTTCCCAGCCCTGAGGATTTAGCTGTCTCCCTCCTCCACAGGAGACTGATGGAGGGTCACCCTTGTCCCCCAGGGGTTCTAGGCAGACGTGAAGGCCAAGGACAGGGCCACAGAGGGCAGACACTTTAGCTGTCTCCTCCCCCACACACTCATGCCCAGCAGGGCCCTGGATGGGGCTGGACTGGCCATTGATTGGTTTTTATTGAGCTTGGTTTCCCTGCTGTGGGGTTGAAGGCCTCTACCACCTGGCCTCATGCCAACCCCACTCCTGGAGCCCCGTGAGTCTCAATATTAAGTAGGACTTTGCAAGGAAAGACTCCAACCAGTGGATCCCCAGCCCACATTCCCTGGCCCCTGCCAGGAGAGACCCTCCAAGGGCTCCAGATCACAGAGGGCACCTGGGCACGACAGGAGTTTGCCTGGCAGAGCAGCCTGAAGCCAGTGTAGAAGGAAGCAGCAGGGCCTGACCCTGGCAGACAGCAGGGTCATGGTGGGTCACAGCAGACCCTGCCTCCTGGAAGCTCCAGCCTGCCCACAGGCCTGCTGTCGCTGAGAGAGCAGCCCAGAGTCCGCCCGAGACCCACCGGTGGGAGAACCATGCAAGCCCTGGCAGCCCCGGCCCTGCTGCTCAGGCTTAGGCCAGGCTTCATTCTCCTCCACCCAGCATCTTAGCGTTGGGCTTCTCCCCAGTCTTCCCCCTGCCAAGTGTCTGTGGCATATCCTGAAGGTACCGACTCTGTATCTGTGTTATTCTTTCTGGAAAGGGCTTTTAGGTTTTCCCAGTCATCTGCTCAGGGTTCCAGGAGGAAGAACGTCTGCCGTGGGATTCCTAAAAACATACAGCTAGTCAGGGAGCTGAGCTTCGAGAGCCGCAGGTTGGGTGGAGGAAAGTGACACCTGTCTGGCAGGTATCGTGCCAGTGTCTGCCTCTCGCAGAGGGGAATGAACAGTATATCCCGCGTAAGCTCAGACCAGGCTGCGTCTGCCCACTTGTGTCTGACCACTGGACACCTGCTGCCCAGGAGGAGGAGCCCCCTTGCTCCACTGTCCGAAGGGCCCCCTTAGGAGCTGAGTCCTCCTCAGAAGCAGCTTTCCCTCTTCTTCCTTGTGGCTCCTTCTTGGCAACCGAGTGTGGAGGCGCCATGTTTTCATTGTCTTCTCAATTCAGGTGGCTGTAGGTATGTACTCCAAGTGAGCCGTGGGACCCTGTAGCACGACCAGCCCAATGCTAGAGGCCGAGGGTCCCCGGTTCTGGGTTCTGTTGGGTGTGTTCAATGCTGTGGGGCCTCCGCTCCTGGCTCCTGCCGGAGGAGCCCTCGCAAGCTAGCCCCACCCCTCTCCTCCAGAGGAAAC
Organism: Thryonomys swinderianus; assembly: GCA_004025085.1. Taxonomy (NCBI): domain Eukaryota; kingdom Metazoa; phylum Chordata; class Mammalia; order Rodentia; family Thryonomyidae; genus Thryonomys; species Thryonomys swinderianus. The sequence goes on from PVIC010000051.1 coordinate 156,683, forward strand.
CTGATGCTGTCGCCTGGGGCTCTTTATCTTGAGGCGTCATTAGCAGCTTCTGCTCTCCCCCTGTCACTGTGTTCCCAGTTCATCAGCAGCTGAGGAGGCCTTCTCAACAGGCACAAACCAGCGTGTGGTTAGGATGGGGCTCCCAGGCCAGAGCGGGAACCCGGGGTGGGGGGGGCTGCTTGGTCGGGAGGTGCCTGACTCGGTGGTGCTGACAGAGGGCCTGGGAGCCCAGCATCACTGGGAATGGCTGGCTGGGAACTTCTAGCTTGGGAGGCCCAAGAGGAAAGCGCCAGCCTCATTAGGATGGAGGCTGGAGTTGGAAGTATCTGTGACTGATCCCAAAGCCCTCTCCCTGGGAAGTGTGTAAGCTAGAGACCCCTGGAGGGGGGCTGGGGGGATAGGAGGCCACGAGTCCCATCATCGTCTGATTTGGGGGGAGTCTTGCCTCCTCTCCTCTGGCTGGCAGGGCCAGGTGTTAGAAGTAGCAGTGTGTGTGAGGTCTTGGCACTGGTGGTGATGAGGACAGGTGTCGGGGTGACTGGGACTAGAAGGTGAGTCGGGAACAGTGTGTTGGCACCAGCCACTGGGCAGAGGCATACAAACCCCACCTCGGAAGCCACTGTCCTCATCAGGTGGCAGAAAACTTGGGGAGTGAGCCTTGGCCATTTCTAGCAGCCTCTGCTGGACTCAGAGCTTTCACTGCCCACTTGCATGCTCCGGCCCGGCCTCCCTTTCTAGTGGAGAACATACCCCGTGCTGTGTAAAGGCAGAAATGTCAGCCCTGCGCAGCACCCAGGGAAGTTCCGTAATCACAACATCCCTGCAGCTGCTTCCTGGGGCTGCCTGGGAATCACATCAGCCGAGAGGGACAATCTTGTGTGGTCATTTTACAGGGGAAGAAAAGAGACCTGGAAGGGACCAAAGAAACGAATGTCAGACACAAGGGCAGGCAAGCAGGAGCACCTCTCCTAAGTTTGGGCAGACTCAGTGCCAACTGCCCGAGGAACGCTAGAGGCAGGCTGCCTATGTATGAGTCCTGACTCCTCTACCAGTACTGATCCTGCGTGCCTCAGTTTCCCCACCTATAAGTGGTTGATGTTATGCCTATTCAGAGGGGTTGTGCCGATTTAAGTGGATTCGGAGGCCCCTGGCACTAGTTAACACACAAGTTCAAAGCCACTGCTTGGCGTGTTCTCCGCTCCTGTGTGCGTCTGTGGGACCCCATGTGTGGCCCAGCCCCACACTCCCCTCCCCCTTCCTGCTGCCCAGCTGGGAAGCCGCCTCCCTGCCTGCTGTGACAGGCCTCACTATTTGGATAATCTCCTGGCCATAGGATTGGGCCTGATGTGCTGTCACGTCAAATCAGCTTCTGAGCCACTGCAGCCCTGACAACCAGGGCTTGGGGAAGGAGCGGGAGGAAGGGTGGAGAGAGGTGGCCCAGCTTCCAGGTGAGGCCAGAGCAACCTGCTGGAGGTGAGACACCCGAGCACAAGCAAGCTGCCAGGAGAGGTGTTCCTACGTGGCCACGCTGGGCTGTGGCCTCGGGACGCTGGCAGCCCTGGGACTGTCAAGTGGCCCTGCAGACGTTGTGGGTTCTCACAGATCCCAAGGCCAAACTGGTTGACTAGGAGGTATCACACTGTGGTACATATGAGGATCACCTGGGAGCTGGTTTTGCTGTTTCTCTCCAGGACCTTCTCACAGGTTCTAACTTGCTAAGCCTGGGTGGCACCCAGGATCCTGAATTCTGATAGACTTCCCAGCTGCTCCTAACGTCTCCCAGAACCAGAACAGCTGGATGAGAACACTTGAGAGGGCAGCCTGCCCCTCAGAGGTGGGACTCCCGGGGCTCAGACCAGTGGTCTGAGTGTCCTATAGTGACCTCCACATCCACTCACCCAGAGTGACACGTTTGCCCAAATCCCTGTTCCTGTGTCCTTACCGACTTCCCTTCCTCTTTCCCTCCCCTCTGCTGCCCATAAACGCAGATCTGGACCCACTACGAGGAACAGCCTGTTGAAGAGGTGATGCCCGTGCTGGAGGAAAAGGAGCGATCTGCCAGCTACAAGCCAGTGTTTGTGACCGAGATCACTGACGACTTGCATTTCTATGTGCAGGATGTGGAGACCGGTGAGTGCAGGGATGCCCCTGGCTTAGCTTCTGGCATCATCCAGCACACCTTGGCATGAAGGGCCCCTCTTTGGTGGGTGGAGGGCAAGTCCAGGGTTCACAGAGCCTCCCCTGAAGAACTGGTGCTGCCGCTGCCCCACCCCAAGGCCCCTCGGCCCGAGGGTCGTCTCAGAAACTCACAAGTGAGCCATGGAGTGGACGTGGGTGTGTGGCAAGGCTGAGCAGGTCCCCTGAGGACAGGTGGCCTGAGTCTTGGGTGATGGCATTGCTCCCAGGCACCCCAGGTTGGGCTCAGAGCCCTCCAAGTCTGTCAGGAAGCAGGGAGCAGGTGTCTGTATGTGCCCAGGAAGCTCCCGCCAGGATGGTTTGGTCCTCTGCTTCCACACCTCCCAAAGGGAGGAATGAGCGGTGGGAGCCTGAGACTGTCTTTGTTAGGCTTTCTTCTCCAGAGGTTAGCATAGCCCCAGTGGTGACCAGTTCCCATGGCAACGAAGTCTTTCTCTGACAGCCTTTCTAAAGGACCCTCTCTCCCTGCCCTCAAGAGCTGTGCAGTGTGGCCCCCGCAGAGGTAGAGGAGGCAGAGACCGTGGGCTTGTGGAGAGCAAAGGGCAGTAGAGACCTCACTGCAGACACTGGCCCAACTTCCCACCCTCCCCACCCCCACTCCTTGCCCTGCCACCCTGTACAGAGATGGTCAGGAGCAAAGGGAAAGTTTTAGGGCCACCTCTGGGGCCCAGAACCCCAGCCCTGGCAGGGAGCGAGGCAGGCTGCAGGGGCACAAGTTGGCTACCCACCACTGCCTTCCCATCCTCAGACCCACTCAGATCGCCAACAGCCTCCTCTTGTCTCAGCCACTTCCCCTCTAATGACATTTCTCAGGCAGCTGCTTTTGTGGCAGTGTCATTTCCCCAAGAAAAACTTGACCATTCCTGGCCCTGGGTTGGCTCTGCTTGGGAAGGAAAAATGCAGAGGAGGGGTAGAGATGGAGCTGATGAGCCTTCGGGATTAGGTTCTCCTGAGGTCAGCAACGGTTCTGGTGAGAGCTGGCCCAGCTGCTGCCTTGAAAATGAACCCTGGAGCCAGCCAGCCTGCAGGTCGGGGCTGTATGATGCGAAGGAGTGATTCTGCGGCGCGGTCTTGAACAGAGACGCCTGGGGAGGGGGAGCCCAAGTAGAATGTGCCCAGGGCACTAGGACTCCCCGGCAGGCAAAGCATGAGGTACCTTCTTTTCAGAGAACGTCCTCTGGCCCTCCCCATCTTTCCTCGCAGTGAAAGCCCACCCTTAGCAAGGGTCTGAGGAAAACAATGATACTGGCTGCAATCCAGCTGGCCTTTAGTAAACACTACCAGCACTAAGGGTTTAGCCTGTTCACAGGAGGCCAAAAAAAACCAAGAAAATAGAAGTAAACCGAGTAAGTGTGGAAACTGTCAGTGTTCCTGTTTCTTCAGCCCGGGAGTGCGCCTGAGCAGGAAGCCCCCTGGAGGGGCCCGGAAGACTCACCCCAGGGTTGGAGGAAGGTCAGCTGAAGAGCTCCTATCGCCTCCTGGGTCACAGGACTGGGGCTGTGCAGCAGGCTGAGGGCGGCCTCCCCTCCTGGTGTGCACAGGCAGAGATCGTTGTCAGAACAGCTGAATTATTAACCACGCTGCAAGCACTGGGGACTCTGCTCGGCCTTGTGTGAATAAACAGAAACAAGCGAGCTATGGTCTGTGCCCTGAAGGAGCGCGGGGTGTAAAGAAACAAACAAATGAGGAACTTGTACGGCTGACAGTAGCAAGTGTAACAGTAAACCTGTGTCCCACACCTGAGTCCCACACCTGACCCAACAGCCACAACCCTGTACTTACCTCTGGGAGAGGAGGAGCCAGAGTCTGAGGTGCTGAATGAGGCCAGAAGAGACATAAAAGGGAAAGGCACAGGGGCCTGGTGCCCAGCGTGCTGGAGGCCAGGAAGGTGCAGTGGGAGGGAGCTGAGAAGGGAAACCAATGAGAGCTCAGGTATTGCAAAGAGAGGCCCAGAACACTGCAGACAAGCAGCAGGGATCATGGATCCCAGGCCAGAGCGAGGAGGGCAGGGAGGGAGAGAGAGGAGGGAAGTCACTGCGCTCAGGTAAGAAGAGGGCTGACGGAAGGAGGCCTGGTGGAGCCCGGCCTGAGTAGACTAGGCCTCCGCAACCCCGCTTCCGGATTCCTCCTGTCCTTCGTGGCTCTGACTCTGGCCCTACCTGTCCAGGGTGTGGGGCACCCATCTGTCATCTTCACTTTGCCCCCGGCAGACACTGGAGAGCGGCCCTGTGAGTCTCACCTCTGGCCTGTGCTGGGAGCTGGCCCTTGTAGGGGTGAGGGTGTGGCAGGCCTGCTCCTGCTCTGAGGGCTGCCTGGCCCCAGCCTGTGTCCAGTCAGAGCCTCAGCATATCCCCGAGGGCTCGCATAGCTCTGGTTCAGCTACTGGAAAGCCCGTGTGTGCCTGCAAGACCTGACTTTGGAAGGTAGACAGCTTGAAGGCCATAAGGACTGATCTGGGTAGGCAGGTGGTACCCCCCCATAGGCTACTCTGGCACGTCCCAGCCCACCTAGAGATAAGAGTCACATGAACACACCTTGGGCTCATGGCCCTCTTCACCCTGGCAGGCACCCAGCTGGAGAAGCTGATGGAAAACATGCGCACTGACATCTCCAGCCACCCTCCCGTCGAGGGTTCCTACACGGCCCGCCGGGGAGACTTCTGCATTGCCAAGTTTGTAGATGGAGAATGGTAAGCCACTTGGGTCAGCGGGGCAGCCTTGAGCAGGAGGGGGGAGGGCAAGGCTTTGCTCAGGGCATACGCCTGCAAAGGTAGAGCTCTGTTTCTGGCACCTCCTTCCCTCTGGGTTGCTGGTGATGGCATCCCCCAGCTCTGTGGGGTGTTTCTTCCCATAGTCCTCTGGGACCTACACAGTGGCCCTATATGCCAGCCGGTCTCCAGAGGACAAAGTGCTGTCCCTCCTTCTCTCCTGAGGAACTGCACAGCTGGCGCTCTGGCTGGCGGGGACTCTCCGACACGGGGAGTGATGTCACAGGGTGTGGCAGAGACTGGTTATGGTGAGCCCAGGCCGGTCGCCCGGCCCTCCACCTCTGCTGTCTGGGACCTGAGCAGCAGCACTCACAGGCCGGAAGAAGGTCCCTGTGAGTGGCAAGGAGAGGGCCCATGGCCTTCCCGGGGTGACGAAGTGACTTGGATATGTTCCCTGCTGCGGCCTCCCAGACAGATCTGCTGGCTAATTACAGCTGCTGTTTAGTGTGCCAGGTTTAAACAGCAGACATCAATCTCGTCATTAGTCTTGTTGCTTTATGCCCCAAGGACACATTAATCTGCTCCACATGCTCCTCTCTCCCCCCTCTGCTCCCAGCCCTGCCTTGATTCCATGAGAGGGTGCCCACAGTGCCCGGGCCAGACCTCCATGGAGTCCAGGAGCCGGCCTCTTGGACATGCAGAGACCTTGGGAGGGCAGTGCTCTGTCCCTTGCCAAGGCCCCAGGGAGCTAGAGGACAGGTTCCCCAGGGTTGGCTTGAGCTCTGCCCATGATGCCATTTTAGGTACCGTGCCCGAGTAGAGAAAGTCGAGTCTCCTGCCAGAGTACACGTCTTCTACATCGACTATGGCAATGTGAGTACTGGGCCGGGAGCAGGCAAGGCAGGGCCGTCCAGCCCAGGAGGCCCTCAGGAAGTTCCATCCGCTGTCCTGAAGATCCCTCGGCTTTCAGGCTGGGCCACACACACTGGCAGACCTCTGCTGTCTGTGTAACAAGCCAGGCCCAAGAGAGCTGGGGAACCACTGTCCGTGGCCAGCGCCCTCCCTGTGCTCTTAGTTCACATGTGTGGCCCAGGACAGGTGCCCAGTCACATCCACACCTCCTGTTCCAGCCAGTGGCTCTGAGAATGGACCCGGGGCCTGTAGCACACGGGGGCCTTTTACACCCATAGCTCTTGGCACTCTCGCCCAACCGGTGTTTCCTCCCGTGAATCCCCAGCGCATCCCCAGCCCCTGCTGGCAGGCAAGAGGCAGTTACAGGTGGCCGAGTAGCTTCTGCCCTTGTGGAGGAGAGCCCTAGTCTGCTGGCAGCCCTGGGCGATTCCCTAGGGCCAGCCGCAGGCAGGAGAGAGACTGCAGTTGGGAATATAATGCTCCTGAGATGTGGTTATCGTCCTTTGCTTTCTTCCTGTGCCCTCCTTGAGAACTGGGGCTAGAGGACCAGAAATTTAGCTCAGTGGTTCCGTTTCCTGCCTCACAAGCACAAGGTCCTGAGTTTGATCCCAAGTAACCACATAGAATGCTGGGCGTGGTGACTCACGCCCACTGGCAATCAATACCACGTACCACAGTGCCGGGCGTGGTGGCTCACGCCTGTAATCCCAGCACTCGGGAGGCAGAGACAGGAGGATTGCTGAGTTCGAGGCTTGCCTGGGCTACATAGTGAGCTCAGGGCCAGCCTGAACTACAGAGAGAGACCCTGTCTCAAAAAAAAAAAAAAAACTGGGGCTAGAATTTGCTGCCAGAGAGGCCAGAGCTGGGTCATGCTACCAGCTTGTCACCAGGAACACACGCAGAGAGGTCCTGCCAGGCTGGGCTAAGCCCAGTGCCCTGGGCCAGAATCATGGGCGGGCCTTGTCTTGGTGCACTGCCCCAGGCCACTGCTAGAACACCCTTGGCCTCTGCGGTGGTAATCAGCAGCCCACATTGCAGCTCCAGGAAGGGCAGTGGAAGGACAGGGACACAGTACAGGAAGTCCGAATATCACCATGGTTACTTAACAGTAGCCACCATGTGCACCAGCACTGGACCCAGTGAGGTGTGAGTCGCTGTGGGTGACAACAGGCCACATTCCTCCAGGGTTATACCAGCTGAGGAAGCCTGTGGCTCAGTGGGGCTAAGGCGGGAGGCAAGCAGGGGAGGCCTGGTGCAGAGGGTGGTGCTCTTGAAAACAAGGGAGCACCACGTATTTCAGTGATCCTGTTGTCCTGGTGCCTCCTGTACAGAGAGAGGTCCTGCCGTCCACCCGCCTGGGTGCCCTGCCGCCTGCCTTCAGCACTCGTGTGCTGCCAGCTCAAGCCACGGAGTACGCTTTCGCCTTCATCCAGGTGCCCCAAGATGTGAGTGTAGACATCTTCTTCCTTCTAAAGGGGACTGTGCTGTGACAGCCCGTGCTGCCACCCTCACAGGCTGGCAGGAGACTCGGTGACGGGGCTCAGGAGATGAGAGCTTGGAGCGTGGAGCCTGACTGAGAGCAGCTCTGCTGACCCTTGTGGGCGAGCCGGGAGCGCTTGTTCAGAGACCAGCCCCGCACAGCTGAGGACAGTGGCAGGAGAGGGGAAGGCAGAGGGGAGTTAGGGCCTGGGTATTGTGGGCTTGTCTGCCCGCAGTATGCCCAGCGTATCCTCTGTGCTATAGGCAGGAAGGGAGTGGCGGCATTTTCAGCCAAAACGTTAAAGGTCAAATCTGTTTGTGAAAGTTAATTCTTGTAGCATGGTGATGAGAAAGACTAGACACATTAGTTGAGAGGTGACAGTAACAACCCCCCCTGGAGACAGTGATGGCCACTCTAGGGCCATTCGGGTGGGGATGGGCAGAAAGGGACAGGGAGGCAGGGTGCGGGGAAGAAGAATCTAAGGTGGAATTGGATTTCCTGTGCACAAATCTGGGGCCTCCAGGCAGCTCTAACTCCTCCAATTTGGAGGAGAGATAAGATCTACATGCAGTTGGGAGTTTGAGTATTAAAAATATGGGAGCATGTCAGGTGGCTCCGAGTCAGCCTGCGGGAGACGGGACAGTGGGAGAGGAGGAGTGGGCGCGGGTGGCCCCAGGTTCCTCAGGAGAGAGCTGTCTGCGGGGTCCGGGTCCACCGGAAGCTGGGCACACAGGCTCCAGCTCCAAGGAGGTGCCTGGTGACAGGGAAAGAGCAGTAGCTGGCATGGCTGGCACTGACCCCAGAGGCAGGGACTTGCAGCAGGTGGGAGGGTGGGAATCAGCACCAGTGACTCTCCCCTGTGTTTCCACAAAATGTACCAACGGGAAGAAGAGAGACAACAGAAGACACTGCAGACACGTCAGGGGGACGTCTGTGAGGATGGGGCCCTGACTGGCAAGAGCATGGTGCCAATAAAGACAGAAACAGGGGCGCAGTGGGGTCACTGTGTTGGAACAACAGCTGGAGGCAGGACGTGAGAGAGGCCTGAGCAACCGGCATAGGCTTAATTTGGAGCAAGAAAAGCCACTTTTCCTCAGAGACACTGGACGGGTGGGCCAGGACCAAGGGAGAGACGGGAGAAGAGTTTGTTCGTATGCAGATGCCTGAGGGGAGCGAGGGGGCTTGCTCTCCAGGGTCTGTCCTCTCATTAGATGCCTGAGGCCCATAGACAGGACTGAGGGCCTCGGTGGCCACCTTCGGCTTCCCTTCATCCCTCTCAAATGCATGGCCACGCCCTTCCCAGGAGGACGCTCGCACGGACGCCGTGGACAGCGTGGTCCGGGATATCCAGAACACACAGTGCCTGCTCAACGTGGAGCACCTGAGCGCCGGCTGCCCCCATGTCACTCTGCAGTTCGCGGACTCCAAGGGCGATGTGGGGCTGGGCCTGGTGAAGGAGGGGCTGGTCATGGTGGAGGTGCGCAAGGAGAAACAGTTCCAGAAAGTGGTATGTGATGTGGAGGCCCCGCTCCGGGGCCAGGTCCCCGGCACTGCCCCAGCACGAGCGCTGTCCGACGGGGCCTGGGGACTGCACCCAGAGCCGGTTCAGGCGTGGGGAATCCGCCTCGCTGCCCGTCCTGCTGGGGAAAGATAATGGATTTGGGTTTGTTGGGGCTTTAAAAAAATCTAATTACATTCCAAATTAATTGGCTGCGGGTTTGGCTGAGAATGGAGCTGCAAACTAGAGCGGAAAGTTTCCCTTCACACGTACCCCCAGGTGACAAGTAAGAAGCTTTGCCAGGTGTGCCATGGAGAGGGTCAAAGCCTCTCTTTCCCAGTCATGCCCTTTTCTCTAACACATGACTCCCAGGTCCTGGCGCGCAGGCCCTCCCGACCCCGAGCTGTCCAGGAGGCAGCACTGAAGGCCTTGGGGACTGTCATGCACCCTCTGTTCTGTGAGGGCCGTGGAGCCCCGGAGCACAGTGGTGATGAGATGGGAGAGTCATCCCCAGGAAGGAACAGCTCGCTGCTCACCAGATGGAGCACTCACCGCTTTGTTCCCAGCAGCCACTGGGGCCAGGGGCCCCACACCGGGCCATGCCATGCTCTGTCCAGTCATTTTACTGTCAGGTGTGGGCTGTGGGCCGTAGGCAGCCCATCCATTGAATGTCATTTCTGAGTCCCTCCTAAGGCCAGTCCTGCCTCCCAGCTGAGGGAAATGCGTGAACCTTCCCAGGGCCAGGCTGGGGGAAGTTCGAGTCCTCCAAGCCCAGAGCCACTGCCCCAGGACTGACCTGACTAGAGGGCATCTAGCTCCCAGCTCCTTCTTGCAGGAAGAAGTAGGCATGGAATCCATACTCTGTCCTTTCTAACCACTGCACTGAGCCCACCTCCACTGCCTCTGGCCTGTGTGGTGTGCTGGTGGCTGGGGGACCATCCCCCATCCTTGGCTCTTTGAAAGATACGGGTGTGAACTGCTCCTGAGTCTTGAAAGAAACGTGATCCCTTAGTCCCACCCTGTTCTCTTAGACAGAGATGATAAGGGCAAGAGAAAAAGGAAAACAAACAGAAGCTGAGTAAAGGGGATCAGGAGTAGAGAAGACTGTGCATGGGGCTGCTTGAGACTGCATTAAATTAAGAAGGTGGTGCCGGGCGTGGTAGCTCACACCTGTCATCCCAGCACTCGGGAGGCAGAGGCAGGAGGATTGCTGAGTTCGAGGCTTGCCTGGGCTACATAGTGAGCTCAGGGCCAGCCTGAACTACAAAGCGAGACCCTGTCTCAAAAAAAAAAAAAAAAAAGAAGGTGGTGCTTTATGAAAGCCAGGAAGGGGCAGAGTAGGCATCCAAGTAGACATGAAGGGAAGATCATTCTAGCCAGAGCAGAGAATCATGGAATCCCAAGACCAGGCCATGCCCCTTCCACTCTGGAGTTTGCACAGATGTGAGGCAGATGTGCACACCAGCGGGTCTTGCTGGCTGCTCGCCGACAACACTCCCATCTTGACCACTCCCTTCCTTCTCTTACCCTGTAGATCACAGAATACCTGAACGCCCAGGAGTCAGCCAAGAGTGCCAGGGTGAGTTCTTGCCTCAACCCCCAGAGGGCACTGCGCTGACAGGCTTGGCCTTGTGGGGCCAGTAGATCCCCCACCCCTGATCCCTGTTCTCTTTCCTCTCACAGCTGAACCTGTGGCGCTATGGAGACTTTCGAGCTGATGATGCTGATGAGTTTGGTTACAGCCGCTGAGGAGAACTGTGCCTGGCCCCCAGCACCGCTCATACCAGTACCTCTTCCTCTGCCCGGAGGGTGTGTTCAGCTCCACACCCGAGGGAGAGGGGCAGGTCGTAGATTGGGTCCAGCTTTGCTTCAGTGTATGAAAGTCTTGGAAGATGGCATCAGGGGTGGGGTAGGGAGCCAGGGCTTGCTGTGAGCTGGTCTTCGTCTTCTGGGATGATACTGTCCACAGTCTGTCCTACTTGATTTTGTACTTTTATTTGGGGGTTTATGGGTTGTATTTTTTTTAAATTGTCCTCAAATCAGGAAGAAACATGAAAGACTTTGTTATAGTGAAGGGGTAATCCTGATACCCAGGGCCAGCGCCTGCTGGCACCACCTCTGCCAGACTGCCCTTCTTCCCCAGCTCTGTCCAACTGTTGATTATGTGGTTTCTCTGATTTGTCCATTCTCAGATGCCAGCACGTCCACGTCTGCCTCCTCACCAGCCCATTCTGTATTTAAAGCTTTCAAGGCCCAATAAAATAGTACATGCTCTCTGCAGCTCTTAGTGTCATGGAGTCAAAAAACCCAGGGTCAGCAGCCCCAGGCAGGAGGAGCCCTGAGCAGCTTGAACAGTCCCAGCTAATCAGCCAAGCGCCTGGCTGCAGCCACTAAAAGCACAGTCAACTGTGGGAAGCAAGGCCATCTACAGAGTTCCAGGCAGCTCCTGTGGCCTGCCGGGTACCCATTGGCATCACAGCCATCATGCAGAAGACTGGGCATCTCTTTGGACTCTTTGCACATGGCTGCCCTCGGTGACACCCAGAACATTCAGCCAGCAGTACCCAGACTGTCCCCCTTCTGTGAGCATGCCCAGGGCACAGAACCCCAGCAAGGAGCCCAAAGGGAACTGGGGAGGAAAGAGGTAAGTTCCCCCGCTGCTGCAGGGGCCAGCACACAGCAGATTAGAAATAAAGCCACTGTGCTCGTCACTGGAGACTAGAACTGGAGAGTCAGGCCACTCAGAGAAGCAGCCAGGTCCCTAGCAAGGCACACCTGTGGCTGCACAGTAGCCCTGGTCCCACTGACAAGCTTCCCCAAAAGCCTCAAGAGAGGGCTAGCCCATGAGGGAGAAGACAGCACCACCTCCCCTCAGTTCCCAGGAGCCACATCGTATGCTGGCAACAAGCTTGTCACACCAGGGACACCACAGAGAACAGTGGGTGTGTGATGGCACCCTCCACGCATCCAGGGTCCGGCCCCCAATTCCTCCCCACCCCAGCCACGTGGCCCTGCCCTCCCACACACACACACACGTCTTCCCGGCACCCCATCTTCCCACCTAACGTTCTGATCTGGGTGAAGCCTCAGGCTGCCACATACCATTGCTCTTTTGGTTTTGGCAGTGGGGTGTCAGTGGAGGTGGGCCTGGCTGTCCATCCTGAACCACAGGTCCTTCCCAGCCACACGCTCGTTCTGGCCAGCATTCACACGGGTTCCTGCCCACACTGCTCTCTGAGGCAAAGATGCCTGCCCCTTGGACCATGGTGCCCGTGGGGCGGGGCAGGTGGGAGTGACGGGGCCCAAGGACAGGTGGTGAGGAAAGGCGTGGTGTCCATTCAGCACCGGTAACCGGCAAGCTTCCCTTCTCCTAGGCCTCGCATTTGTGCCTGCAGCCCCTCGGGCCTGATCAGAGCAGCTGCCTGGGCCTCTTGAGTGCAGTCCTTCACAGTCCGGAGCACTGCATTCCCCGCGCCTCTGCGCACCCCGTGGGGGTCCCCCAAGCCCGCGGGAGTGTGCTGTGACCCCTGAGAGTCCCTCCATCATCCCCCTTCTGGAGAAGCTGTCGTGTTCCCAGCAGGCAAGCTCGCTTTCACCATGGCCTCTCATTTTCTTTTCATCCATGGAGAAAAGAATGCCCATCTCGCTCATTTTTCAACCTCCAAGGTGCTCCTAGTGAGGCCAAGAGGTGGGGCACTGTGCGTTCACGGCAAGCCATCGACAGGGGCGAGATGCCAGCCCGCTCCTTTGTAAAAGGCTCTGAAGTCATCTCCCTGTCTTAACAGTTGCCTTGGTTACATTTGCACCAAGGATAAACCCTCCTTAGTTTTCCCATTGAAATTAGGCCTGAACCTTCCCACTTCTTACTTCCTTTCTCTCCCAAGGCTGGTTTAGACAAAAGATCAGTCACCAGGCAGGAAGGCGCTGCCTCTGATGCGGGTCCCAGCCTGCTGGTCTCTCTCTTCCACATCGGCTGAGCTCTTGAGGTTTGTCTGGGCCAGTCTGGCACAGGGACGGGCAGACCATGTACTGAGGGCACAAAACCAAAGGAAACAGCGCATCTCACTCGTCCAGTCTGCACTCGCAGTCACACCAAGAGCCTCCCAGGTTCCTCCTGACCCTAGAGTTACATCACTGTTCCTCGGCCTCGGGATCACGCGTTCTGCTTCTCCATCTGTCTTTCCAGTTGAAGAGCAAAATCACTCATCCATCCATGCTGCCAGTGGGCCAGTGGGCTAGTTCAGAAGGCGGGAGATGCTGTACTGTGCATGATCCACAGCAGTAGCCTATGCCCCCAGGACTTTATGGAACCAAACCCTTAACCAGAGAACAAGGATGAGTGGGGGTTGTTTGTTCAGTGGCTGGAATCCCCAGGTCTCTAAGGGACAATGCAGCGTAACCTAGACTTTGGCATGGCCGCCAGTGGTACTGATGCCTGAGACTCCTCCCCAAAGACCCTCGTCTTCTCCTCTGAGAAAGACGGACCAGTTGGGAAGATAGGCCGTGTAGAGAAGGGCTCACGGAGCCACCTTGCTTTATTTATTGGTTTGATTATTTACACATCCCGGGGAGAGTCAATGGACCCCTTTTCTTGTATTAGCCCATGTTGGGAAGCAATAGGGGGGCAAGAGCTGGTGCCTCAAGAGTGGTTATTGATGTCCTAATTATAGGAGGATGCTAATTTAATTTGAACCTAATTACAGTGCACTACCCTGGGTGGCATGTGTTTTAATAATTAACGTCCTTCAAATGCGTAGGAGTGTAATAATATTTACACAAAGTTGGCCAGCAGCCTGGGGAGGCGGGCTGAGGGCCCATCCACCCCTCCCCCAGGACAGCTTGCCTGCTGGCAGGTGAGGATGTTGGCATGTGAGTCTCAGTCACCTAGTATCTTTCCACGCTTCCCAGGAGACATGTTTGAGCCTCCTTTCCAGCTACTTCCTTGACCCAGCTGCCATTTTGCTCTGCGGGTGTCACACTGGAACTCTTAAAATCCACCAGATGGCCACGATCCCTCAGCTCCAGCCCCAGCTGCCTAGCTCCTCGTGCCACATAGCAAGGGGCCATTTCTGGCTTCTTTGGCTACCTGAGCCATTCCCAGAGAGGAGGGAGTTGTTCTTTCCTTGCCTTGGAGGTAACATTTGTGACAAGAAGACATTCAGAAAAGTACACAAATTGTATAAGGGCACAGCTCAAGTTTTCACAAAGTGAACAGACCACCTAAGTACCATCCCACCAAAAAACCATTGCCCCTCCCCAGGCACCATCGCCCACAGTAGCACCTTTCTTAGCTTCTATCTCACTCAGTGAATTCTGTTTGTGCTTTTGGTTTTGACTGGGCTCTGGTTTTCAGTTTTGCGCGTTTCCAAATCCTGACCTGAGTGGATTCGCACAATATGTATTCCAGTGTGCTTACTCTTTCACTTGATGTGTTTTGTTTTGTTTTGTTTTTTGAGACAGGGTCTCACTTTGTAGTTCAGGCTGGCTCTGAGCTCACTATGTAGTCCAGGCAAGCCTCGAACTCAGAAGTCCTCCTGTCTCTGCCTCCCAAGTGCTGGGATTACAGGTGTGAGCCACCACGCCCAGCTCACTTGATGTGTTTTGAGATTCATCACATGGTAACATAAGGGTCAGTATGACAGTCTCATTTCTGCAAGTGCTATTGTGTGAAGATAGCCGCACCTGATTGTTAAAAAGAACTCCAAGCTCCACAATCTACAGTCAGAGCCATGCCGGTCCCTGAAAGAGAAATCTGCACATATGAATAGCACGGCAGACAGGAGGTGACTTTTATGCAGAGGAAAAAATGAATGGGCAGGATAATTCCATCCCCCCAAAAGCCAAAACAGCATGGTTGCCAGCGTGACTCCTGGCCCCAGCTTCCAGAGCTGCAGAGGTGGGGAAAGGGCTTGTCGGCAATATTAGAAACCAAACAGGGACCAGAGCTAGCACTGGGGGTATAGCTCAGTGGCACAGTGATTGTTCAGCCTGGGTTTGACCCACAGCACCACTTCAGAAGAACCAGAGGCTTAAGATGAGCTAAGGGAATAACAGTGTCTCTAGCAAGAAGTCTTCCTGCACAAGTCCTCCAAGCGTGGCTGGCAGACCCACGACATCAGAATCTCCTGGGGTGCTCACCAAACTACTGCTGCCAGAAATAGTGCAGAACTGTCCTGAGAGTGAGGGTGGGGTAGGAAGCCGAGTCCTCGGCTATCCTAGTGGGAAGACAGTGAGTGATGTTTGAAGCTGATAAAACAAGAACTAGTTATTGTTTAGCAATAAGGTAGTATTCCCCAGATGATCAAAACCGATTAAACGTGGTTGCCTAGAGGTAGCAGCACTGGGAGTGGAGTGAACTATTGAATTTTTGTAACCATATGTGAGCATTTCTCATGCTCTTTTTAATTATTATTATCACATGTAGATGTATCGAGGTTCCAATTCAGACTTAACGGCCTCACTCCCTGTGAAGTGGGACCAAGAATCTCCTTCAATAAGCTTTGGGTCAGTCCTCAAGCTCAAAAGGTAGCTAGGTATCACCCTCTTGACTTGTTTTACAAGATGCAAAAGGAGAAAAAGTGACTTGCTCAAGGTCACCCCACTTATTAATGGCAAGGCCAGAAATGGAAAGCAGGTCTTCTGGCCTCAGGCCTGTGATTTTTCTCCACATCTTGTGGCTCTCACCTTGTGGGTATCCATCAGTGGGCCCGGCTCAGTTGAGAGGATGCCCTTAACGCAGCTCGGAGGAGGCAGCTCTCCTGCCACAGGAGATGGCATGTGTAAGACAACAGCAACCTCATGGGTCTGTCCTAAGCCTCCCAGAGTCCCCTTAACATTCAGGCGCTCACTGTCCTGAGCTGCTAGTTCAGTGTTCAAGGTGCTAATAAAGGTAACTACTGAACCTTGTTGGGCTCATAGTCTGGGGACACAGATCCTAGCAGTAGAAAACCTGGTGGAGCTAACAGACATGTAAGCAAATGCTATGGTGTCAGGTAAGCTGACTGTGTGCCTGCCCTGCCCGGCAAATTCCTGGTTCTGGGGCTGGGGGCTTCTTGCCCATCAGAACTCCGAAAGTCTACAAGAGTGGGCATTGTTCCTACCAACAAGAAACAACACTGCAGATGGCAGAGTGTAACACACAGTGGGATGAGTTGAACTGCAGTCACACAAAACACCACAGAGAACTCTTAGGCATAATGTGAGTGAATAAAGCAATGACGTGTGTGCACTGTAAACGCAAGTATACACTGCTTAGATAAATACGAGAGATCACGTAATGTCCAATTTGGGATATCTCTCGAGATTGAAAGGGACATTGCTCAACCTGTAGGTCGGTGCCACAGATGCAAGCTGGCGTCTCTGCATAGACTGAGGTGTGGACATCCTACGTGTGGTGAATAAAGTGCAAGAGGTAAGGGGCAGTCAACACAAACTTCTCGGGCTGCACCAAGAGATACTGGCATGGGATGAGCAAGGGTGCTTGGGAGACACAAATTCCTGGGAACATGGTGGCTCAGGGAGCCAGGGCTTTATGTGGTCACTGTGTCATTGATACGCTGGTGTGGAAGCTCCAAGGAGAAAAGGCTCCTTGGGAGTGGGGTAGGTTGATGGTCTAAGTCTCGGGAGGGACATGTCACCCCTCCACAGAGCTGTGTAAGTTTTCAGGGATGAGGTGACAATTCCAACAACTTTCCTGGGGGACGGGTATTGAGAGGCTGCGCTGAGTGGGACAAACTGGAGAGACTCAGAGGAGCCCGCCGGTGTCCTCGGCCAGGGTGTGGCCCAGAACTAGTGACCTCATCTTCCTCAGCCTTAGATACTGGGCAGCTGAAGCCTCACTTAGGGGAAACTAGCCAGGGGGCTGTGGAGAGTTGATAAAGTTACCAAAGACCCTCAACCTCAATCCCTTCCTCCTTTGTAGGTTAAAATCTGACTCAGGAGATATACAGGTCTTACACCTGGCATGTGGGTTTCTAAAAGACTCCATCTCTGAACTGCCCCGAGGCAAAGCCACAGAACACCAGCATCTGAGAAGCCCCTTCTAGTACCTGGCTTGCAAAGATAACAGTCTGTTTTAAATCCAGAAGCGTAGTTTGGCTCTCCCTAATGCTAGCCTTTTAAAGAATACTTTTCCCTGAAAGCAGTCCTAGGGAAGTGATAGGAGCGTGCTGTCTCTAAGGACTTCTGCCAGAGCTCCTAAGCTCGGGGTTAGAATTGGCACTGGAGAGCTTTGGGCCTCAGGGCTTTGCCACACTGCGTCAGGACCTTGGACAGGGCCAGCAGGACACAATGGGCCCTGAGGCCTGCCAGAAGGCCTGGAAGTGCTGATCTATCATCCCATTTCCAGGGAGTCATTAGTCAAGGCCCCAGGCCCAGTCGCTGTGCCCGAGGAATGGGTGCTATTGATGCAATTCAGTGAGCAGGTGGCCTCGATCTATATGCATCAGCTGATGTCCTGGTGCTAGCTGTTAGGCCAGGCCTTCTGGGGCTGATCTGCAGCTTCCTGCTGCTGCCACCCAGTGCCACAAGTCTGGGCCAGATGAATGTGGTCTGGGGACAGATCCTATTTCTTTAATACTTCCTATCCTCAATAGTGTAGAAAGACTAGACGCTAAGGGTAATCCAATCGATACTTCTGTGTGACTTGGCCACATAGTCACATATTCACCTCACTTGTGGCCAGGAGACTTGCAGGCACAGACCCTCCCTGCTGCCCAAATCGGCCTACTCTCAGGCTGCCCTGCGGCCAGTGGTCAGAGTGTGTGTTTCATAGACTGTCTTGCTGAACCTTAGGCTGTGGTCAGACAGGGTGGGTAGGTGGGTAGGTAAACATGTCTGTCAATCAGATTCACCATGAGGCTGATCTGATGCTGGCAGAGACCTCCAGAAATGAGGTTTCTGTCAAAAACTGCAGCATAATGGTTGAGGATGTCCTCTGAAGGCAGATGGGCAGAGTGTCCAGCATGCCAAACACTGGCTCAGGGCCTTTATGTGACCTAAATGAATTCTGAGGCTATTTCCTCATCTGTAAACCAAAGACAAACCATAGAAATTCCTGCCTCCTAAGACAGATAAAATAATTCATTGAGATATTTGTAAAGCCCTTTACACAGGACCCAGCACAGACTCATGCTCAGGGTAGAGCTGAGGGAAAGCAGCGCAGGCGGCCCCCGGGGCCTGGGATCCAGTGCCTGGTCTTCTCAGTGGGTGTTAAGTGGCCCCGAAGTGTTTGGCAAACAGACTAGTGACAGTGTTATCAAACCCAAGCACTCTGAAGCTGCTTTCACCAGGGAGCCTTGTGGGGCTGAGGCCATATGGACCCGTGCGATTTAAGCAAGAAGATAGAGGTGCTGAGGTCACTGGGTTGGGCCTCAGGCCATCTCAGGTGCGAGTCCTGCGTGCCAGGGCAAGGTTCCCCACTAGGCTGCCCCAGGAGTTGTCCTACAGCTGAAGCCAGCAGCAGTTTACTGAGCAGCTGCCAGGAATGGCTTTGGTGCTGAGGAGACAGCAGCAGCAGAGTGCCTGACCACATGACCAATGAGGGCACATGCCCATGCTGGGCTTGGCAAGGAGGGATGCCACACGTGGACACCTTCCCTGCCACCTAAAATCTGGGCTTGGCAGGCAGAAGGAAAAATAGTAGGGCTGGCTGTGTGTCTCACAGCAGCCATTCTATTAGCAGACCCGACCTGCTGACCACAGCAGGAAACGGAGGCCCGCAGGTCAGGCATGGATTAGGGGCAGCTGAAGGAGCGGTGTGGAATGTGCAGCAGTGCGTGCACCGCCGCAGGATGCCATCCCGGAGCTCCGAGGCCTCACATGCATGGGAGACCGCCAGCATCGAGGCCACCGGGCTGCCTCAGCCGCCATGGCAGTCGTGCACATGTGAGCCCTGGATGAACTGGGTATATTCGGCTGTGAAAGGAGAAATGTCCTCAGCTTCCCCTGGGGAGCAAGGCCAAAAAGAAAGTGAGGCTCAAGGCAAGGGCACCATGCTTGGCAGGAAGTATGGCACTTCCTTAACCCTCTGTGTGCACCCAAACCCTGGGCTCTGAGGAGCACACTCAAAAACATGGCTCCTGAGGACATTGCTGTTTGACAAGGTGCCTGAGATATGGATAGGTTGAATTATACTGGGTGTGGAAGATAACGCAGGAAACATGGAGAAGTGCATGGAGCCCCACCTTAGTGACCACAGCTGTGATCTCCTTGACTCCGTAGCAAGAGGGACCTGTATGGGCAAAGGCAGATCTGGAGCTAAGGCTGTTCACCCAGCTGTGCACAAGTACAGAGGGTGCTTGGGTGGGTGGGGGTGGCTCCCTAGGGTGCAGCAGCACAGCCACTCCAGGCAGTCTGGGGGGAAGAGGAGCCATGGACATCCTGGGACACTAGCCTGGCTGTGTGGTCATCTGGCCTGATCCATGGAGGGCAGCTCCCAGGGGAGACCCGAGGCAAAGATCACAAATAGTGCCACAAAAAAATAGTCTGATCAGTTGATAGTGGCTCCCTGGGTGCTGTGAAAAAGAGCTCCAAGGTCATGCTGGAAGGTCAGCTGTAATCAATCATTGATGTCTCCCATAGCGAGGAGTAGGGGGACATGATCCTTCGGGTCCCCCGGATGGGCTGTGCTTTTCTTCACGAGACGGCTCCAGGTTGTGACTGTTGAAGCACAGCATTCTCACAGCAGGCGTGGCCTCTGCTGCAGAGAAGACCTGGAAACTTCCCTCCGGGCAGTGGCACCAACCCTGTCAGCTCCCGCCCGTTACTGCTGCAGTTGGCATTTGCCAAGAACACACTGCAATTCAGTCCACTCGAGGTGAGCACTCGTGCTGTTACTAAGCACCAAGGACCACAGCGGAGCCCATCCAGGCCCCTGCCCGTCCACGTGCCATCTGGGCATATCTGAACCCAGTAAACTTCAGCAAGGCTTCTTCCTGGGGTAGAAACAGTTCTTTTAGAAGGAGGAAGAAGTTAAGAGTCCGAACCCGGGGTGGAAGAACTGCTTGGGCTGTGGGCACTTCTCCACTCTCTGGTGGGGGAAGCCCTTTGGGTCAGCAGGCCATGGAACAGCTTCTCAGACTTTAATGTGCTGGTGAATCATCTGGAGACCTAGTTAAGACGCAGATTCTGATCAGTCAGTCTGGGGCAAGGCTAAAGATCTCTATTTCTACCAACCTCCCAGGAGGCATTTTGTATTCAGACTCATAGCTCCCAGAAGCCAGCCTTTCTTAGTCCCTTTTCAGGCTTGAGGCTAACCCAGGAAACAGGCAACCTTCCCCTCCAAGAAGAAGCTCAGGAGGCCCAACAAGGCCTGAGTTCAGAAGCAGGCAGAGAACACAATTCCTGAGAGCCGGAAATCTGAAGGACTGTGTGACTAGGGGACTACCTGACCTCGGAGGGCCAGGGACAGCAGAGTGCCAGCAGGCAGAACTGCATAACACATACACATACATACATACATACATACATACATACATACATACATACATACATAGTGTGTTTGGGCTGTGAGCCCTTATATAACATGACAGGATCGATAGCCAGAGGTCAGCGTGTCCTGCACTGTGCTAAGTATTTTACGGGAAGTCCTATAAGGGAAGGACTTTTGTACTATTTGAAAAATCCCCCCAGAAGACACGCCATGTTTTCATCGATATATCCCTGCCTCCAGCGCAGTGTCTGTCAGCAGCAAGTATTCGGCAGTCATGAATGAGTGATGAGGTGCGGTTCCCTCCAGGGCAAGGGTGCTGCACAGGGCCACGTCAAAGGGGAGAAACACCCAGTTTTTGACGCCATCTCTTCTCACTTCCCTACCAAATCTAGGCGGGACTTGATCAGAACAGGGTGATCTAGGGACCTGTAACCCTGACTTCCGGAAAAGAGAGGCTCAAAGCCTGCACTGCTCTGGGTTATCTTCTCCTTCTAGATCTCCCTGCAGTGCTGAAGGACAAGGACAAGCCTGGCAAAGTCTGGGGCTGCTCAGGTCCTCACTACCCAAATGGCCAAACCCACGGAAGCCTCCCTGTGCCAGGCTCTCTGCCAAGCACGTCACATGTCTGCGTCACATGTCTCTGAGGTCCGGAGTCATACCCCCACCCCAAACCGCAGTTGGGCAGCCACACCCACTCGGGAGACAGCGCCCCCTAGGGGCCGGTGACCAACTACATGGGGTGATGTGTAGAGCAGCCTGCGGCCGCAGAGATTATGAGGTCACCGGACTGTCTGTGCAGCAGTTTCTCTATGCTTCCCACCCACATCACGCATAGGCAGAGCGCCAGAACCAGAAATCACCGCCTCCAACCCCCCATTTTACAGACAAAAACACGGGAACCACGGAGAGGAAGCGACTGGGCCATGGTCGCAGGTCGAGTTAGCGGCAGGGCCAGGCTGGAACCCGGGGTCCTCCCTCCGGGCCCTCGTCCACAGCCCGCGCCTCCCCTGCTCCGGCTGCTCCGCTTCCGGGGCGCAGAGGGAGCCCCGCTCGGTGCGCACTCGCCAAGGCGCCCGCGCTGCCCGACCTTGCGAAGGCGCCCGGGCCACTGTACGGCGCGCACCGCCCGCGAGCTGCGGAGCCGCCCCGCCCCCTCTGGTCTGCGCGCGGCCGGGGCCCCGGAGCGGCGAGGCGCCGTCTGGGGCCCTCGGGGCGCTCGGGCTCTGAGTGTCCAGGCTTAGTCTCCTGCTTCTTCTGCAGCGCCGCTCGCTCGGCCTCCGCGGCTTCTATCACCTGTTCTCCCCCTCCCCCCATTCTCCCCACCCGACGCCCTGAACCGTACCGCAGCAGGGCCTGACTCCCTTCCGCCTTTGGTCTACATTCCCTTCCTCGGGGTCACAGAGACGCAAACAGCTGGGGCCGCCTCAGCCTCGCTTGGGAAGCTTGGTTACGACGCACTATTGAAACAGAAACTCTGGAGCCTGGCAGGAGATTCTGAGGCACATTCCAGTTGAGAGCCATTGATCTAAACGTTGTCTCAGGTCTTCATGGATGGTCTGACCAGCCCTTCGCTGCCCGGGGAGGAACAGCACGCTGGAAGCACCAGTCTGCCTGTCCTGCCGGCTGACCACCTCCGGGCGGCGCTGTAGTTGGAGCCACACCCAGGTCCAGGCGGGAGAGAGGAATGGCCCCTAAAGGATCTGGGTGGGGAAAAGCCACCTCCCCTTGCTCTGTGCTCTGCTCATAGCCACCACCCTCCAAGCAACAAAGATGAGGAAGAGACTCGGCGTCACTAAGGGAGGACAGTCTCAGAGGGTTGGGCGTCAGGAGTTTTGCTCCTGCAGCAGGGAGGAGTATCTGAAGGGCAGACACCCAGGTAAGAAGGGGTGGGCTGCCCACCTGGGAGGTTTCTGTTTCTTTGCCAAGCAAAGAAAGTCAGTGTGGGAAGCGTTAGAGCTCTGCCAGGGACCCTCCCTAGCCAGCTGCCTGGTGGGAGGGGACAGAGGCCCTACCTCCTTCTTTTCCTGGAGGACTTTGGGTGAGTTTATGAAACCACAGCGTCTCCACACACTGTGGCATCACGTGGAACCTCGCGTTGTTTGGTGGCGTCTTGGGTGTCCCAGGACCCTCCTTGCCTTGAAGTGATGGCTGATATTTATGCCCTGGGCCTACTCTGATCTCGGAGAATATCTCACCATAACTGGGCACGCCATGGCAAACAATTAAAGGAGAAAAATAAACCTCATTGCAATCTCAGGGTGGTTGGAAATGAGGAATTACAAGGTGGTGGCATGAAAAAATTATATAAAAATCTATTTTTACATCACAATAATGTGCTTTTATACGGGTAGTAATTTCTGGATGTGCAATAAAGTGGCTTTTACATGAGGCAAAATGAGAGTTTATAGGCAATCGGTGCTTTTATCTGGGAAAATATAACTCACCCATCCTCGCACCATCCATCCTGCAGGCAGCAGGCCTCATCTTCCCCGGCACCATCATTACGGTGGAAATAGTTATGTAATTAAAATGTCAGCCCTCTGGCACCCCAGGGTCTCTGAACCACATCTCCATCTCCCAGTTTCTGTCACTGACTCTCTGAAGGTGGGACAGGCCCTGGGTCCAGACAGAGCAGGGGGCGGCAGATGCTGGCCCCTCTCTTCATTGGTCCTGGTGGGCTCAGAGAAAGTACACAGGGCCGGCAAGCACTCCACGAACCCCGAGAGCTACTATGGGACAGGCCTGGGGCCGGGTACCCGGGACACTGCTCGGCTTCAAGAGCTCACTGTCCAGTGACAGTCATGATGTAGCAGGGGACCCATGCTATGGCAGAGGACATCCAAGAAACTCAGCAGGCACGAAGAGGAGCCAGGCTTCTGGGGGCAATGGAAGTGACACTGAAGTCACTTAGGGAGGCACATGAGGGAGTGGAAAGTTTGAAGGTACGTGTATCCTAGAGGGGAGACCGTGGTCCAGGTAGCATTTCTATTGGCATTTTGAGGCAGATCTATCAGAAGACATGGTAGCTGTCCTGAAATGCAGATTAGTACTGGACCTGTCCTCAAATAACATCCAATCTAGTCCAATGTTTTTTTGTTTTGTTTTGTTTTTTTGCTTTTTGAGACAGAGTCTCGCTTTGTAGTTCAGGCTGGCCCTGAGCTCACTATGGTGCCCAGGCAAGCCGCTGCAAACTCAGCAATCCTCCTGTCCCTGCCTCCCGAGTGCTGGGATTACAGGCGTGAGCCACCACGTCCGGCATTGTAATATGCGGTGTTGATTGTTGGTGGGTGTGTCTCCACGCCCAACATTATATGCGGTTACCGGGGATCGAACTCAGGACCTTGCGCTTGCGAGGCAGGCGCCGGAACCACTGAGCTAACCCTCCGGCCCATCCAATCTAGTCCAATGGTTTTATAACCTTTAAGTATCACCTACTGTATTGTCAGCTGGGCCCCCGTGGGACTCGGGTAACTCAGCCCTTTCTGTAAGATGCACAAAGGTTAGCAAACAGTTCAGGGGAAGCCCAAGAAACAGTGCAACTGTGCAGCCTGGAGAGAGGAGCTGTTCCAATCCTCAGCCCCAAAAGGGGACAGTTAACAGAGTCTTGGGAGAGGGATCTTACCACCGGCAAAGCTGAGGGGAGAGAGCCCAGCAGGATGAGCCCCGTTTTAAGGGGAGAACAGAGCCAGAGGCATGAATCCCTATTCCATTCTGCCTGCCCCATAATCTGCTTTTTCCTCCTGGTGCCTCCTGAGGCCTCCACCAACCAGAAGCCTGATGTGAGTGGCCAGACAGGTCGTCCTGTGGGAGCACAGCTGGGCAGAGTGGAGTGGTCTGTAAACGCGGAAGAGGACCCCCACGCTGGTACAGATGGGGGGGTACTGAGTAGCCTGGTCATTCAACGGAATGGAACAGCTCCTCCATGATGATGATTTGCACATTTATTACACAGGGCAACTTCGTAGATTCTTCTAGCTCATCAGAACCTGCATGCCATGCTGTGTTTCCTGGCCAGAACCTGGATGAGGTGATGGGAAAGATTGTGTTAGGTAGTGGAGCGGGGCATCCACCAAAGTGGCCATGCTTGGGGTGAAGTGGCCCTCATGAGGGGTCTTGCTCGGCCTTCAGTCCAGCCTGTGCTCCTGGCATGTGCCCTGGAGGACTCCTCGTGAACACATTTGTAAGGGGACAGGTGTGAGGACATGTATGGCACTGTCCCCGGTGGTGCGAGATGAGGGCCCATCCCTGTGAAGCCAGATGAGTAAAATGCAAAGGAAGTGCAGTGTGGGCTCCGCACAGCAGGAAGGAAATGGCTGCTCACGCAGAGCGTGGAATAATTTAGTGTGTAGAGGAAGGAGTAAGATAGAACATGAGCTCTATAGTTCTGTACTGATCAAATAGGTTAAAAATACATACCTGCTCATAAACATACTACACACACACACACACTATTATTTCACAAGCATTTTTACAAAACAAAGCACTTTTCCAATGTCCGGATTTGAGAGTAGTGGAAGGGGGAGCTGAGACAGATAACCTAGCCCTTAAATAAAAAGAGACTCAAGAGACAAGAGAAGGACTGAGCTGAGATCAAAGAAGCTTTATGTGTGTGACCTTGGGCAGGCATGTCACTCAGTTGTTTCATCTTTAAAATAGAAGGAAGCTGTAATAAATAGATCTGCAACATGTTTTTGTGACCTTGGCCTGTCTGAAATGCTATTCCTCTAAGACTTTTTCCTTGGGCAGTTTCCACAAAAGCCTTGGGGCACACAAATTCAAGGCAAGGACTCAGGAATGGCCCAGCAGTGGGTTGTGTGTGTGTGTGTGTGTGTGTGTGTGCGCATGTGTGTGTGTGTATATGTGTATTTTGGGAAAGGGGGTAACACACACAGGATGGAATCCGTAGCTCTGAAAAAGACCCTGAAGTCATAAATATGTCTCACTGCTAGTCTCAAGGCTGACACCACTGCCCCAGGATTACTCTCTTCAAATGGAGGCCTCTTCTGAGTGAAAATGCAAAGCATTCCCCCCACACCCAGTTGAGTAGTTTCAGTCATTAACTCTCAAGCCAGCTTGTTTGTTGATTGGGTTAGCTCCTTATCACCTGGAGCCCTAAGGAACAAGACATGTGTCTGCCCATCTTGAGGAGAGAAAGGCCCCAAAGTGGGGGGCGGGGGGGGGCGGGGTTTCTTGTGCTGAGGCAGGTGCTCCTCAAGGAAGGATCTCAGTTTGAAAAGGACCTAAAATGGAGGCCCTGCATTAGCCCGTGCTCTCTGGAGTCCCTGGTGTTAGCCCACCCTTTCTCTCCTTGCCCAGGGAGAAGGCCTGGCACTAGAGCAGCTCAGAAGGTTTCAGGCCTGGAGACTTCTTTATTTCCTGCCTTCTCAGCCCAGGTGGCACACATCTGCAAGCCTCTTTTTTTTTTTTTAATTAAACCCCCTTTTTTCATATTTTCTGGTTTTCCTGCATAGGGGAAGAGGAGAAGAGCTTGATATAGACCTTTGCTCTACACTCCAGGCCCCCGTATGAGCCACATTTCTCATTTGGACTAGGACGAGGAGGTAAGTGAGTATTATGGCTTGTATCTAGATGTTTAGATGCCCCCCCCCCAGCCTCCTGTGCTCTTAAGTAGGGCTTCTCAGAGTTTGCTAGTTCTAGAGTGTGTGTTACTGGAATTAAGGGTGTAGGACTCTCTTGGCTAAATTCCACTGAGTGGAATAAGCACAGTTCTGGGTGTAGCTGAATGAATTTGCTGACAAAAGAAGCCCCGGCCTGAGTGTGGAAGACACCAGCCAAAGGTTTATCGCTGGATGAGATAAAAGGGAAAGGCAGGCTGATTGCTGATGATGATTCCTGCCTGCCTTGCTGTGGACTGTTTCTCCTCTGCAATGCTCCTCCGCCATGCTACCCAGCCTTGGAGCCAGTGGGTTATGAATTGACACATCTACAAACTGTGAGCCAAATAAACTCCTCCTCCTTTAATTTTGAGTCTTTTGTCCCATCAATAAGAAAAGAAATCAAAACAGTGAGTATCTCAGCATGGAGGCAGGCTTGTGCCCTCTGTCTTCCGATCTGTGCCCTCTAGTCATGCCACATTACAGCTAGAGGAGAGACTTAGGAAGGACCTGGCTGCTGTGGACTGAAGTGAACCCCCCAAAAGATATGTGCAGGTCTTGTCTTGTAGGACCTGTGAATGTGATCTTGCTTGGAAATCAAATGTAGTTAAGTTGGTACTTGTCTTAGTCCATTTGGGAAGCTACAACAAAAATACCTTCAACTGGCGTAAAAATAATAGAAATATGTTACAGCTCTGGAGGCCAGAGATCCGCACGTCTGGTGAGGGCTCCTTTCTGCTTCACTTTCTGGCTGTGTCCTCATGTTGTAGAAAGAAGAAAGGGGCTCTCTGGGGATTCTTATAAGGACTCAGTCCTCAGAGCCCCAACTCCTAATATTATAGGTAGAAAAGCCAGCTAGATATGTGTAGGCAGATAGAGAGGGCCGGCCCTTGAAAGACTTGCAAAAAAGAGGATCCTTCTGAAGGTCAACACCATCAATGAGAAATTACACTACTAGGCCTCATTCTCCTCCCAGGATGGAAGGTCAAGGTCTGGATCCAGCCCCTCCCTGGAAGACAGTTGTTACAAAATCCCCAGATAACGGGCAGGACCCTGAACCACCTGGAGGAGTCTCCTGACAAGCAAGACCCTCTAGAGCATGATTTCTCATTGAACCCTATTCAATCAAAAATTGCTGAAGTAACTATGCTTGTTATTTACCCATTGGTTAGTCACGGTTTGCCCATTTCTTTCAAATCTTATTAGAAGCCCCTACTGTACTCATTGGTCAATTGTAACCCATCTACCATTTTTGAATCTTATTGGTAGCCCCCTATTTCAGACCCGCCTCACCTCGTGGCTTTGCTCCATAAAAGCCCACTAAAAAGTGAGGTAGAGGGGTTACCCACTTTCCGGGCCCCCCTTCTGTCTCTCTTAAGGCAGAAGCTTCCTCTCTCAATAAAATTTTCCTACTCAAACCTCCGTCGTTCCTAAAATTCATTCTTCGATTTTTAGAGAACACGAACTCGCATTTCAGGTGTGGAGTTAGGCCTTAACTCTCCTGCGTCACTAACACTGTGTCATATTTCATATTAGGTTTCAGTGTATGAATTTGGGCTGATACCAATCTTCAGATAATACAGTATTTAAGCTAGGAAGACTCTAGGGATGAAATCATGCTAAATTCTGGGTGGGCCCTAAATCCAGTGACTGGTCCTTGTAAGAGAAAGGAAAAGTAGAGAGAGGTTTGAGACAGTTCTGGAGAGGAGATAGCCAAGAGGCAGGGACAAGCCAAGGAACATTCAGGCACGAGCAATTTCAAGGGGCAAGGGATTCTCCCCTCAGAGCTTTTCCCTACAAGGAGGTGGAAGCCAAGTCCCTCCTCCCAGCTGAAGAGCCAGTGTGAGGCCTAGGACAATGTGGGCACCCTGCAGAGCACAGAACCCCCGGCTGGCGTCACCTGCTGCTGTACCCTGCGCTGCATCCTAGGGAGATGTCTTGCCACCTCTCAAGCTTCCGTTCAGGCAGGGAAGCATGAACCCTACACCCCACCCCGCCTGGAGTAATTTCATGCCCCATAATATGGGCAATCAAAAATAATAGACACACAGCAACCTGCCCAAGGCCTGCCGCTGCAGTGGGCAGCTGCTGAGGTGGCTGCCTAGAAAATAAACTAATTCCCAGCCCTGGTAGGGAGAAATAACAGCATCAGCGAGGAGCAGGAAGCGCATACTGGTCTGCAAAGCTCCAGCCAATAAGCAGTCTAAAAATAAGCAGCCTCTCTTGCAGCCGGCCATGTGCCCACCCTCCCCTGACAGCTGGCCATGCGGCTTCTTGTTCTGGGGTGAGCTTCTGGCCAGCCAGGTGTCCGCTCTGCGGCCTCGCCTCGGGCCTGGCTGTGGTGGCCTGTGGGGGAGGGGGAGCTGGATTGCAGGAGGAGATAAAGGAAAGGTTGTGAGGTCCCGCTGAGCCCTCGGGGCTCCTGGTGGGGCCTGGCTTGGGCATGCGGCCCCAGGCTCCTTCCTGTCAGCACTGAGCACGGACTGTCCCTGTGGAGGACACCGAGCTGTGTCGGAGCTGGGCAACCGAGCCGTCTGTCTGCGCTTGGCAGGGCCGCGCAGACCTTGCTTGGCCGGCACTCTTTGAACATGGTCTGTGACCCACAGAGGGCGGACCTCAGCCCGGGCCCGCAGCCCAGGCGATCCCCAGAGCCTCTGGTGGGCATCCAGCATGCCAGACGTGTGCTTCTAAAAGAATGGCTCACTAAAAAAAGTAAAGGAAAATGAACATTTAGCAAGGAATTGGGTAAGTGGTTTGGTTAGGGCTCCTCCCCGCCCCATTCACGAAGGAGCTTAATTCCCGAGATCACACATTAACTGGCACTGGAGAGGGGAAGCAATCCGACCACAGTGTTCTATGCAGCTTCAGTCCTGTTCCGCCCATTAGAGCTAGTCAGTCCGCTCTGCAGTGTAGAAAATCTCCAGGGCGTCTTGGACTTCCCGGCCTGACCTCCCTTCTGTGGGCAGCCGACTGCTCCCTCCTGCCTGTCCGTGCCCTCCACTCCCCAGCAAACGGGACCACCTGTGTCCCCTAAGCGTCCTGATCTCTCTGCACCTCGATGCCTTCGCGAAAGGTGCTTCCCAATTTCTACAATGCCCTTCTCCACCCCTGCTGTCTTTTGAAATAGCACTAATTTTCAAAGCCCAGCTTGCATGTGTCCCTGCATCCCCACTCTTCCTGGGAAAACTGGTCACCCCTTTCCTGCGTGTCCCTGTGGCATGCTGTGCAGCTCGCTCCAAAGCGCCTGCGTCTCTCACCGCCGCGGCTGCTCCGGACCAGCCCTGAGGGCGCGCCGGCGCATATGGGTGTGATAAGCGCAGACAGACTGCACTTGACCTGTAGACCCGTGATGTATACAAGTGTGTTTTGTCACAAGTCACTGAGACTTGAAGGTGCTTTGTCACATAGCACGATTGTGCAGAGAGCTGGCTGAGACATGTGTCCGGAGAGCCTGGGGCACATCATCCACAGGCGTGGGGAGCATGTGCTGGCGTTATGTGCACTTAATATGAAGCACCACCTGGCTTCAATCCCTGCGTCTGCCACTTGCTGTGATGAATGTATCTCTGGGACTCTGTTCCTCAGCCTTTCAGTGATGGTAAAGCTAGGGGCCATGGCATGCACTCGTGGTCCTGGCTACTTAGGTGTGGAGGGAGGAGCTGGCATCCAGGAGTTCAAGCTCATGTTCTGAGCAGCACAGTGGGGCCTCCTCTCAAAGCAGTAGAGAAGATGACATAAGGCTCTGTTCTTGGGGCTGCGTGAGCAGCGAGGGAGAGAGTGCCCAGCGCAGTGAGGGCTCCGAAAGGGTCTGTTCTCAGTGATTAGGAATAATTAGGAGGGATTATCTATCATCTGCTCCTCCTTCCCTGCGTGCAGCCTGCCTGCTCCCTGGCTGGTTCTACGCAGTGCGCACCGTGCCCGGGGTGGGGGAGGGGCGGCTCCTCTCCCCAGTTTCTCTCCATCTGAGGTTTTGTGAGGAGCTGGCGGCCCTCTGTGCCCTGTCTCCCCTGAGAAGACTCGAGTGTGGCTCCTGCTGCTCTCCAGAGAGCGTAGCAAACAAGCTACATCCCAGAGAGGAAGTCCTTGACAAAAGAGAGGACAGGGGTGGTGGCGATGGTGATGTCTTCATTTTCTCGGCTCTTGTGCATCTGTAGACCTATTTCCAGGAGCACTGGCTTCCAGAGATGGACAAGATACTTAAAATTTCTACAGTCTCCTCCTTGTTGACGTGAGCACACAGTCACTCTCAGGAAGCAGAGACTTTGTGCCTTCAGGAAGCTGCTGGTGTGTGGTGGCCACAGGGACACAGGAAATAGCCAAGCAAGTCACAGCATTATGTACTGACAGGACTTGGAGAACTGCCTAACAGAATATGTTGTGGGAATGGGGTTCCAGAACCTTCAGGAAACACTGGAAGGATTCCAAAGAATGGCGAAGGACTGAACAAATGGTGAGGAGGGTGGCTGAGGGATCCTGGGCCCCTACGTTTCCATGCAGAAACCAGGCGTGGGAGCCAAACAGACCCCCACTTGGGCTGCCTTTTCCCAGGCCTTCTAGCACCCCAAAGTGAGAAGCAGGGCAGGAGAGAGGATGGACTTCCGTAGATATCTAGTAACCCCAAATCTGGCATGGGCGTGGGTGTGCTCACAGCTCCTGGCCTCCTGCCACAGTGCAGGAGGAGAAGGAGGAATGGCGGCAGGGAGGGCCACCTTTCCACGTGGAGCAGAGAAAGCCTTGATGGGAAGTGCGGTGGAGGCAAGGGTGGGCAGGAGGGTGGTCATGCAGGAGTTAAGGCAGGTGTCTCCCTCTCCTTCTGGAAGGAACTCTGCCTGCCTGTGGGCTCCTCACCTCCTGGCAGCACGGAACCCAGTGTGACACCAGCAGCAAACACATCATCCGCTGCTGTGTTCCACTCTGCACGTGTCTCACACGCGCACATTCAGCCTCTGAGGCAGGGCCCGTGACACCTGTGTTTTGCGGATGAGGAGACAGAAGCACAGACAGCTGGAGTAACTTGCCCGAGGTCACACAGGTGGTGAATGATGACGGGCTACCTGGACCGGTATTCTTATCATAGTACTATGTGGGTTTTTTGTTTGTTTTAGACAGGGTCTCACTTTGTAGTTCAGGCTGGCCCTGAGCTCATTATGCAGCAATCCTCCTGCCTGTGCCTCCCAAGGGCTAGGATTACAGGCGTGAGCCACCACGCCCAACATTGTGGTATGTGGTACCGATTGCTGGTGGGCGTGAGTCACCATGCCCTATAAGGGACCTTGCACTTGCTAAGCAGGCGCCGGAACCACTGAGCTAAATATCCAGCCACATAGATTATGTTTTAATCCCCCCCCACACACACACACTCAGTAAGTCTCTGGACTGAGTAACCTTTATCCCAGACACAGGGGGCAACTGCCCCTGAATGGTGCTTAGGAGAGTGAGTTGGCGTTGAGAGCGGGGAAAGATAGAGACACCTCGAGGCAAACTAAATGGACTGAAACCAGCAGATGTGCATGAAACAGAGTAAATGAGAGGCCAGGGGAGATGGGACTGGAGCTAAAGTGAGAGAAAATGCTTTTGAAGGGCAGCAGTGAGTTGGACCCTAGAGAGACAGATGGTGAGGAAGCAATAAACAGGCTTGTCTGGGCCAGGCCACCCCCAAGGCCTCAGCTTTCCTCAACTTGCTCAGCCTGCTCTACCACCAGGCCTGAGGGGAGACCTGCAGTAGGCTTGTGGGATTGGGGAGGAGTCAGTAAGACTTCTGCCTCAGAGTGAAAGGCTCTGGGTGCAGCAGGAGGCTGGCTGGTCAGGCCCTGAGGTGTGGGATATTAGCAGCTATTCAACCCCTACAAGTCCTCACCCTACCCCACACACTCTGAAGGTTGGCTCTAAGGGGAAGTCAAACTGCCTGGGAGGAACTGGGGTCCTCCCTAGAGAGCCCTGAGAAAAGGCCGCAGGAGCAGAGGATGTGAGTAGTGCAGGGACTGGTGAGGGAGGGGCCTGTCGAGGGAAAAGGTAGCCCAGGGACACAGGAGATCCCCAGTCCTGCCACCTGTAGCCAACATGTTCTGGCCTCACCACATCCAGGGACCACCAGAGGCCAGGGCTGGGACCATCACCTGCCCTTTATTGCTGCCTGAGGCAGCCAACTCCGCTGGGCTCTGGGCCTGTCTGCAGGGCCACCCTCCATGGGTCTATTTGGGCTTCTTCACAGCATGGTGACCTCAGGACATGGTGCCCAACAGTTTATGGGCAACTGAAGCCTTCCAACCTGAGAGCTCATGCCAGCCAGCAGAGAAGAAGCTGAGTCACCTCAGAAGTCAGGTTTTCTGCCCTGCCCAGTGCCACCTTCCAGCTTTACCAATCACAGAGATCCATTCAGGTTCCAGGGAATGACTATAAGATGAGGGCACACTAAAAAGAGCCCAGGATGGGAGACAGCATGCCATCCATTCCTACAAGTTGCAACCACTACATCAGACTATGCAAGATAAATGTGCATATCCAAATTATCATGACATGTGTCTCCAGGACCTCCCCCAGGCATATATGTGAGTGTCCCAACTGTACTCCGTGTCACACTGTATTGTGGGAACTTACCTTGATGTGATGGTAGCCTTTGTACACTAGCTGTCCTAGAGATCATGCATGGGATCATGAGCCCAGGGACCAAATGAACATTCTCCAATTACATGACTTATTAGAGCCATTAAAAATGCACAGCAAGAAGCAAAGAGGAAAGAGATAGCCAAGTTAACACCCAAGCTAGGATGCCTGTGGGTTGGAGGGTCCACACTCCACTAATCCTAGGATGTGACATTCATGTGGCTTGTTTTGATTTGATCAGCCTTGTCACTGGAGTGAGGAGACAAGGAACAGAAACAGGGTGAACAGGGCCTCAATAGACAGAAGGTAGCTGCAGCCAACCAACAGGCAGAGTAGTGGCAGCTCTGGATCTCCGGTCAGCCTAGTGTGTAACTGTTCATTTTTTACACCTCCAAACCAACTTGATGCCTTTTTTTTTTAATTATAAAGAGCATTTTACACAGTAAGACTTGATAAATTGGAGGCAGCCCAGGGACACAGAAGATGCTTTAAGAATCAACTCATTTTCTTGGGTACAGGACACACAGAGACCGACTGAGTGTCTCCAGCGGGTTGTTGATTTAAGTGTCATGGTTCTTGAGCAAGGAAGGCTTCCATGATTCAAGCCTATTATGGCCTGAATCTGACATGTCCTTGAAGGTTGGTCTCCAGCGTGTCAGTGTTCAGAGGAGGGCCCTTTGGGAAGTTACTGGATCATGAAGGTTCTAACCTCATCAATGGATTCACCCAGTGATAGCTTCATAGCTGAATGGGCTGTTGAAAGGAGTGGGAACTCTAGGAGGTAGGGCTGAGTTGAAGGAAGTGGGTCACTGGAGACACACCCCCAGCCCTTCTCTACTTCCTTCCTGCCATGAGTTGAGCAGCTTTACTCCACTACATGCTCTCAGCCATGATATTTTGCTTTGTCAGAGGCTCCAAAACAGTGGAACCAAGTGACCATGGATTGACACCTTGGACATCATGAGCTGAAATAAATCTTTTCCTCTTTGTTTCCTTTCTCTGGTATTTTGTCACAGCAATGGGAAGCTAACACAGTATATTAATGGAACATTGGTTTTTGACATCTTGATGTTTTTCCCATCTTTTCTGTCAGTCATGTCATTTGTTTTATTGTTTTATTATGTATCTATTTGCTCTATTGTTTTTAAGTATGAATATATTTATATACTTTATCCATGTTTACCATGCTTCACCAACTGTTTCTATAGTTTCTCTTATGTTTTATACAATAATTTAATATTCTTAACATAGCTACCATGTTTTACACACACACACATACACACACACACACACACCTCTTTTAGAGACAAGTGCCCAAATTCCAACCCAAAACCCACTTATTTATCATGAAGTGCCAACACTGCAATTAAACTTGAATACTGAGATTTTAATTTAGAAAAGACAACATAATTTCTCTTAAAAAGAAAAAAACCACAATGCTACAGGTTCACCACTACTGAACTATGTGTTTGTAGTACCTGATGATCACATTTCTGATAGGCAACTGGTACATGAAGACAGCACTTCATAATCCCCTCACCTTTAGAATCTCATTCTCTCCCTTTCTTCCCCCATACCTCCATCTCTCGGTTCCCTCCCATATGCCAAAGATCCATCTTGTTATCTCCTGTTGTTGATTTTTGTGCACTTTTTATATATTGGCTCTCTCATATAAGAGAAATAATGAGATGGTTAAACTTGTGTGTCTGATTTGCTTCACTTAACATTATGGCATATCAATTTTCCTACAAATGACTCATTTGCTCTTCTTTATGGCAGAGTAGTACTCCATTTTATATCAACATGACATTTTCTTTATCCATTTATCTGTTGATGGACATAGAGTCCACTTCCAAGATTTAGTTATTATGAATTGTGCTGCTATAAACATGGGCATATGTGTATCACTGTAATATAATGTCTTTAACTCTTTCTGAAAGATACTTAGGAGGAGAATAGCTAGGTCAAATGGAATTTTTATTTTTAATTTTTTGAAGAATCTCCATACTGATTTCCAAAGTGGTTGTACCAGTTTACCTTCCAACCAACAATAAAGAGGGTTCCTTCCATCCCCAAAGTACTCCAGTATTTGTTACTGCTTGATTTCTTGAAGATAGCTATAGTTTCTGGAATGAAATGGAATCTCAGTGTTGTTTTAATTTACATTTCTTGAATGGCTAAGTGATGTCGAACTTTTTTCATGTACTTATTGGCCATTTTACTTTTTTACCTTAGACGTTTCTATTCATTTCAGGTGTTCATTTTTGATTGGGCTTTTACTTCTGCGAGGTCCACTTTTTTGAGTTCTTTACACAGTTTAGATATTAGTCCTTTGGCTGAGGAATAGCTGGCTAACATTTTTCCCCATTCTATAGGTTGTTCTTCACTCTATTTTATGGTTTCATTTGCTGGGTAGAATCTTTTTAATTTGATGTGATTCCATTTGTTGATTCTTTTCTATTCAGAAAGTCTTTGCTTATGCCTATCTCCAAAAGTTTTACATATTTTATCTTTTAGCAGATTGTTTCTGTTTTAATATTTAGATATTTCATCCATTTTGATTGAGTACATGGTGAGAGATATGGGTCTAGGTTCAATCTTCAATATGTGGATAGCCAGTTTTCCCAGCACCATCTGTTACTGTTTTTTTTGTTTGTTTGTTTGAAATGGTCTCACAATGTAGCCCAGGCTGACCTTGAATTCAGCCTCCCAAGTGCTGGGATTACAGGTGTGAGCCACCACATCCAGCTCAAGCCATTTGTTAAGAGGCTATCCTTCCTCCAAAGTATTTGCCCCCTTTTCCAAAGATAAGATAGCTGAGTATGCCTAATGTCCCAGATTTTGATACTTCCTGACTTGACCTTGTTTCCCCCCCATGATAGCTTTCAACTATTCTCTAAGTCTCGTCTAACTCCATATGAATTTTAGGAGTCTAATTCCATATGAATTTTAGGATTGCTTTCGCTAGTTTTATGAGGAATGCTATTGATATTTTGATTGGGATTACATTAAATCTGTACGAAGACAGTTTTTGAAGTATGGCCATTTTCACCATATTGGTTCTGCCTTTCCAGTGTCGGGGGATATCTTTGCATTTTCTGATATTTGAGTGGCAATTTTAGATAGATTAGTCAAGGAAGGCCTCACTGAAATCACATTAGATAAAATGAAGACACGGCCTGTGATACAGACAGAAGGAAAAGGCCATCTGAGGCAGAAGGAGCAGCCAGTGCAAAGGCCCTGAGGCTATGAGGAAAAAAAAAAACACTTTTTCTGTGTCTTAGAATGTTTTAAATGCTCTCTGTTTTAACATGGTCAGGTTCTTCCAAAGAAGTGCATAGGGAAGGCCAAACAGAGTAGGCCAGCCTTCCACGGGTACAGCTTTCAGGCCAGCAACGGTCACCTGGACCCCTAACAAGGAGCATGTCCTTTTCATTCCAAACAACTAAATGACTTCCCAGAGAGTTTTACTCCAGAACAAAGAAAAATTGGCTGCGAAAGGCAAATCCAAGTTGCTGTCTTTCAAAGAAGTTGTTTCAAATCTAAAAAGAATCCTCCCAATATTCTCATATTTCAAGTCCAGTATTTCTTGAACAATCTCTCTGTACTTCCTTTTCTGGGCCATACTACGGTATATATCTGAAACCCTTTAGGCCAAATTATTGCCTTGTTTTGTTGTTTGGGAGCTGAGATTCCAAGGGACAATTCCCATGTTCAAGGACACCCAGCCCGGCAGTACAGCTGACGTGTGAAGCCAGAGTGTGCCCGCTGTGGTCCCCTTCCGATCGGGGTGCCCCCTCCAGAGATGCTGCTGTGGACTCAGGAAGGGGTCTTCAGGGCCCAGACTGGACCGCCTTTCTGCCGAGAGAAGATGCCCGGCTCTCAGGCTTCCCTTCGGGAGCTATGCTCTCCACACTGGAGCTAGAGGGATTTCTCACCTGCCTCGCCCGGCCGCCTCCTCAGCACTGCAGTCAGAAGCTGTGGCTCCCGGGCCACACCGCTCGGCCTCAGAGCCTCAGAGACTCCTGGGGTGGGAGTGGGGCCGGCTGCCCGGCAGGATGCTAAAGGCTAGCAAGGTGAGGCACCGGTGCTTAGCAGGAGCTGGTAAACTGCTTCCATTTGGGGTGGGTGAAGGGGGCTCAGGGTCGGCCAGCGCCACCCCAGACTGACCTTGAGGATCCCAAGGTGACACACAGGACTTATGGTGGC
This sequence comes from Thryonomys swinderianus, assembly GCA_004025085.1. Lineage (NCBI taxonomy): Eukaryota > Metazoa > Chordata > Mammalia > Rodentia > Thryonomyidae > Thryonomys > Thryonomys swinderianus. The sequence continues at coordinate 193,334 of PVIC010000051.1, forward strand.
GGGATGCAGCTCCGGTGTTGGGGCCGGCTCCTCTAGGCTTTTTGACCAGTTTTATCTTCCCTGTCTTCACAAGTTGCAATAATTTAACAACCTCAGAAACGAGAAGATTGCTGTGAGAGCAAATGTGGAATAGCTTAAATTAAAATATAATTGAAATAAATTAAATTAAATGGGCAACTTTCCGGTGCTCATCTCTCAGGCCAAATTATGGGAGGCATTTTCAGCTGTAATCGAGAGGCCCTGGGGGCGGGTTCCAGAGCTGCAGGGCGGGGCCTCCCCTCCAGCCGCTCCTGGTTGGGGGAGGTCCTGGGAGAGTTCAGGGGGCCAGAGGCTCAAAGCTTCTGAGGCAAAACTTCAGCGCAACAGATAATCCTCACTCCACGTGTCTTGCACATCTCTGACACCCTCCGGGTTTAGGCCACCCTTGGGTCACAACAACCTGGGTTCTTTTGGTTTCTAAGGCTAAACTTAGAGTAGGGTTGGATATCAACCACCCTGGGCAGTCAGGCTACAGCAGACAGGCCAGACTGGGGTCCTTTCAGCTTCCCATCAAAGTCCGCCCAGTCCCAGGTGAAAGAAAATGTTCTATAAGGCAAGATTTCTCCCAAACCCTGGTTTTGAGAGGAAAAAACTCACGTGCATTGCATTTTGCTTCCTGTGCATTCCTGTTCACCTGCACACATAATGTTTCACGAGTTAGCGATGAGCAAAGTTGACAGAACTAGAGGCTGCGTCCTTCTCTCCTGGTTCGTCAGGGGCCCCTGGCGTCCGTGGCTGAAAGCCAGCCTCACGGCTCGCTGCACACAGAACCCTCCCCGAAGCCAGGGCGTCTCAGACGGTGGTCACAGCAGCGTGAGCCGTCAGGACACTGTGCTGAGTGAAACACTCCGTCGTGGAAGAGCAAAGGCTGTGTGACCTGCTCTGTCCTGGTGGTCAGATCCAGGCTCAGGACCGAAAGGTGGTGGCCAAGGCCACAGTGCTAGAGGGGTGGGTGCCGCCATCTGGCCAGTGATGGAGTGACAGGGACGGATGTTGGCAATGGCTGGCCACAGTGAGAATATACTTAATGCCAATGCGCCACGCATGTCAAAATGGCTACGTCTGACATGATACAGTCTAAACCACAATTTTCAAAACATCAAGAACAGAAAGGAGGGCAGTGGTGTACGAGCCTGGGTCTCGCTGCTGGGCAGCATCAGGAGCTGACTGACCTTCCTTTTCCTGAAGAGGACCCTGGCCTGGTCCACAGGGACGTGGCAGTAGAGCTGGTAGACACAGCCCAATGGCCACCCATGCTGTCCCCAACACCAGGGCTGGAAGATGCCCTGGCAAGTAATTATCCTGGTGTCCAAGTCTTACGGGTGAGGAAACTGAGGCTGGGGCAGTGGGGTGGAGTCACTGCTGGAAGTCACCCAGCTAGTGGCTGCCCCAGCGGGGATTCTCTCATGCCAGGCTGCCAGCCTTTCCTTGCTGGCACAGCAGCTACCCAGGTCCAGAGCAGGCCAAGTAGAGCCTTCCGCCCAGCACCAGCCTCCTACCAGCCTGCTCCCCTCTTCTAAAGGGGTGCAGATAACCCTTCCCCCTCCCCAGCCTGCCAAGAGACTGATTAATTAATTAATCCTTGTTAAGGGCTCAGGCACAGGCTAATGGGCAATAGGCATTCTCATTATTATTTTTAATCAGACTTTGCAATTTTATAGCTCCCATCACCCAGGGCTATTGAGTGTCTCTCAAGTTAATTAAGGTTGCCAGGGATGGGCTCAGAGGGGAGAAGGAGGCACGGCTGGGTTTGGGAGGACCCAGAGGTCCTAATTCCTCCCAGGATCCTCCCACATTAAAGGCAATGTGAGAGAATGGTTGGAGGAACTGGCCACCCCGCCCCCCTGCCTTAATCTCTGTGGTTATCTGAGTCCACGAGGGAAGCAGGAATGGACGGGAAGGGGGATGGCTACAAGGGTCTCAGCTCCAGGCTCTGCCTCTTTTTGCTGTATTTTGAGGCAGTGTCTTCCTGTGCTGCCCAGGCTAGCCTTGAATTCCTGGGCTGGAGTGATGCTCCTGTCTCGGCCTCCTGAGCAACTGAGACTTCCAGCCACACACCACTACAGCTGGATCTTTTCTCCGACTCTTGCCAGGACAGGGTTTCTGCTCTCAGCGTACATCCTGAGCCTCCAGTCATGCGCAGATGTAGGAATTAGAGACAGAGAGCAGCACTCTTCTTGTTTCCTGTGGCTTTCTGGCTTTTAGTTTTATTTTTTTGAGACAGGGTCTCGCTTTGTATTTCAGACTGACACTGAGCTCACTACGTAGCCCAGGCAAGCCTGGAACTCAGCAGTCCTCCTGCCTCTGCCTCCCAAGTGCTGGGATGACAGGCGTGAGCCACCACGCCCGGCACTGTGGTATGTGGTGCTGGGGATCGAATTTAGGACCTTGTGCTTGCCAGGCAGACCCCGGACTACTGAGCTAGATTCCCCACCCAGCTTTCTGTCTTTGAGGGGCGTAACTCTGTGGAGCACCACCTCTCTTGCCTTTTTTCTGTATTTCCTCAAACAGCAAGTACCTCTTGTAGCATTCTGGGTGTGCCAGGCCTATCCCAGGATCCCGGGCTAAGTGAGGGGTGCAGACATGGCCTGTACCCCCCAGACTGCAGAGCCATGGCCTCCGGGCCAGCCCCCCACCTCCCCTTCTACAGTCCTGCTTTCCTGTTTGCCTTCCTCCTTCCTCCTTCCTCCTTCCTCCTCCTCCCCACCCCTCCCCTGCCCTTTGCTCTTCCCCAGGCCTCAGCCAGGGGCATGTTCCGGCAGGATGAGCAGAAGGCCCTGGGGTTGGCTTGGCCTGGTTCTAATTCCCCCAGCCACAGATCGCAGCCCTCTCGGGAAGCAGCGGTGGGAGAGACCTGCCACCAGCTTGGTGTTTGGTTCAGAATGAACAATTAGGGAAACAGAGCCCAGGGCACTGAGAATACTGACCCGGGGCCATGTAGCTCCCATGTTTACAAACGGCCAGACATACCATTAGCACCGGAGAACATGGCAGAGAGAATCTGAGGCTGTACCCTGTGAAAATCAAGAGGCCATAAGGCAGCGAGTTCCTGCAAGGTACCCTGAAGCTGCATGTAGCGCCTTAGAACAAGTCTTGTCCCAGCCAAGGTCTCTATGGACCCTACTTCATAATTCTGCCTATGCTAACATGCTGGGCTCTGAGTCTGGAAGCAGACTTCTTAGGAAAATGCAAAAGGATTTGTTAAAAATTACTGGAATGAGAACTATATATGGTTTGCCATCAAACACAATTATGCACAGCAACTATAGACAAGGTAAAAACCACTCTGATATAAAAGTTTGTTTTTTTATGATTTGAAGTTTTAATTCATTTCTAGTACAACTCAAAATTTGGTAGTCACCCTCCCTACGATTTTAGCTTCCATGCTTTCAGTTACCAGAGGTCAACCATGACCTAAATGACATTCCAGAAATAAAATTTCATGAATTTTAAATTGTGCATTATACTGAGTGGCAACATCAGGAAATCTCAGGAAACCTCCTCCTCCTGCCCGGGATGGGGATCCTGGCTTTTGTCCAGTGTATCCACACTGTGTGTTCATCACTTGGTAGTGATTTCTGTTAGCAGATTAACTGTTTTTGTATTAAATAACCCTTATTCATAATGGCCCATGGCCCCAAAGCAAAACATCTGTTGCTGGCAATTCATATATTCCAAAGAAATGCTGTAAATGCTTTTTTAAAGTGAAAAGATGAAAGCATAAAAGGATCTTGAGAAAAAGAAGCGGACTAGGAGAGAGATACTATACTCTCATATAGTTATATTGCTGATTTTAAAAATAAACTTTATCATGGGTATGTATTCATATGCAAAAACATAATACAGCATATATAGGGTTAGATACTCTGTATGGCTTCAGATGTGTGCTTTGTGGATAAGGGAGGACTGTTATATTAAGACATAAATGTATTCATCTTACAAATTATAAAAAACAATCTAAGTAGCTCAGTAGTGCTGTATCTGACTGCAAGCACAAGGTCTTGAGTTTGATCCCTGGTACTAAAAAAATCCAGAGTCTTCATTGATCCAATAACTTTGCCTTTCTTCTATTTTTATTTTTATATTTTTAGCTTTTTTTTTTTTTTTTTGAGACAGGGTCTTGCTTTGTAGTTCAGGCTGGCCCTTAGCTCACTATGTAGCCCAGGCAAGCCTCGAACTCAGCAACCCTCTGCCTCTGCCTCCCAAGTGCTGGGATTACAGGCATGAACCACCATGCCCAGAATATATTTTTAGCTTTTTTTTTTTTTTGAGACAGGGTCTCGCTTTGTAGTTCAGGCTGGCTCTG